>CM065654.1:2151026-2172419 GCA_033220385.1 Triplophysa yarkandensis
GGGTTTTTGTTGGTTTTTATTTTCAAAAATTTTGTAACTTGCAGTTTAATTTCTGAAATGAGATGTATTTCAAACACGTGTGTGTGTGTGTGTGTGTGTGTGTGTGTGTGTGTGTGTGTGTGTGTGTGTGTGTGTGTGTGTGTGTGTGTGTGTGTGTGTGTGTGTGTGTGTGTGTGTGTGTGTGTGTGTGTGTGTGTGTGTGTGTGTGTGTGTGTGTGTGTGTGTGTGTGTGTGTGTGTTTTATCATTTGGAGTCGATGGTTAATAAAAATATGATGAATGTTGAGGTGACTTTTGTGTCATTTTAGGTTAGTTATAAATGTAATATGATTTGTTCTAGAATCAATGATGATGTTTTAAACAACGAACAATTCTGTTGCTTTGAGGAACTTGAGTTTATTTATTCTTGTCCAAACCAATGACATTTTAGTTTCATGATTCTCAATCATAAAGCAGAATGATTCCAATGACTCATGCCAGAAATGTTTACAGACGACTTCATTATAGTTTCTCGCTCTGCTGTGGTGATGTGTGAAGACTGCTTACTCCTGTGTGCTGTTGCCATGGAAACAGAAGCAGATCCTATGTGGAAGCAGAGGGAGAGAGATCATCTGGAAACTGTGGTCAGCATCATGACAATGAATTTTAAAAACTTGCTCTATAGATCCTCAAGTTGTGGTAAAGTGACTTGTATTACAAAATAATCTTAAATGATAATGTCTGACTGAATTGGTAGGTGTCACTTTATCACACCTTTCAGAAAGCCACACTGCCTGTCAATCATTCAGTGTGTCGGTCTCTGTCATGAGACGTGTGTGTGTGTGTGTGTGTGTGTGTGTGTGTGTGTGTGTGTGTGTGTGTGTGTGTGTGTGTGTGTGTGTGTGTGTGTGTGTGTGTGTGTGTGTGTGTGTGTGTGTGTGTGTGTGTGTGTGTGTGTGTGTGTGTGTGTGTGTGTGTGTGTGTGTGTGTTCACATGAAGTCGAGCAGATGTTTCATCAGTTGGAGAACTGGAGAAATGAAGTCTCAGCAGGTTTCTTGTGATAACCGAAGAGAATCACACCAGTAACAGCTTCATGAGGTTTATTTGTGTGGATTTAGTCCATCTGTGAGGGGGAAATCTGACAGATGGGCGGATTATTTGGATAAAGTGAATGAGAGAGAATCACAGACAAGAAAACTGACACGAACATTCTGATACGCTCTTATGGGATAATCGTTTTCTCCTGTCCTTTGGGATGACAGTCATGCCAAAATCCTGAACATTAAATTGTTATTAACATGTGAATGTTTTGTTTCAGGGAGGACAGATAAGCAGACCTGCCCTCTTGTGTTGTGTTCAGTGGCTTTCTGTTAGGAAAAGACCTTTAAAAGTACACGAATGAATTCTCACACATGTGTCTAGATGACAGCATTTTGACAGGCCATCAGACACCTGACGTGTGTGTGTGTGTTTGTGTGTGTGTGTGTGTGTGTGTGTGTGTGTGTGTGTGTGTGTGTGTGTGTGTGTGTGTGCGTGCGTGCGTGCGTGCGTGCGTGCGTGCGTGCGTGCGTGCGTGTACGTTTGTGTTCTATGTGTTGGGAGAGATTCATAATCTCTTCTCTTTTAAAGAAGCAATCATGTGTTTGAGTTGAAACACAACTGCGGTTTATTTACATAATTTCTCTTCTTAAAACGGCAGTTTATTCTTCTGTTTGGAAGTGAATGTAACTGCTGTATGTGCTCGTGACATGTGGTGTTTGGTTGTTATATACACTGGTTGATTAGTTTATTGTCAGTCGAATCACCTTACGACTTTCTGAACGCTAATCTGATAGTGTTTGTGAAATAACCTCTAGTAAGCTCTTGGTGCAAGGACAGAACAAATCCTTTTCTTTTTGGTTTCCATCAGATTTTAATTATCAAGCCAAAACATGTAATGCGTGCATCATTTTTATATCATTGCATTATCCTGATGGGATCGAATAGAGATATCAAGCACATGTGGGGAAAAAGAGATCTATACTCATTGATCAGTACTCATTTCAATATTGTTGCCGTAGTCACAGCCCCGGCGCAATTTTCAGAAGAGATTCAGATGTCATGTTTACATCAGACATGCGTCAGTCATGAGGTCAGCGTGCAGAAGAAGCAAATAAATGATCACTAAAAAAACATAAAGGCAATAGATATAAAGGTAAAAGTAAAGACTTCCTCATCAAATAGTGTAATCTTTCTCAGGGACCAGATGCTATGTAAGGTTTTGTCATCTGAATTGTGTTGTTTTTGTAATGTTAAGATAAAATCTTCAGATCTGTCCAGATCCGGCTAAAGTTTATTCACTTGTGAAGTTTTCCATCATTAAAAACACATGGATGAAGTTAAATAAATTCTATAATAAAGTTTGATGTTTTCAGTCAGTAATTTGGGGAAGTGAACATGATGATGTGTCCCATCTCAGATCTTTTGAATGTTCATTTAAATATGAACAGCGCGTGCTCAGAGGCGGGATCACATTTACTATAATATAAGCTGATATAGGAGAAATCATTACTCTTTACTTTTATAAGATTGTATAAACATAGATTATTTGATTTCATCCAATGTGAATTGGATGGTTTCAAAGTACACATTTCAAGCTTTCCATGCATATATTTAATATATATGTGAGACAAGTATTCACTAAGATACATGTGTTTTATTTACATGTTTGTGATCAAACTTGACGGAGACCAAAACAACAAAATGCACTCTTTGTCTGTTTTCTTAATTTACAAAGAAAACAGCGTTTTGATATTAGTATGAATGTATTCATATAAAAGAAGACCCTTTACAGATTCTAATGATTTATTAATTGTATCTGCACCAATTCGATTCAATTCACTTTTATTGTCACATCAGCACAGCACATGTGCCCTGGTGAGTGGAATTTTTTGGAGCTTGCTCCAAAAACAGAGCAGTACAGGTAACATGTAACATGAAACATATAACATGTAACATATAGTGCAGCCATAAGACAGTGTGCAATATGCACATACATATAATCAGTACACACAGTGTACTATAGACAAACACAGTCGAAACATTCAACATACATACATTTAGCACGAGAAAAACATTAAACACTAAACACAGAGTGTGCACGTTCTGCATAATGTAAACAAGTTGTGCATAGGATGAGGTAGACTGTTGTATAAAGTGCAGTGTGTAAATATTGTCCAGTATTAAACTTTGGAGTTAAAGTGCAGTGTGTGACATATTGTGTGTGGGGGTGTATCAGTTCTGATTGCTCATGAGTCGGATAGCCTGAGGGAAAAAGCTATCCCTCAGTCGACTCGTGCGGGAGCGGATGCTGCGGAGACGTCTTCCTGAGGGCAGCATAGAGAGCAGTCTGTGAGATGGGTGGCTGGAGTCCCTGATGATCTTCCGGGATTTCCTTAAGCACCGCCTGGTGTAGATGTCCTGGAGGGAGGGAAGCTCACCTCCGACGATGTGGCTGGCAGTTCGCACGACCCTTTTCAGAGCTTTGCGGTTGCCAGCAGTGCTGTTACCAAACCAGGCATTGATGCAGCTCGTCAGGATGCTCTCTATGGTGCAAGTGTAGAAGGTTCTGAGGATGCTGGGGCTCATGCCAAACTTCCTCAGCCGTCTCAGAAAGAAGAGGCGCTGTTGGGCCTTCTTCAGCACCGCGTCGATATTAATGGACCAGGTGAGATCCTCGCTGATGTTGACGCCGAGGAACTTGAAACTGCTCACCCGCTCCACAGGTGTCTCGCCGGTAGTGATGGGTCTGTGTTCTCTGCTCTGTCTCCTGAAGTCTACCACCAGCTCCTTGGTCTTGTCAGTGTTGAGTGAGAGGTGGTTCTCCTGACACCATTTAGTCAGGGTGCTCACCTCCTCTCTGTAGGCCGTCTCATCGTTGTTGGTGATCAGGCCTATGACGGTTGTGTCATCAGCGAACTTGACAATCACAATGGAGCTGTGCGTGGCTGTACAGTCGTGTGTGTACAGGGAGTACAGGAGTGGGCTGAGAACGCAGCCCTGAGGAGCACCAGTGTTGAGGGTCAGCGGGGATGAGGTGTTGCTGCCCATTCTGACCACCTGACTTCTGCCTGTCAGGAAGTCCAGGATCCAGTTGCACAGAGATCTGTTCAGTCCAAGATTCTGGAGCTTCTCAACAAGTGTGGAAGGCACTATGGTGTTGAATGCTGAGCTGTAGTCCACAAACAGCATCCTCACATAGGAGTTCTTGTTTCCCAGGTGGGAGAGAGCAGTGTGTAGGGTGAAAGCAATGGCGTTGTCTGTGTAGCGATTGCTGCGGTATGCAAACTGTAGAGGGTCCAGTGAGACGGGCAGCACAGAGCAGATGTAGTCTCTGATCAGTCTCTCAAAACACTTACTGAAGATGGGTGTAAGAGCGACAGGCCTCCAGTCATTTAAACATGTATTTTAAACATGCAGGGGTCTTCACAAACATTTTCAATCTGTCCCTCATCCAAGCAACTGTGCCAACATGCTTTAAGTCCACATCCATCTTACCATTGCCAAAACACTCCTCCCCAATGTGCCTGAACGACTATCGCCCCGTAGCACTCACACCCATCATCATGAAGTGCTTCGAGCGACTTGTCCTAGCACACCTCCAAGCCTGGCTCCCACCTTAACTGGACCCACACCAATGTGCCTACCTCAGAAATAGGAGCACAGAGGATGCATTATTCACAGGTCTGCACTCTGCACTCACACACTTCACCACCCATAACAACACAATAACAACACCCATATATGGATGTTGTTTGTTGACTTCAGTTCAGCATTTAACACCGTTATCACCTCCAAGCTGACCACCAAACTTGGAGACCTGGACATTAACACCTCTCTCTGCAGCTGGATTATGGACTTTCTGACCAACAGACCTCAGCATGTTAGGTCAGACCACACACATTCAACCACCATCACACTTAACATCGGCTTACCAAAGGGCTGCGTGCTAAGCCCATTCCTCAACTCCCTCTACACCCATGACTGCAAGGCTGTGCATGGATCCAACTCCATCATTAAGTTTACAACACCACCGTGATAGGCCTCATCAGTAACAACGATGAGACTGCCTACAGGGAAGAGGTACAGCACCTGGCCACATGGTGTGCTGACAATAACCTGCTTCTAAACACCAACACCCCTCTACAACACTACACCTGCTTATTACTTATTTATTTTAAATATTCATCACAATAACCAGTTGTTACATGCACTACTGTTCACTCAGTAACACTGGACAATCCATTTGCACACAGTAAAATTCCAAATGCACTTTAGCATCCACTGCAAGACTGTGAATTATGTTCATAGTTCTGTCTTTAGTGTACATACACTTTAACATAATGTATAGAATGTTGATAGCACACCTGCCTGTATCTGCTTGTATATTTAACCTGTAAATCTGTCCATAATTCTTATCTATATTCATATATTCTGTATTATTATTGTATATATTACATATATATTCTGTACTTACTGCTTATTGCACTTCTGGTTAGATGCAAACTGCATTTCGTTGCCTTGTATCTTATGTGTTCAATGACAATAAAGTTGAATCTAATCTAATCTAATAATGGAAAATGATGGAGATATTTACTCTTTTCTGCGTTTTTAAAACAACATGACTTAAATCGCGCCACCATGTTTGTCGACCTCTGAGGGTTAAACTCAAACATATCTCTATCTTTTAGTTTAAAGGTGTAGTTTCCTATTTCTTGTAGCTGTTGTAAATGTTCAAATTACCAAAAACCACACCCCAGATTTCAATTCCATTTGCATTCAGCTAATGTCTGTCATGTGCATTCTGAGCTTAGGACTGCACATTTATCGAAAAACTATCTTGACAATGACGGTTGAAAGAATTACGTAATTGCTCAAGTCCTTAATTACTTTTGTCCATTTCTGTGCATTATAACAGTATGTTTGGCGACTAAATACAGGGTCGAATCAGAAATTGTAAAATTGATAAGTTTGTTCTTATCAAGATTGTTCTTTAGTAATTCGTTTTGGACGTCCTTGACCTCGTGGCTTTGGATGCTCTGGATGTTGTTGGTGGAAAATGGTAAGTTAATCCAGATCAAGGATGTAATTTCTCAGGTCCAAGCATCTCTCCTCAGGGCCGCAACCCTTGAAATCAACAAGGTATTCAAAGAATATTATTGAAAGAATATTTTCTCACATCTGAGTGTTCCCTGCAGCTGATGATGAGGTGAGTCCCAAACCCTCTAACTCGCCCAGAACCAGTGCTTTATGAATGGGACTTTTGATGGCTCTTTTGACCATGGAAATAGAGAAGGTTGGTAGCCTAAGACAAATTAGAAGGTTGTCAAACCTGTCGCCTGTTGCCATAAGGAATTTTGAGCGTATTCCGCCCATGGTTCAAGGAGTTTTGGTGGTCATGACCGAGGGTTCAGAGGAATCAAGAAACTTTACTTCTGTCCATTAGACACTGGGGGGTACCCCGATGATAGACCCTAGGTCACAAATAGAAGCTTTATAAAGCTGTTACAGAAATCATAAACAATGTCAAAGGTATGCCAAAGTACCGAAAAACGTGGTTGAAGAGGAGTGTTGAGGTTTCCATTATCGATGTACTGTTTTTATAGGAATTATACAGATGGACTTTGAGAACCAATCAACTAATATGAAAATGCACGTGCAGCCTCCTAAGGGTGGCAGTTCTTAGTCAAAGTCCACTCCTTGCTGCGACTAGGAATGACGAAGTATTTGTAGTGGCATGAGCTTTCCTGATGGTGATGTCCTCTGGTTTTAAAAATAGCGCATTCCACATATCTACTCATGAACCTTCTGACATCCCTAGCCATGTTTGACCACCAAAAGTTAGAGGGTTCATCGGGTGACCAGAACCAACCGAAAAATTAGCTTTGTCCAGACAACAGTCTTTCCAGGTGAGTATCCCGTTGAAGTGGGAGTCTGGTTGTCAAGAGCCATTTCATTTTCATCCCACTGGATGGGACTGATGATTACCTCAGAGGGAATGATGGGTTCTCTACAACATTAAGAAGATAAGACCTTTCCTCTCGGAAAATGCTACACAGATCCTAGTTCAGGCTCTGGTCCTGTCCAGGCTGGACTACTGCAAAGCTCTGCTTGCTGGACTTCCTGTGTGCACAACCAAACCTCTGCAGATGATGCAGAATGCGAAAAGCTAAAGTGTTGTTCAGGAGACCGAAAAGAATACCATGTCACACCTCTCTTCATCAAACTGCATAGGCTCCCCATAGCAGCTTGCATTGTATTCAAATCTCTAACTCTCCAAATGTTTAAATCTCTAAATATCTAGCATATAGGAACACCACAGGTTCAGCACCCAGCAACCTTCACTCACTGATTCACAGGTATACGCCCTCTAGATCTCTGCGCCCCCATAATGAGCAACGTCTTAGGGCCCCATCCCAAAAGGATAAGAAATTGCTCTCTTGCACCTTTTCTGCATCGGTTCCTCAATGGTGGAACGATCTTACAACACGTTTTGTAGACTGGGTCTCTATCTTTTAAAAACAAATAAAAGCTCATCTCTTCTGTCTACACCTAACCCACTAGAAAACCCTCACTCTTTATATAAAACAATTACTTAACCTTTGAGATTTATATTACCTTGTGTAACTCAGCAACCTTGATGTAGCACTTGTTCACCTATTGTTGTTTCTGCTATTTACCGCTTCATTGTCTCCTCGATTCTTTGAAAGTCGCTCTGGAAAATAGTGTCTGCTAAATGCCAAAATGTAAAAATGTAAATCTAGATGGGTCTTCTTCCTGAGAGTAAATACGAAATAATGCATCTGCTTTTCCATTCTTGTTTCTAGGACGATATGCAATGGTAAATTGCATATCGAAATCTGGTAAAGAATAGAGCCCGTCATGCCTACATTGGATTGAGTCTTTTGATTGGATTGGATTGGATTGGGTGGGCCCCTCTGGTATCAAGGATTGTTAAAAGAGGTCAGTGCTAGCCCCAACAAGTTGACCAGCTGGATTGAGACACTGGTGGGCAGAGCTGTTAGTACTCAGACTGTGGCTATGGACTGTAAACTGGGAAACATTGTGGTGGTTATAGATGTAAAATGGAAAACATCGTGGAGACTATGCAACGGAATTTGGCTGACCTGGCGACCAGTGATGGATATTAGATACCTGCGGAAAGTAGCAAATATTGTCCATGTCATGATTCTGCCTCTCTTGTTCATGTCTTTCCTGATTTTGGCAGAATCATGGCAGACCTGTGTTTTGTGTGAGTGTAAGATGGCATTGTTTGTTATGACATGCCATGTGTTCTCTTGTCTTGTTTCTTGACCCCGCCCCCTTGTTATCCTGTCTATCTTCCCGTGATTGTTTCATTCCCCACACCTGCCCCGTGTCTTTATCCCTTGCTCAAGGGACTCACCTCAGTCGTGGGATTCCCGCTGGTTCCGAGTCTCGAACCAGCAACCTTTGGATCATGAGTCCAAGACTCGAACCACCAGGCCACCCATGCCCAAATATTTAAATTATTTATTTAAATATCCCAATACATGCCCATAGCAACCAAACACATAAGACCACTAAACCAATATCTCTGACCAATATTTCTGCGTCAAAATGCATAGAGACATGGGAGTTGATTCGTCAGGTGTGATGATGTTTTGTAGAGACTCTTAAACATTTTTTAAATAACATAAAAACATTTGCCTATCTCAAAAGTGCTGGATATTATTAGAGACCTGATAACACAACACAACACACTAAAGACGGCACAGGTGACTAAATTATATTAGGAATTTCAGAGCTCTATATTGGCAAACGCCAAAAAATTACACAACTATCTGTTTTCATTCAACTTTTCTGGTTGTGTTAAAAAAGCTTATAGCAGATGAGAAACCTCACTAATATCATCAGGAATCCATCTTATTACTCCATGTGACATGTTTTGCTGCGTTTGTGAGATGGTTTGTTAAAAAGGTTTCATGTTTTATTATATATTCAATATTTTATTAAATGGTCTGTAATATTGAAAAACTGCCAGATTGTTGTGTTATTGTGTTGTCATGTGTTTATATGTTGTTAGGACATTACATTTGCTTTTACACAACACAAACGTGAACTTTCTTCGACACAAGCACACAACATTACACACAATACATTCTGTGTTCAATTCCTCTTACACAATGTGTTATTATGCTTTAGTTTGATCTTTCTGTGGCATCAGCACTCTCTTTTTTCTTCTCCATTCATCTTTCATGCGTTTCTCCCTTAGCATCAGCTAAATTCTCACACACATTTTCTCTGAAGATGTATGTATCAAAATCTCCATATTTTATTTATTGGATTTATTGCCTTTCCTGCTGCACACTGTCAGACAACTGAGTCATTTCAGCAATTCCTGCAACAGGCTTTAAGAAAGATTTGATATGTCTGACTGATTCTGCTCACAACGTTTCTATAAGATTCTGAAACACTGTCCACAATATTGGTTCAGGGTCAATCGGACCTCTCGGGGTCACAGACAGAACAGTCCAATCAAACAGCAGCCGTCAGATGAGCATCTGATGAGTAACAGCCGGTGTTTGTGTCAAAGATGAGCGACAGCTGTTGATGTTGAGTGTGATTGATATCATCACTGGACTTCTGTGTGTTTTTAGAGGACGGTATGAGGACACGTCACTGATGGTTTATTAAACAGCTTTCCTGGCAGACATCTCACATCTACATGTGACCTTTTACAACAGCTAAACACAACTTCACAGACTTTAGAGTCATCACACTTCCTTTTAAACGTTTGTCTCTCCTCAAATTTCAGGGTTTGTTATTTGTTGCCTCTCATCACTGTTGTAACTTTGAGGTCCATTTCACAAGACACCTGCAGAAACTAACATGACAATGAGCCCTCTTTAAAAATCATCAAAACAAATCACTGCTTCTTTAAATACTGCAGTCATATAATGCTGTCTCACTGCTCTTGTTTATACAGGGTTCTGTCTCACTGCATGGGTTTATGCAAGGTTCTGTCTCACTGCACTGGTTTATACTGGGTTCTGTCTCACTGCATTCACTGTCTCACTGTCTCACAGACCAGCTCGAGTACTCCTTTTGGAGAATCTGCGTTTTCAACATCGTTTACTGAATTACCCGCTGCGTGAGTACAACCTGTTGCTAACGAGAGTGTAAGCTATAAGTTTTAAATACTGTCCTAGTTCCAGTGAGCTTGTTTTACTTTGTCTTTATTTAGTTCATTCATTGCTGTGTCATAAAGGCTGATCAAGTTATTGTTTATATCCGTAGCACTCGTGAACGCCGAGATATTCATGGTTTCAGGTGGAGCCGTTAGTTTGTGATTGCCAGCCCAGCAAGGCTATTGCTGTGGTAATTTACAAAGCGCATTCAGCTCTCTTCACTGATCACATGATCAAGTATTTATGTGCTGCATCTACGTGAACGCGTCAGAGGAAGCGTCAGCCCTCGTTTGAAGCCCTCCTCGTGTCCTCATCCCTGCGCAACCATATCAAGCAGGGACACAGACAGGGCTCTTGAGTATTCTTTTTCATTTTTCATTTTAGGATTTTGTATATTTAACACTTATTGACCTTATTTGTTTATAGTACTTGCATTACTGACCTAGCTCTTTGCCCAATTGCTCTTCTTCATTGTTATTCTCATTACCTTTCCTCTTTCACTCTGAACTTAACCATGTGCCACAAAAATAATACTATTACTAAGACTTGTAAACCCTCTGTGTCACCTGTGTGCCATCTCTACATTTGTTTCTTCTTCACTCACTATGCCTATAGGCTTGTGGAAAGGCCAATCTGCCGTCAACAAAGCTGGCTTTATTCCTGCCATGGCTAAACACTCTGGTCTCTGTATAAGCACTCACTTAAACCTGGAACAAACCTGAGGACAGTGCCACACCGACTGCCCTCTCTACTAACTACACATTCTCACATACCCCACGCACATCTGGTAGATTTGAGTGGGGGCAGTCGTGGCCTGGTGGTTCGAGTCTTAGACTTGTGATCCGAAGGTTGCTGGTTCGAGACTCCGAACCAGCGGGAATACCACGACTGAGGTGAGTCCCTTGAGCAAGGCACCGTCCCCCCCACTGCTCCCCGGGCGCCGCGGCATGGCTGCCCACTGCTCCGGGTGTGTGTTCACAGTGTGTGTGTGTTCACTTACTGGATGGGTTAAATGCAGAGCACAAATTCCAAGTATGGAACACCATACTTGGTAATACGTCACGTCACTTCACTTCACTACAGTGTGTGCCTTGACCTTCACATAGATGCAGGGGAACTGGTCTGCTTATTCCCACCGAATGTAAAAAACACTTGAACCTTCAGTTAACAACACCTCTTTTGAATCGCACGTAGTAACTATTACTCAATCACTCAAAATCATCTATGTAGTCATCTATCGCCCCCCAGATCAGCTTGGACATTTCTAAGAAGAGTTGGATGTTCTCCAGTCCTCTTTTCCGGAAGAAAGAACACCTCTTGTGATCCTTGGAGACTTCACCATCCACCTGGAGAAAACATCATCTGCTGACTTGCACAACCTCACCGCATCGTTTGACCTCAGGCACCTGCCCATGTCACCGAAACACAAGTCCGGTAAAACAATTGATCTGGTCTACACACGCTTCTGCTCCACATATCACACTCAGGTTACACCACTACACACATCCGATTATTTCCTCCTCACACGTCATCTCGACCTGACAACACCCGACACTTCACCCCCTTCCTCTCTTGTAACTTTCAGGTAGGTGCAACCTACGCACACTCTACTCATACTTTATCCTCTGCTGTTTCCTCTCTGCTCCCTTCTTCTGACCAATGACTACAAAGAGGATTTTGAGTGGATAAGTAATAGTTACTACGTGTCTAAATTACATTTCTAAATTATGGCCTATGCTACCAATGTAAAATGCAAAAATTTTAATCCATGCATATAAGACCTCAAGGTTGGATTATTGTAATGCTTTATTAGGTGGTTGTTCTGCAAGCTTAGTAAACAAATAACAGTTAGTCCAAAATCTTGCAGCAAGTGTTCTTACAAGAACCAAACATCGTATAGATTTTAAAATATTGCTTATAACTTATAAAGCCTTAAATAGTTTAGCACCTCAGTATTTGAAAGAGCTCCTGTTACATTATAATCCTCCATGTTTGCTGTATTCTCAAAACTCCGGCAATTTGATAATACCTTGAATATCAAAATCACTGCCGGCGGCAGATCCTTTTCCTACTCGGCGCCAAAACTATGGAATAACTTACCTAATAGTGTTAGGGAGGCAGATACACTCTAACTCTAGATTAAAGAGCAATCTCTTTAACCTGGCTTACACAGAAAACACTAACATGCTTCTAATATCCAAATCCGTTAAAGGATTTTTAGGCTGCATAAATTTAGAAATCTGAAACCGGGAACACTCTCCACAACACACAATATATTTGCTTTATCATTAAAGGAATGGCATCTACGTTTATATTGGTCTGTTTCTCTCTTTTTCCTCATCGAAGCCACTGGATCCAGTCCGTATCCAGATCAGATGGCATTGCAGTCTACAGGATCCAGTGCGTATCCAGACCAGATGGTGGAGAAAAAAACCCTACAGCCGGAAAGACAGCGGAGACCAGGACATTGAGAACCCCAGATACAGAACCCTTGTGAGACCCTGCCTCAGACGACCATTGGGATGGGACCGTAGGAAACAGATGATTCTTCTCATCCTTACTGCAGCCAGGAATTGACCTACTGGATAAAAAGTAGGCATAGGAAAACTGGCTTCCCATCTGCGCCTAGCTTTCCCCCGAGCCACTACAGTCAGGCTATACCTATATCAGAGGGACATGGATTCATCTGGTGGGTCCGGAACTAGAAAAGCCCTCTACAGCCTTCAAACAAAGCGAAGACCAGGACAAGTACACCCCGGATAACATTCTGCTGCAGCCTGGACTTGAACTGCTGGATTCGTCTGGTCAGAGGAGAACTAGACCCCATACTGAGCCTGGTTTTTCCCAAGGTTTGGGAAAACATCCAATATATAAATTATGGTGACATTGACATTGACATTGACTCGATATACTACACTAACATCCTGCTTGGAAAGTTTATGCCCGCTTACATCTTGTCCGGCCCGTGCTAACCCTTCAACACCTTGGCTTTTTGATGTCCTCCGGGAACACAAATCCAGGCTCAGGGCAGCTGAGAGAAAGTGGTTTCAAATCAAACGACCCTGCAGATCTCTCTCTCTCTTTCTCTGCGGATCCCGCCGCCAAGACTCAGTTTTACCAGGCGAAAGTTAACGACTCTCGCACTCTCTTCAAGACCTTCTCTACTCTACTCTGTCCAGCCACCCCTCCACTCTCTTTGGACCTAACAGGTGATGGCTTTGCATCCTTCTTTGTGAAGAAGACCATCACAGTCAGTTCTCCGCTCCCCCACCGCTTGGACCACACTCCCGCTCCTCTGCCCGTCTTTCTCCACTCTTTCTCTTCTTTGACTGAGGACGATGTTGTGAGAATCATCGAATTGAACACAACAACTACCTGCACACAAGACACCATCCATCTCCTGCAAGACAATTATTCCTAAGGCAATAATTGAATTCAAATCTCTCCTTATCGCCTACAGGACCACCACAGGTTTAGCACCCAGCTATCTTCACTCGCTTATTCAAATGTATATGCCTTCGAGATCTCTGTGCTCCGCTAACGAGCAATGTCTTGTTGTGCCATCCTAAAAGGGTAAGATATCTCTCTCTCGCACCTTCTCTGCATCAGTTCCTTGATGGTGGAACGATCTGCCTCTTACAGCACGCTTGGCAGACTCGGCCTCTAACTTTAAAAAAATGCCAAAAAAACTCCCTTACGTCTACACCTAACCCACTAGAAAACCTTCTTTCTTACCTACTCATTCTTTAAATTTTTTGTTAATAAAAAACCTTTTTCCTCCCCTACAGGTTTTATCTCGCTTTGTGTAACTTAGTGACCTGGTTGTAGCACTTGTTTACCTATTGTTGTCTCTGTTATTTTCCACTTTATTGTCTCCTCGACTCTTTGTAAGTCGATTTGGATAAAAGCATCTGCTAAATGCTTAAATGTAAATGTAATGTTTATGTAGGGTTCTGTTTCACTGCACTCGTTTGTGCAGGGTTTTTTCTCTCTGCACTGGTTTATATTGGGTTCTGTCTGACTGCACTTGTTTATGTAGGGTTCTGTATCACTGCACTTGTTTATAAGGACTTCTGTCTCACTGCACTTGTTTATTTAGGGTTCTGTCTCACTGCACTGGTTTATGCAGGGTTCTTTCTCTCTGCACTAGCTTATGCATGGTTCTGTCTCACTACATTGGTTTATGTAGGGTTTTTTCTCTCTGTACTGGTTTATGCAGGCTTCTGTCTCACTGCCCTTGTTTATGAAGGTTTATTGCTTCATAAACAAGGGCAGTGAGACAGAAACCCTTAATAACCAGTATAGAATGACAGAATGACAGACAGACAGAATGAGAGAGAGACAGATGTGAATCAATATGTTGCCTGTGTTTGATCTTAGTGTTTCTCATATAAAAGGCAAAAGGCTGACAGTATTATCAAAGTGTTGATGATCAAAGGCTATGAGTTTGTACCTTCATTTCTCATTATGCTGCTTTTAGGTGGTTCTTATGTACCTTCATACAGTGTATTCTCTAGATCTTCCTACATTCTCTGGTTTATATAAAAAGATACATTTGAGAATGTGGGCTGTAGAAACAGAACTTTATCTGTTTATGAACAGAGAGTAAGCAGAGATGTCTGGCAACCAGATTAAACTCTTGTAAAAAGGAAGGTTTGATCTTCATTTTGTCGAGGTCCATAATGACAGACTCTAAGAATCTGAATAAAGCAGTTGTCTGGAGCTTGAACTGAAGGTCATCTTCATCTCAGGTGCATGCTGGGAAAATCTTCTGCCTGCTGAGAATTGACTTTATCTGCTAGTTGTTTGGCTGTATGCTGGATGTGAATGTTGCTATTAAATCTGCAGAAAGTACCTTTAAACATCACTAATTCAGCAAAGATTGAATGTGCCGTTATGTACCTGTGTGTGTTCTGTTGGACTTCCGAGGGTCCTTCGTGTTCAAAAATTGGAGAGAGACAATCTCTTATAATAATGAGGTTTATTAATCAGATATAAAAATAAATGCAGTGCTGGGTTGTCCGTCCACGACTTCCACACTGACCAATAACAACTCCGTAACAAAAAATCACACAATATTTATAGTATGTATCGTCATTCTATCTTCTGAGTGGTTGGAGGTTTTCCCTGGTTTCCACCAATGGCTGATCAGTCCTTTGTCTCCTTTGGTCAATGGCAGACTTCTCCTTTAGTTGCAAAACAACTAAGTTTCTCTGTTTTCCCAGAAACAATATACCATCAACTCTTTTGTCTTATATGGTATGGAATGTGTGTGTGCATGTCTCCGATAAGAACTCCCTCAGTATAAGTGCATCTTAAATCTTGTTGTTTAGTTCTTAAGGTCAGCTTAAGGTCAGCTTGAGACATTACAGGCCTTAGCTTTCTTCCCGTTTACACTCACACACACATTCCTGTTGTAGCACATCCTTATTTGCACACAGCTTTAAGAAATTCATAGCAGGAGACATATGGTTATATTTTAATGCACTTATTGCTAGTGAATGGTTAATAAAACATCAATTAATAAAACATAAGAGTATAATATTGTATTAGAAAGATGATTAATACAGCATTGGTTAATAAAACCTAAAATCATAAAAGCTGTTTAATGCAACATAAGATTGTATCATTTTCCACAGTTCCGGTCTTGTGTTTGGCTGCTGATGAAATGCCAGCGAGGAGAGCAAACCAACACACATACAAGCTATGGGTCAATAGCAGTTCATGAGAATACACCAAATGTTGGACATTTGTTTTATTTTCACACGTTCGCACTATGCAGTGAAACGTCTGAATAAAAGATTCAGATTTTATACCTGAATCACATTCAGGAAATATCATGCACATGGTTGGAGCTTTGCCTGTAACGAAGATTCAAGGAATTTGAGAGGTGGAACTAAACCAAATGAAAAGACTAACAGGGGATCAAAAGACACACCTGCTAACAATGCGACTGATGTTGATTTACTTCCATTCAACAACTGGATCAGTTTTGATGATGATAATGATTATGATGAGTTATGATTTGTTTTAAGAACACTGCTAAATTTCATCATAGAATATGGACTGAAGTTTATTTTTTGTATGATGACATCAATCTTAAGACATGTTTAATAGATGCTCCAGAAGTAACAGCAGATGTAAGATTCTAACTACAGACCTTTATCTCACTCTTGCTGGTCTCTGTGAATATTTTCCCCATGGATTTTATTATAATAACTGAAAAAATAGTTAACAGTTTTAGTTTGTTTAGAGACTACTGAAAGAAAATAAACATGAGGTTTGTGCATTTTGGAATCATAGGCCCTTTTTAAATGTCTCCAAACTATTTCAAGTGGATTTCATTATTTATTGGCCTTGAATTAAATCGTTAGTACTAGATTTTAAGAGGAAAACACAAGTTGTGTTGTTTTTTATCCTAACATAAACCAACATTAATCTTGAAACACACACATTCTCCAGACTCTGAAACCAGTTTGATCATACACGTGAACATTCATGTGAACTAAAGAAACAAAATTTCATCCTTGATTTAGGTATGAAGGATGTATCGGGTCATGGTCTAATTAAAGATAAATCAGATGTCAGAATATTTTATCCTCATAAGTTTAAAACATTTAAGACATCACACTGCCAAAACTGGGGTGTGTGGGCATTCAATGCCCCTGTGAATTCAAAGGCAATATAAAATCAGAACTGAATGACTTTTTAACCTGATGTTATTGTGGAGAATTAATTTTTAATCAAATGGAATAATTATTCATGTGAAATCAGTTGTATAGATGGATGATATGATTATAAACATTTATAAAAACACAATGCTGCTAATGTTAATGTGATTAAATAAAAGAATTAAAGCGTGGAGACAGAAGTTAGAATCAAATCAAATATACAGATATAAAACACATAGGTTCAATTATAAGATTAAATCATGTTTTAATAATGTTATGAATGACCTTCAACACAGGTCAGTATTGACACATAGTAGTTTGTTGTTTCTGATAGATTGAAGTCAACACTAACACATTTTTTATTCATTTGTGTACAAACAAAATGTCCACTTTAGTGAACTGTGTTTAAAGAACTGAAAGCAGAAATCATCACTAAGAAACAAGCAGGGTCGTGAACGGTATTTGTTTGTGTCTCAACTCTAATTTGAGGGGACAAATTTGTACACAAAAAGTGAGGAAATCCAAGTTTATAATGCTGCTCCCCTACTGTAAACAATCAACAGAAAAAACATAACATTTAGCTTTAAATATGTGCTGCATTCTTATGAGCAAGACCAATCAGAGTTAACTTAAAACACACACACACACACACACACACACACACACATACAAACAGGTAGTAGGTGCCACACTGTACCCTTCCCCTGAGAAGGTCCTTCCGCAGGGGAATGGGCCAGGGGGAGCTATCTCCAGAGGTATTAGCAGGGATCTTATCCTCTGCTGACTTCAGAGCAGGAGGCGTCGGGCAAGTTGTGATATTCAGCGCGAGCATACCACGCCTTAGCGGTTGACGTACGCTACAGCTGCTGGCTGTCGGAGTGGATCAGCACATGCTTGCCCAGCACCACCGGTAGAAACCTCCAGAGGGCGAGCATGACCGCTAACAACTCCAGGCAATTAATATGCCAGTATAGTCGGGGACCCGTCCATTGACCTGAAACTGTATGCCCGTTGCACACTGCTTCCCTAGCCGAACAGGGTGGCATCTGTTGTCACCACAATGCGCCTCAAAACCTGTCCGAGGGACACTCCCACTCGTAAAAAGGTCGTAGAGGACCATGGGGTTAGGGTGCTCCGGAACCTGACTCTGAAGCCAATGCTGAAGTGGTCGCATTTACTTCAACCCAAGTGGGATAAGCCCAGTCGCGGATGCCATATGCCCCAGGAGCCTCAGAAAATATTTCAAGGGGACCACTGGACGCCTGAGCTTGCTCAGGCATCGCAGCAAGGCTTGGGCACGCTCGTCCGTGAGTCATGCAAACATGGTTACAGAGTCTAGTTCCATACCAAGATAAGAGATGCTCTGCGTTGGGGAGAGCTTGCTCTTTTCTCGGTTGACCTTTAAACCCAGTCGGCTTAGGCGCTGGAGCACCAGGTCCCTGTGTGTACATACTAGATCTCGCAACTGAGCCAAGATAAGCCAGTCGTCGAGATAGTTTAGTACACGCACGCCCCGCTCTCTGAGGGGGGATTGTGCGGCTTCCCGAAAGTCGCGGGAGGATCGGGACAGACCGAAGGGCCGGACCCTGTACTGGTAAGCCCGACCCTCGAAGGCAAACCGTAGTAACAGTCTGTACCGACGAAGTATCGAGACGTGGCAGTACGTGTCCTTCAGGTCGATTGCCACGAACCAATCCTCATATCTGACAGACTCGAGGATGCGCTTCTGTGTTAGCATACTGAACCGTAGTCTGTGATGACACCGGTTCAGTGAACCCAGATCTAGAATTGGGTGCAACCCTCCACCTCTCTTGGGGATGATGAAGTACAGGCTGTGGAAACCAGACGACATCTCGGCTATGGGAACGGGTTCGATCGTTTCTTTTGCCAAAAAAATCGCCACCTCTTCCCGAAGGACGGCGGAATCCTTCCCTCGTACCGAGGTGTAAAGGATTTCCCGAAACTTGGGAGGAATGTCCTGGGTCCGGCATGGTGGTGTCTCCTCCGCTGGTTGCCTCCCGTCAGGACCGCTTCCTATGCTTCCTGTGGGGTGGTTGCTGACCTGGAGGAGTCGCTCTCCTCTGGTTTGCTGGTCTCGGTTGCCACCTGAGGGGTAGATACAGCCGGAGTTGTCGGCTGGCAGGGGCAAGGCCCTCTGGGACAAGGCCCCACCGTGTCACAAAACAGCCCACCCTGCGCAATGGGGGTATCGAGAAAGCCGACCTTCTCAGCATCCCGCATTTGCGCAAGGTTGAACCAGAGATGTCTCTGGGATCACCAGAGTGGACATTACCCAAACCAGGGCCAGAACCGTCGCAGTGCGCAGCTCCTGCAGAATTGTGGGGTCCGAACCTCACTCATCCACCTTCTTGAGTGACCTGGCCTGGTGGACCTGCAGGATGGCCATGGCATGGAGCGAGGAAGCAGCTTGTCCAGCGGCAGTGTAAGCCTTCGACCCGCTGGTGGAGGGGATCTTACAGGCCTTGGAGGGGAGCCTAGGTCAACCCTTCCAAGTGGATACGGTCTGAGGGTACAAATGCACCTCAACAGCATGCTCCACCTGGGGTATATCGACGTAGCCCCTAACTGCTCCCTCTCGAAGGAAGTGAGGGCGGAAGAGCCCGTCTGCCGTGTAAAGTGCCAAGAACGGCGTGCTGGGGGGCCGCTTTCACCGGCGGAGTAGACGAGCGTGCCGAGGTATGAACGTTCCGCGAGCTGGAGGCTAACGGGGTGACGTCAATAGAACCCTTGTAATAACCAACGCTGCTCACCGAGGCTGGTGATTATGCCGTAGTCACAGCCAGTGAGCCAAAAGTGAGCTGACGAAGTGGTGGCTCGCTTTCCGAGGAAGGAAGCCACCCTTGACCGCAACGTCTTTATCGACGTCTGCTTGCAGTGCGGGCAGGTCGGTCCCATGAACGCCGCCTCAGCGTGCTGGAGACCCAAGTACGTGAGACAGACGTCATGGGTGTCCCCGTCTAGGACGAGTCCGTCGCAACCCAGGGAGCGACGTTGCGACATGAAAGGGCAACACGCTGCTTAGAAATTTGCTCTTAAGAGAAATGTAGACGCTCTCTGGCTTCTGCTGAAACACCAGCAGGAAGATGATTGCCAGAAGTCAATTCTTGCTTCAGACTAGTCTTCATCCTCAAGTTCCGAAGAACAAAAGGCGATGAATTAGCACGGCGTCTCCCATTTTATACCCGTATGTCCTGGGGGGGGCACGGCCTGCAAATTTCATTTGCCAAATTTCATTGGCCTTTTAAATAAAGTCAGAGTCGAGAACCCCATACTATCGTCTTCGACACAACATTATTTTATCAGTTTGTATTTCTGTAATGGAGTTTAAGTTTGACATCTGACCTGCCGAAGGCAAAAAGAGTTTATAGATCACACAGAAGAGATTACAACACACACACACACACACGCACGCACACATACACACGCACACATACACACACACACACACACACACACACACACACACACACACACACACACCTCTGTAAATAGAACAGAAGAAGATCTTGAAGGTCATCTAAGGCTTTAACTGACCTACAATTCATCATCACAGCTTCTCTCGCTGTCTGTGTGTGTGTGTGTGTGTGTGTGTGTGTGTGTGTGTGTGTGTGTGTGTGTGTGTGTGTGTGTGTGTGTGTGTGTGTGTGTGTGTGTGTGTGTGTGTGTGTGTGTGTGTGTGTGTGTGTGTGTTTCTACAGCACTACAACATATGATGTGAGGTCATTCCTCTGTTTATCTACACTGAAGAAATGTTAATGTGTGTGTTTGTAATGACAGACAAATTAAGGTTTTCTTTAGTTTGTGTGTTGTGTTTGTGAATGAACGTGATGATGAGCAGTTATTGATGAAGCCCAAAGTTTTGCTTAGTTCCAAATTGCACTTTAACGATGCAAAAAGCCTTTTATAAGCAGTACTGTTAAGTGCACTAAACTCTCTTGGGTCACTGCTCTGGTGGGGATGGGTGTATGGTGCACTGGTGGAGGGGTGTGGGGTTGAACTGGTGGAGGGGTGTGGGTTGCTCTGGTGGAGGGGTGTGGGGTTCCTCTGGTGGAGGGGTGTGGGGTTGCTCTGGTGGAGGGGTGTGGGTTGCTCTGGTGGAGGGGTGTGGGGCTCCTCTGGTGGAGGGGTGTGGGTTGCTCTGGTGGAGGGGTGTGGGTTGCTCTGGTGGAGGGGTGTGGGTTGCACTGGTGGAGGGGTGTGGGTTGCTCTGGTGGAGGGGTGTGGGGTTCCTCTGGTGGAGGGGTGTGGGTTGCTCTGGTGGAGGGGTGTGGGTTGCTCTGGTGGAGGGGTGTGGGGGGCTCCTCTGGTGGAGGGGTGTGGGTTGCTCTGGTGGAGGGGTGTGGGGTTGCTCTGGTGGAGGGGTGTGGGTTGCTCTGGTGGAGGGGTGTGGGTTGCACTGGTGGAGGGGCGTGGGTTTTGCTCTGGTGGAGGGGTGTGGGTTGCTCTGGTGGAGGGGTGTGGGTTGCTCTGGTGGAGGGGTGTGTGGGTTGCACTGGTGGAGGGGTGTGGGTTTG
>CM065654.1:2175419-2193819 GCA_033220385.1 Triplophysa yarkandensis
CACACACTTTCTTCTAAAGAAACTCTTAAGCCTCTTAATAGTCCTCATCCGTGCTTCTAACAAGTTTGACATTAAGACCTCTTTAAAGGGTTAAGATGCTTTCTGAATTACTTTTTTCTTTACTAGGATTTTGTCTTTAATTTTAAAAGTAAACGCCCCCATTTCTAAGAATATTGTCACTAGGAGCTACTTTTTGCATTAAGATGTTTCATGAATACGGCCCTGGTCTCATGGATTTAGTCTCTTTCTATCATGTAATGAAAGATGAAATAGGTGATGACATAGATTATGATAGCTGTGTGAAGCACCGTCTTTTGTCACACACACAAAACTCTCACTATATTTACACAAAATGCTAAAATGTTTAGAAATCTAAACGCACTTCTCTTACTGATAGAAATAACTGATTTAAAACATTTGCTGGGGTGAAAAGGCTGATATTCTTTTGCACAGTAATGTGTATATATAGATAGATATTATAGATATATTTGTTTTGTACCATTTGAAGATGTGCAAATCAGAATATGTAATGATTGATTGCATTAGTTTTTTTATGTTGTCTTAAGAGATTTGAGAGGTTGGAGGAAGCAGGGGATCCACAGGAGTGTGGATATATAGATATTCTCCCAATTTTTAATGTCCAGGGTGACGTACCCATGTGTGCGGAGAACATTCAAATTGTTAAATATGAAGTTAAATTGGTTATTGAAAGCGTTTTTTAGAATATATATTTGAGCTTTTTTATTCTAAAAGGTCACGTGACTATATATTGGGACAGGTTTTGAGATTGCTGGTTTTCAAATAAAAGCAGTGTGTTAAGGAATTGACATGTGCTGTGATCCCAAGAAACTACATGCTGTCACGCATGTCAAGTTTACCGGGAAGTTACATCTCTGTTTCAGTCTAGATGACAGACGTCTGTATAGACATGAAGCAGATAAATGTAATGGTTGATGAAAAATTCATGTGTCATGATCAAACTCTTGTTTCTGTATTAACCTTCAGAACTGACAGTGACATACAGACGTGTGAAGAGGCCATTTGTACGTTTATGGACTGGAGGTAATATACGTTCTTCGATCCACGCGTGCGTGCGTGCGTGCGTGCGTGCGTGTGTGTGTGTGTGAGAGAGAGAGAGAGAGAGAGAGAGAGAGAGAGAGAGAGAGAGAGAGAGAGAGAGAGAGAGAGAGGTCTGGTTTTATGAGAGAACTGTGAGTGCTCGTGTATGGATTTCCCTCTTCCTCTAAAAGACCCTCAGATAAAACACACACACACACACACACACACACACACACACACACAAACACACACGCTGTTCCTGTAAATGCATGTGGACCCATGTCAGAATTTCCCCATATTACAGTTACGATTTTCACTTTCATGCAGTCACAAGAGGAGAGAAACACGCACGGTCACAGACAAAACCAAACCTCTTGACATTTTATATTTAAATAAATATATTTTTATATAATTTGAAGTAAGAAAAATAATTTTTGTAATATAAAAACATATATTTTATAATAATCAATGCCCCTACATCACCTAAAGATAAGTCACAGCATAATTTCTTCTAATAATGAATACTTGGAGACACACACACACACACACACACACACACACACACACACACACACACACACACACGCACGCACACAAATTGGGACTAATACAGAGAGACTGTGAAAGAGAGAGAAACAGGAAATAGATGAGGATCAGTTGGTTTTGCAAGATTTTCAGACACAAACACACACACACACACACACACGTATGAAACAACTGTGAGATGCTCTTTACCGGTGTGATATACTAAACATCACACGCCTCTTCTGAATTCCCATACAGAAACTTGATGGTCGACATGAAACTGCTGACCAGACACGAAATAACAAACACAACACACACTTACTTGTCACACACGTACAACAAACACTTACATGTAACACAGATACAACAAACACAACAATTGCTTACATATTCCCCACATATGACACAAGCTTACATATCATAATCAACAAACACAGCATAGGCTAACTTATTACACACACACAACAAACACAACACACGCTTACATATTACAACCAAGAGCCAAACACTAATCACGCTTACATATTACACACACGCAACAAGCGCAACACATGCTTACATATTATACTCATGCAACAAACACAACACATGCTTCAATATTACAACCAAACAACAAACACAACTCACGCTTACACATTACACACACGCAAGAAACACAACTCATGCTTGCATATCCCACATGCACGATAGAAGCTTACATATCATACTCAACAAACACAACTCACACTTACATATTACATACATGCAACAAACACAACTCACGCTTACATATTACATACATGCAACAAACCCAACTCATGCTTAAATATTACATACATGCAACAAAAACAAAACATGCTTACACACATATTAAATATTACACACACATGATACTCACTTACATAACACAAACACAACACATGCTTGCCTATCCCACACACTCAACACAAACTTAATATCACACTCTACACACAGAAAAAAATGCTTTCATATAACACACATACACACACACACAACACACAGTCAGTTGTGTGACATATTTGCATATGTTGATTCTGCTTTGAAAACACACATCTACATTATTAATAATCAATGGAAGAACGATGCAGACATGCTCCAATTATATATGGGACAATATAAGTGTGATTTGGGATTATTTTTGACAGTCTGCATATGTATATTTGTTTTCCATTTGTGTGTGCTTGCGTGCGTGCGTGCGTGCGTGCGTGTGTGTGTGTGTGTGTACATGATATAATAATAAAGATATATGAAAAGCAAAATTGTGATTAAGCACCCACAGAAGGGTTGAGACGAGTAAAGCATGATGTGTGATGACGTTCAAGACGTCCTGGCTGTAATTGGGGTTGCAAACCCTCAGAAGAACATCTCTCTTTATCCAAGAAACTTAGAAAGTTATCATAAAATACAGACTAAAAGGACATCATTTAACTTTTCAAGATATTTTAAGACATTGACTCTACGCTGTCAAATATTTTAAAACTCATCTTCTGTGAAGTTGACGCTTGTGTTAAGTTTAAAGGAAAAGAAAATATTACAATTATAACTTTTCCAAATTTTGCAAAGTTATAAGGTTATTACTAATTTCTTTAATAATATTTTATTCCACACTTATAAGCTCATAAAACTATGGAATAACACAGTTGTTTCTTTGGGAATTTACCTTTTATTTTTTATTTTTAAATAATTGATAAATAACATGGTCTGTTCAGACTGTAATGTAATTTTTTTTCCATTTGTGTCATTTCGTGTGTTGATGAAAAAAGATGCTATATTTTACAAAATAGAGATTATACTTATTATTATTCTGCTGATTACTCTCGCACACACACACTCACACATACGCGCACACACACACACTTCCTGTGCCGTTATCTTTCTCCCACTCTTACCCCATTTCTGCTTCTGTGTACACCCCCATCTCTCTCTCTCTTTTTTATTCTCGATGTGTCTCTTCCTCTGGTTTGGCCTGTATGACACATCACACCCCCTCGTCACTCAATCCGTAACCCTGATTTCATGTTAATTGTGTATGAGATGTTAGATATGATCTTCCTGTCATTTCCCCTCAGTGTCTCTGGAGCGACACACACACACACACACACACACACACACAAACACACACACACACACACACACACACACACACACAGACACAACCTTTCTTGTGTGTTTTCGAAGAACTTGTCTGTATTTAGACACATAAAATACACCTGTGTTCTTTTTTTAGTTTGTGAGAGTTCTCCTTAAATCTCAGACTCCAGATTTATACCTCTATAGGTTTTTATAGCTTTAAACATTAAACACACAAACAAATCATCAACACCCTTACACAATTGTGCTTTTTGTACGTATCACAATAATCATGACAAATCAACTAATGATATTGTGTTAATGCAATATTAAAAATAGTGACAGAGACACTCCCAAATTAGATGAATTTGATTGAAAGTATCATTTTTTTAATTCTCTATAAGAAAATAAATCTGGCTACTGAAATTATAAGATATTCATTCCAGACATGTGTATCAAGTATATACAGAATATTTTCATTAATTCACTGTATCTTTTGAACTTTACTCATTTAAATAAATAAAAAACATACATTACTTTTACATTTAAAGTGTTTTGTTGTCCAGCTGATATGAGCCTTACATGCAAAGCTTCTATTATGTACTGTCAGAATTCTTCTGATTTGTACCAAGAATAATATATATTTCTGTAAATAGAAGATCTACATTTTCCAACAGAATTATCTCTATTAATATATGTCTATTATTATATCTCTATTATTGTGTGTGTGTGTGTGTGTGTGTGTGTGTGTGTGTGTGTGTGTGTCGTATTGTGAAAAGGACAGAAATGCTGTGTGTGTAATATTGTCGTATTGTGAAAGGGGAAGAACAGAAGTTGAGTTTTCATAGCATCAGTGGGTTGTGAGAATCCGCTGTGACACAGACAGAAAGGAAGTCAAGAACATCCCGATATGAGCTCCATTCAGTCTCAAATGTATTTTGAAATTCATGTTCTTAGCACTTAATCTTCTGATGAGTCTAAATGTGAGAAGTAAATGTGATTTATATGGAGGATACAGATGCTTTAACTCTGTTTGTAGATCACCACAATATTTTCTGCCATATTATTGTTGATGATGTTAATAATTATTTTTGCAGAAATTATGATATTTGGCTGAATAGATGCGGCTACATCTAACTCAATAACTCACTACTTTTCTAACTACTCACTCTATCAAAAAGAAAATTTATATATACTTTTTGTAACTTCTCTCTCTGTGTAACTTGGTAACATTGTTGTAGCACTTGTTCACCTATTGTTGTATCGGCTATTTACCGCTTCATTGTCTCCTCGACTATTGTAAGTCGCTTTGGATAAAAGCGTCTGCTAAATGACTAAATGTCAATGTAAATGTGAGGTGACCACAGAATGTTGTTTGGCTTCATGACATGTCTTCATCTGTAGAAGCAGAGGGACAGACATTACTGGACTTTTACTTTCTCACGATCTTAAATAAAGACTGAAATTAGTTTTATAGACTCATAAAATATGTGTCAACATATGGACATCGGTCCTTCTGCTGTTGTTATGAGAAAATCATCACATGGGAAGCCGGAAACGTTATCATGAAAAAAATTCTTTCTTATATAATCTTATATAAAAAAGCCTCTAAAACACATGTTTATTTTTATATTAAAATACACATTTGGATTTATTGATTTATGTTTCTATTGTTGTTTAAACACGTGTTTATGTTTAAGTTTAGAACCAGTGTTTGTAATGAAAGTGGTGATGTGTTTTGCAGTTTTTAGGACGTCTGCTCTCTTTCTATTTAATGGAGAAAGTTTCTGGCTTTCCGTGCGATGATTCCTCATTACAATAGCAGCCGTCTCTAAACTTTCTATAACAAAACAACATGTAGATATGATCTGTGACGTTCAATACTACTTTCAGTAGAAATGTGTTTTCTACACTTTAGTTCAAAACATTTCCACACATCTTTTAGCTCGAGCAATCCACACAGAAGTGAGGTTTGATGTTCATAATGCTATGTTGTGTTGGCTTGTGTGATATAGCATGATATACATTTTATTCAAGATTTTATTCCATATTTGATTGAATATTTGATTATGCTATAAATCATTCTGAGAATTTTGAACACTGAATCTGATCATGTAGATTTAGATGATTGGTAGAAATAAAGCAGGGATTCTTGACAGAACATTGAAATGAATGTAAAACCGTCATTACGGCACTCATGTGGAGGTGTTGAGTTCCTGTGATGTGTAGATCGACTTTATACCTGCTGTCTTTTGTCTTTCTCTCCTCAGCTCATATGTGTTTAAACGGGTAAGAGATGTTGAGATCTAGATCTTTAGGAGTTACTTAAACAATTGTTTATTCTTGATGTTGATTTAATTTAAAAAAGTGTATGGTTATAGGCGTTCTTGATCTGTGTGTACCGTTTACGTGCATTTGACTGCAAGCGTCCACTGAGTTTGGATGTCAAAGTGAGATGGAATTGGTGAAATGGATTTATTGGTATGAAAAATCGTATTTCAGTGAAGGCGCTGTACAGAAGACAAGGCCGGAATCAGACGAGCGACGCTCTTTCCTGTTTGCTGCGGTTGTCGATCCGAACGCAGGCAGAGGGATTTTGTTTTTCGGAAACTTGCGACCGTTTCGAAACGAGATGATGATGGTGATGCGTTGGGAGCGAGGGGCATGTGGGCGACGGGGGGAGGGGTGTTAAACACCTTTATGAGAACACAGAAAGACAAACGAGAGAGAAGAACGACAGGAAGAAAAAGTCGAGATCTCCACAGGAAAAAAATCGAAGCCTGAACTTTCACAGAGAACTCAGAAAAACACAGATTATATGACACAGACGTCTATACGACTGCTGCCCACAGCGCCCATGAAGGGTAGAACGGTACGTACCCCTCTGCTCCGGATCCTCTTACACGTGTCCAGTCTGACATCAGATGTGTGCCCTGGTTTGTGTTGTGAACAGTCCTTGTATTGTCTTTAAAATGTTTGTGTGTTTGCGAGTGTGAATGCGCTTGTGTGTTTGAAGTTCATTAGTGTTTAATCTCCTCTTTCCCACGTGTGCAACCCTATCAGACGCTTTAAGATGCCCCACCTTTTCCAGGGAAATCATCTTCCTCATGTGTGTGCGTGTGTGTGTGTGTGTGTGTGTGTGTGTGTGTGTGTGTGTGTGTGTGTGTGTGTGTGTGTGTGTGTGTGTGTGTGTGTGTGTGTGTGTGTGTGTGTGTGTGTGTGTGTGTGTGTGTGTGTGTGTGTGTGTGTGTGTGTGCGCGCTTGTACATGCATTTGGATCAGGTTAAGCCGGTGTTGTTAGGCAGCGGCCAGTATTATGGGCTTCTGAAAGGCCCAGGTTGTTAAGGGAAGTGAAGACATCGTTGGGTTGTTGGTGGAAAGTTCCGGGCTCAGGTGTGTGTCAGTGTGTTTGTTTGTGTCCATTGTGGACACCAAAGGATAGCAAGATCGGTTCCATGTGTGGATCAGTCAACCATTCTTATGAGGGATATAGATTACAAACAAAATATATAATATTTGAAAACACTAAAAGATTTTACATATTCTGTGAGAAATTACAAGTGTCAATTTCGTCACCTTCAAAAAGTGGTTTCACCTTGAGTGTGTATATCATTAGATGTAGTGTTGTATCTGAGCAAAGCCAACATTTATTCAAATACAGTAAAACTTGATTTTTTTTACAGAGCTAGACTGATATTCCTAAAGCTATAATGAACAAAACGATTCAAGTGTAAATCTTCAGATTCTTCAGTGTTTTTGAGATCTTATAGAGTGTGAGAAACTTAACATGAGGGTTATATGTTCGATGGCGAGCGAGAAGCTTTACTTTTCAGGAACCCGGAAAAGAAGCTGCATTGTTTAAAGAACGAAGCACTCTGCTGTCAAAGTTAATATTGTTTTGTCATGATAGTTTACTATTTTTATTTATAAATGCCTAAATGTAAATGTTATTTTATATGATTATATAGGTAAAGTTTATGTGTGAAACTGATATCAAAACATGTTTTTGTGTATGTTGACTGTATTTTACCACAGTTTCATTGCTTTTAATGGAAATTCACAGAAAAAACATGAATTTTAATGATTAGATTATTTTTTAACAACTATCAGTTCTTTTTCAAGAAATTTGAGTCTTAGCGAGACCCACAGAATATTTAAAACAGTATTGACTTTAATGCTGGATTAAAACCTAAAATACTTCAAATACTTTTGTATTACATGAATCTATGTAAATAATGTGAATTGGAAACATGCAGAGCTTGAACAACAGAATTAATCACTATAGGCAGAATGAATATCTAAAGGTAACATCTACTGAAGTTACAAGGTCTAAATACTTCAAAACTTTATTGTTCTCCTTCATGACTGATGAATGTGACAACTGGTGAATGGATGTAAAATGTATTTCTATTTGTATATGGATGCTGTAGGATTTACTTCACCTACAGTACACACACACACACACACACACACACGTGCAGGTGCACACATCGCCCTACACACACACACACACACACACAAACACGCACGCACGCACACACACACACACACAGGTGCAGCCATCGCCCTACACACACACACACGTGCAGGTGCACACATCGCCCTACACACACACACACACGTGCAGGTGCACACATCGCCCTACACACACACACACACACGTGCAGGTGCACACATCGCCCTACACACATACATACAAACGCATAGCTGTAAGTTTGTGATAATGTGCACAGCGCTGAATGAAAAAAAAGTTATTGGAATTACTTTAGGATTACTATAGGATTTAATTTTAATTTTAAATAAAAACTTACCAATTTCAATGATTTTTAAATTATATTAAAAACCTTAATTTAATCGTAAACATCTGTTCTACACAATTAAATTAATTCCATCAGTGGTAAGGCAGTCGTGGTCTGGTGGTTGAGGGTTGGACTCATGATCCCAAGGTCACTGGTTTGTAACTCAGTACTGAATTTCAAATGTCTTAGATTTCTAAAGTTTGATGGGTTGTTTAGAAAAGCCATTTCACATGCACTCTGATCATTTGTTGGAAGCAGTCGTGGTAAGTGATTCAATCTTGTGATTACCAGGTCACCCGTTCGATTCCCAGGGCCAATAGATAATGACTGAAGTGCCCTTGAGCAAGGCACCTAAACCCTGTTTGCTCCCCGGATGGTGCAGTGGTATCTACCCAATGCTCCAGGTGTGTGTGTTCACTACTTGCAATGTGTGTGTTCACTACTTGCAATGTGTGTGTTCACTACTCACTGCATGAGTTTAATGCAAATGTCACATTTTGGGTATGGGTGACCATATCTGACAAATAGGTCACTTCACTTTACTACAGTTTTTTTTCATTTGTCCTCCGTGTGTGCAGGTGGCGATGTCTCCAGGTGAGGACGGTCTAATCGGGATTCCCTTCCCGGAGCACAGCAATGAGCTTCTATCCCGACTCAATGCTCAGCGGCGGACAGGGCTGCTCTGTGACCTCACTTTAACCTCACAAGGTGCCCGTTACCCCACACACCGCTCAGTCATGGCTGCTGTCAGTCTGTACTTCCGCCGTCTGTTCGGGGCTGAGGAGGGCGAAGATGGAGAAGAGGGGGTAGGCGATAACTGTAACGTGTGCCAGTTGGACTGCGTGTCACCCGACGCGTTGGCAGCATTGTTGGAGTTCGCCTACACCGCCACACTGACTATCCGCAGCTCAGGTATGCGAGAGGTCCTGAAAGGGGCACAGTTGCTGGGCATTCAGTGCGTTGCAGACGCCTGCCGGGACATCTTGGGCGAGTCGGGCGATGATCTGGCAGATCCGGTGAAGGAGGCAGAGCAGCTGCCATCCCGCCGCAAACAGGACCGATGTTCTGTGGTTAGAGCGGTTTCTCCGGTGCGACTGTCGTGGCGCAACTCCCACCACAAAACGGCATTCGTGCAACAGGACACGCCCGAGCATGGACTGCTTCCCACACAGGGACGTGATGGACACCCCCCTGCTGCTGCCGGGCAAGATGGAGCCACACACCGGGGCGTGCTGATAAACGGAAGTTCTCAGTGGCTGCAAGAGTCCACGCTGATCCCTCATCAACCCCAGGAAGTCCCGTCAGACGAGGACGAGTCTGGCCTGAAAGGACGGGTTATGCCCCACAATAACCGAACACAAGTAGAAGGAGGGAAGGGTGGAGTTCCGGTGGGAAGTGGCAGGAAGAGGAAGTCTCAGACACCGCAGCAATGTCCCGTCTGTCAGAAGATCATCCACGGAGCGGGAAAGTTGCCACGTCACATGAGAACTCACACAGGCGAGAAACCTTTTCAGTGCACGGCCTGCGGTGTCCGTTTCACACGGTATGTGTTTTTTATAATGTTCTTTTAACTTTTAAGTAGTACTGACAATACATCCATTGTCAATAAATCCATTAACTTCATCTGTCCACCATCACCTTCATTAACAGACTGACATGTTTCAGTTACGGATCACAAATTGACAGCAGGTATCTAACATCAGACCGTTCTGTGTTTTTTCTTCACTTCAGTAACGACAAGCTGAAGATTCACATGAGGAAACACACGGGTGAGAGGCCGTACCCCTGCCCCAGCTGCCCTGCTCGTTTTCTGCACTCCTACGACCTGAAGAACCATCTGTCACTGCACAGCGGCGATCGGCCTTATGAGTGCCTGCTGTGTCACAAGGCGTTTGCCAGAGAAGACCATCTGCAGCGTCACAGAAAGGGTCACAGCTGCCTGGAGGTGCGTACACGTCGTCCGCGCCGGGGGAATGGCCAGGACCCCCCCTTCTCACCATCTCCCGATCCATTCGGCCTTAATTCTGACAGCATCGGCACCCTGGCGGCTGCCCATCACATGTATGCTCAGGAGAGTCGTGGTATACCCATGCAGCGGCTGGAGGCTGGGGTTCCTCTCTCTGAGATGCTGTGGAGGCCGGCGGTCGGAGAAATTATGAATAAAGGCGGAGGGAACCCGTCTCCGCAGGCGACAGTTATGAATAAAATATGGGAAGAAGATGATGAAGATGAAGAAGATGAAGAAGAGAAGGATTTGAAGATTGAGGGAGAATGACACTGTGTGTTTTTGTGTGTGCGTGCGTGAATGCGTGTGTGTTAGTGTGTTCATGCCTTCATGCATGTGTCGGTGTGTCTTCGAGCGTGTGTCTGTGAGCGTGTCTTCGAGCGTGTGTCTGTGAGCGTGTGTCTTCGAGCGTTTGTCTGCGAGCGTTTGTCTTCGAGCGTTTGTCTTCGAGCGTGTGTCTGTTAGCGTGTCTTCGAGTGTGTGTCTTCGAGCGTGTGTCTGTGAGCGTGTGTCTGTGAGCGTGTGTCTGCGTGCGTGTGTCTGTTAGCGTGTCTTCGAGCGTGTGTCTGTTAGCGTGTCTTCGAGCGTGTGTCTGTGAGCGTGTGTCTGTGAGCGTGTGTCTTCGAGCGTGTGTCTGTGAGCGTGTGTCTTCGAGCGTGTGTCTGTGAGCGTGTGTCTGTGAGCGTGTGTCTTCGAGCGTGTGTCTGTTAGTGTGTCTTCGAGCGTGTGTCTGTGAGCGTGTGTCTGCGTGCGTGTGTCTGTTAGCGTGTCTTCGAGCGTGTGTCTGTGAGCGTGTGTCTGTGAGCGTGTGTCTTCGAGCGTGTGTCTGTGAGCGTGTGTCTGTTAGCGTGTCTTCGAGCGTGTGTCTGTGAGCGTGTGTCTGTGAGCGTGTGTCTTCGAGCGTGTGTCTGCGTGCGTGTGTCTGCGTGCGTGTTTCATGGCTATAAAACAGGGTCTCTCGTAGTTCTTTTTGTATTTTGTGAAATAACACAAGATAGTATAGATCTGAAAGCATGTGGAGCTCAATGTTGTTCACGCTATGCAAATATCAAATTTAAAAGAGTGATGGAACAAATGTTTTACAAATAAATTAGAAGCAGAGGAATAATAATTATTATGTGATAGTCCAGTAAAGAAGAAAAAAAATCCTAAATACAAAGAATTTGTTTTTTTTACCAAATACTGAGGCAACTTGGAAAGTTGAATGAAATATATTTGTTTAGATATGATGTATGTCTTCATTATTAAGGTGTATAAACCTTTATCTGAAACTGAACCAGGCTTCACATTTAAAATAGTTTTTGTTGAACATGAGCGGGTGACTCATGTGAACTCTTGTTTTTGTTTGTTTTGTTTTCGGTAAAATGTCTTGTTTTCTAACGATAGGATGGATGGAGAGCTCTTTTGTATTTATTTATTTGTTGGTTTGTTATTTATTGTGGTGTCTATCTACTGAAGTTGAGGTTTCTTGAGCTCTGGTTTAAAGCAAACTTCCACTAGTCTGGTCTGTGATAGGATTTGCCTTTTACCCCTGCTACTGTCCTCAGGTAGATGTGGTGTGATGTCTGATCTCTGATCAGTGCTCTGTGTTTATATCTGCTGTTCTTCAGCTTATTTCACATCACATTTTTCACATTATGTGAATGCTCAGGTGCTGTGGAGAACAGCAAAGATTTCTGGGATTTTTCTGCAGTCTTATCTCATTGCAAAGTTTTGCACATAAAATGTATAAATAAATGGCCTCCAGTGACCAGAGAGTAAAACAAAGAGAAGTCTTGCCTTAATGAAGCATATACAAAATCTGAAATTAAAAAAGTATAAAAATATATGTATGTGTAAGATACTACATGATTTGTGTTGTATGAAAATAATTGTAAGTGTACTCACCATCAACTGTCTGCTTGTTTTGAAGTGTGTGTGCATGTGTGCGTGTGCGCGCGCTGTTGACCACAGGATAAAATGCCCAAAGGGGTTTATTTGCACTAATATGGGATCTTCGTGTTCAGAATTATATTCCATTCTTTATATTCATTAGAAACTTATGATTAGAAATCCTTAATTTCATAAATAAGAAAACCTGCTCAATCATGATTATTAAATGCTTCTGAATTTTATGATGTAATAAGGTCAAGCTGCCTTGGTTTAATGTTTTTTATTGCAATCTTTTTCTCAGGAAATCTTGAGCCATGCACTAAGAGTTTATGCAAATCTTTGGTGAAATTAATTTATTGTATATATTTGTGCTCAGAAATATAAACGGGCCTGTTATGAAGTAACGTTTCCTTTCCTTATGTCTGTCGTCAAAAAAAATAAGTTGTTCAGTAATTGATGGAATTTATTTTGTATGAGAAACAAAGGATTTTTGTTTGGCTATGTTGTGCTCTTGAAAGGATGCTGGTACTGGTTTGGGTGAAGGGGACGCTGATAAAACCCTTATTCAGGGATATTTTTCTGTTCATAGAGAGAAATCTTTCTTAGTGATAATAAATAATGTTGTAAAAAATAAAGAGCATATAAACAAACATTTATGCACTAGTAAATACATTTTTTTGCTATAAGGTGTGTGTGTGTGTATGTGCGTGAGTGCGCGTGTGTGTAAATGTATTTATTACTTAAGCATGAATATTTTTTAAAGATACATAAATTGCCAAAAGAGTGCAAACCAGGGAAATTATAACACAAGAGAACCTAAGGGGGATGACAATACATCAACAGAAACATAAACTATACATCATATCTACAGAAAAAAATGCTTGAATATCTGAGGATAGGGGTGACACTATCAATTTTTTATCAGTATATTTTCGGTCATTTCTAACATGTGTGATACAACAAAACATGAATCTACGGGCCACAAGATTAAATATAATCCAGGGTTATTGTGTGACATAACAAAACATTATAAATCTATAGGCCTTCCCCTGAGACAGAAGGACCTTCCCCAGGGGAATGGGCCAGGGGGGAGCTATTGTCAGAAGTACTAGCTCTGCAACCCAAGCCTGGTTGGGCCAGTATGGCGCAATTAACAGGACCTGATGTTCCTCGTCCCTGACCTTGCATGGGACCTGTGCAAGAAGGCTCACTGGGGGAAGGCGTACTTCCGCTTGTCCCGGGTCCAGCTGTGTTGTCCGGCGAGGCAACCAGGTCCTGAAGATTCTTGGGCACGGTCTTTCATGAGTCGTGCAGACCTGGTGACAGAGTCTAGTTCCATCCCGAGATAAGAGATGCTCTGCGTTGGGGAGAGCTTGCTCTTTTCTCGGTTGACCCTTAAACCCAGTCGGCTTAGGTGCTGAAGCACCAGGTCCCCGTTGTGTACATTTTAGTGCAGGCACGCCCCATTCTCTGAGGGGGGCAAGTGCGGCTTCGGCGACTTTCGTGAAGACGCCGGAAGATAGGGACAGACCGGAGGGTAGGACCCTGTACTGGTACGCCCGACCTTCGAAGGCGAACCGTAGAAACGGTCTGTGCCGAGGAAGTATCGAGACGTGGAAGTACGCGTCCCTTAGGTCGATTGCCACGAACCAATCCTCGTATCTGACAGCTTCGAGGATGCGCTTCTGTGTTGGTATTCTGAACGGCAGTCTGTGAAGACACCGGTTCAGTTAACACAGATCCAGAATTGGGTGCAGCCCTCCACCTCTCTTGGGGATGATGAAGTACGGGCTGTAGAAGCCTGACGACATCTCGGCTATGGGGACTTCTTTTGCCAAAAGAGTCGCCACCTCTGCCCGAAGAACGGTGGAATCTTTCCCCCGTACCGAGGTGAAGAGGATTCCCCGAAACTTGGGAGGATGTTTGGCGAACTGGATCGCATAGCCGAGACGGATCGTTCTGTCTAGCCACCGCCCCGGTCTGAGCATGGTCCATGCGTGCAGTTGTCAGGCAAGCGGGACGAAAGCAACGATCTCCCTCATCACCTCCATGGAGGGGGGTTCTGTGGCTCTCGGGACGGCTGCTTCGTCCGGGGACGGATCCCCTAGAAGCCTGTGGTCCCGAGTACTTACCTGCTCTTGGGGGCTGCCGCGCAGCACACCGTCTGACCGAGAGTGTGTCTGGCTGCGGCGCCGCTGCTGTGACGCAACGTCGAGTCGCGACGCAACGTCGAGTCGGGTTGACGCAACGTCGAGTCGGAACTGAGGCAACATCTTGTAACCTGTGATACTGGTTGTGTTCTAAGCCCAGGGGAGGAAACAGCTCCTTTTTGTGAGAGAGTGGGCACCGGGCCCGGAAAGGGGCCCGGTATGAGTTGGGACGTGGCAGGAGCGCCCCGCTCCGGCCACTTTGGAGATGGTCTGTCCAGGACCGGGCATGATGGTGTTTCCTCCGCTGGGTGCCTGACGAGGAGGAGTCGCTCTCCACCGATTCGCCGGTCTTCGGGTCGCCGCCTGAGGGAGAGATACAACCGGAGTGGACGGATGGGAGGGGCGAGGCTGTCTGGGAGCCTCGCCATGAGGCCACACACTGCTTAGTGTGTGGCCTCATGTGTGATATAATAAAACATTATGAATCTATAGGACACGGGATTAAATATAATCCAGGGTTATTGTGTGATATAATAAAACATTATGAATCTATAGGCCACGGGATTAAATATAATCCAGGGTTATTGTGTGATATAACAAAACATTATGAATCTATAGGACACGGGATTAAATATAATCCAGGGTTATTGTGTGATATAATAAAACATTATGAATCTATAGGACACGGGATTAAATATAATCCAGGGTTATTGTGTGATATAATAAAACATTATGAATCTATAGGACACGGGATTAAATATAATCCAGGGTTATTGTGTGATATAATAAAACATTATGAATCTATAGGACACGGGATTAAATATAATCCAGGGTTATTGTGTGATATAATAAAACATTATGAATCTATAGGACACGGGATTAAATATAATCCAGGGTGATTGTGTGATATAATAAAACATTATGAATCTATAGGACACGGGATTAAATATAATCCAGGGTTATTGTGTGATATAATAAAACATTATGAATCTATAGGCCACGGGATTAAATATAATCCAGGGTTATTGTGTGATATAATAAAACATTATGAATCTATAGGACACGGGATTAAATATAATCCAGGGTTATTGTGTGATATAATAAAAATTATGAATCTATAGGACACGGGATTAAATATAATCCAGGGTTATTGTGTGATATAATAAAAATTATGAATCTATAGGCCACGGGATTAAATATAATCCAGGGTTATTGTGTGATATAACAAAACATTATGAATCTATAGGACACGGGATTAAATATAATCCAGGGTTATTGGGTGATAGCTGGGAGGTCTCTGGGGTCCGAGCAATGAAAATCAGTGACAAGTTTATCCAGTTTAAAAAACCTACACAGGGAGGTGCATTACAAAACTTCATTTATAGTTTAACATCAAGTTAAAGTTATTTTTTAACTTTCCCGTTTCAGGTAATTTGAGAAATAATTCTGTCACAGTTGAAATAAATCATTCTGGGCTAGGGAGAACAGTTTAGAATAATTCACAGAGAAAAGACTCTATTCAGGTTGCAAAATGTATACATCTGGCTTGGGTAGAAAATATCGTCATTTAATAATGTTTCAAATAAAGAATAATCGCATATTTAACACTTTGTAAGTGAACGATTACACAACCCATAATCCCGAAACCGGATCCAATCAGAAAGTGGATGGTCAGCCGCACAGGCCTGATATCTACAGGGCTAAAAATCACAGACCATTCTTTTCTTTCTTCTAACTCCTGTTACAGATGATCTGTTTTTATGTAGTCCCTCTCGCAGGAATAGAAAGATTAGACAACTTTTTCAGAATGATATTATTACTGTCTCTTCTATAATATCATATTGGAGTAATTGTTTTAATGATATACTTGTAAGAAAGTGTGGTCTCTGTTTAACAAATATCTCATCACTAATAAGGTTTAAGACGTATCGTTCAAGTTTCTGAAGCGATTTTATCCAGTTAATCTTTTAATCCAGAAACTGATCCTCAACGCTCCTTCTGTGGAGTGAAGACGACTTTATTTCTCATCTTTATGGGATTTGTTTATGTAGCGACTTCTTTGTTTGGCCTACGTGCTTCCTCATATCTAACTTCTCAATGGAGATTAAAGATGTGTTATTTGGTTCTTATAACTGAGACAAAACTCTGAAAGTTTTTTCTCGTAAATCTTTTGTGTTAATGTTTGTCTGTCAAATCTCTTTTTATTGTCTTTTGCAATGATCTTAAATATTATTTGAGTGTTATATCTTCTTCCAACAATGGCAACGCTTTAAATCAGTTACATTTTACACAAAGAATAATATTTATGTTATTTTATAATGTAAACAAAAGGGACTCGAGGCATGTTTATCTCTCTTGAGTTTATCTGAAGGATATGTGAACCCTGGATCAATTATTATTATTATTATTATTATTATTTTGTAAAGGTATTATTATTATTATTTTGTAAGGGTGTTATAATTATTATTTTGTAAGGGTTTTATTATTATTATTTTGTAAGGGTGTTATTATTATTATTTTGTAAAGGTTTTATTATTATTATTTTGTAAAGGTTTTATTATTATTATTTTGTAAGGGTGTTATTATTATTATTTTGTAAGAGTGTTATTATTATTATTTTGTAAGGGTGTTATTATTATTATTTTGTAAAGGTTTTATTATTATTATTTTGTAAGGGTGTTATTATTATTATTTTGTAAGGGTGTTATTATTATTATTTTGTAAGGGTGTTATTATTATTATTTTGTAAGAGTGTTATTATTTTTTTTTTTTTTTAAGGGTGTTATAATTATTATTTTGTAAAGGTTTTATTATTATTATTTTGTAAGGGTGTTATTATTATTATTTTGTAAGGGTGTTATTATTATTATTTTGTAAAGGTTTTATTATTATTATTTTGTAAGGGTGTTATTATTATTATTTTGTAAGGGTGTTATTATTATTATTTTGTAAAGGTTTTATTATTATTATTTTGTAAAGGTTTTATTATTATTATTTTGTAAAGGTGTTATTATTATTATTTTGTAAAGGTTTTATTATTATTATTTTGTAAAGGTTTTATTATTATTATTTTGTAAAGGTGTTATTATTATTATTTTGTAAGGGTGTTATTATTATTATTTTGTAAGGGTGTTATTATTATTATTTTGTAAGGGTGTTATTATTATTATTTTGTAAAGGTTTTATTATTATTATTTTGTAAAGGTTTTATTATTATTATTTTGTAAAGGTGTTACTATTATTATTTTGTAAGGGTGTTATTATTATTATTTTGTAAGGGTGTTATTATTATTATTTTGTAAGGGTGTTATTATTATTATTTTGTAAGGGTGTTATTATTATTATTTTGTAAAGGTTTTATTATTATTATTTTGTAAAGGTGTTATTATTATTATTTTGTAAGGGTGTTATTATTATTATTTTGTAAGGGTGTTATTATTATTATTTTGTAAAGGGTTTTATTATTATTATTTTGTAAAGGGTTTTATTATTATTATTTTGTAAAGGTGTTATTATTATTATTTTGTAAAGGGTGTTATTATTATTATTTTGTAAAGGGTTGTTATTATTATTATTTTGTAAGGTTTATTATTATTATTTGTAAGGTGTTTATTATTATTATTTTGTAAGGGTGTTATTATTATTATTTTGTAAGGTGTTATTATTATTATTTTGTAAAGGTTGTTATTATTATTATTTTGTAAGGGTTTAGTTATTATTATTTTGTAAGGTGTTATTATTATTTTGTAAGGGGGTGTTATTATTATTATTTTGTAAGGGTGTTATTATTATTATTTTGTAAGGGTTTTATTATTATTATTTTGTAAGGTAGTTTTATTAACTACAGTCAGTGTGTTGAGTTGGGGGTGTAGGATTGTAGGGTTGTATTAGGTTTTGGTGTATGGAGTAGTTATTATTGA
>CM065654.1:2196819-2214319 GCA_033220385.1 Triplophysa yarkandensis
AGCCAGGAGAACCAGTTCTCCTCTAGCATCTAAACTCACCAGTGCTTGCACAACTGGTCCATGTGAGCAAAAGCCAGCGTCTGAAGGGTTTTGAACGGGAATTCCCCTGGCACTGTTCAGTTTTGTTCATAAGAGAACAGTTCACAAGGAGAAAACATGGTCTTGTGTTATAAATAAGTAGCAGTAGATGGATTTGACGTGACATGAGAGCCAATGCCGATTATTTTGGGCTGAATTATTCCATGTAAAAGAATTCGTGATTTCTTGAAGAGTTTGTTAGCGTGCGTGGCTTACAGGTATATTATGTTCATATTCGTAATGTCATGCTGAATTAATGTTTCCATGGTTCCCACAAAGCTTAGCAGAACCTCTGAACGCCTCCTCAGTCCCCTATCACCTTAAAAACAGACGCACATTTACATTCAGCTCGGTTGTGTTTTGACAAATGAAGCGCGAGGGTTTTATAGACCCTGATGTCAGAGAAGAAAGCGATGGAGCTTTCTGGTAAATGGCTCGGACTTATGACGTTTGCATGTCACATTTTGTTCACAGGAGTGCGTGTTGGCATGTGAGGAGCGTCTGACCACAGCCAGCTCATGGAGTTTGTGCAAACACTTCATGCAGAATGCCGACAGCACACGCGATGATGAAGAGCCGGACACCCAACAGCATCAAGTCGACAAGAAATATGGCGGCTTCATGAAGCGTTACGGTGGTTTCATGAAGCGTTACGGCGGGTTTATGAAGCGTTACGGAGGCTTCATGAAGAAGACTGCTGAGCTTTATGGTTTAGAGCCAGAAGATGACCAGAGCAGAGCGGTCCTGACCAATCACGATGTCGAAATGCTGACCAATCAAGTGGAGGCTGATGGTGAGAGAGATGCGGCCTCGAGAGAAGTGTCAAAGGGAGGAGTCACAGGGGTCAGGGGTATGGCGAAACGTTACGGGGGTTTCATGAAAAGAGAAGAGCTTTATGACCCTGAAAGCCAAGTGAGACCCCTGCAGAAGCGTTACGGAGGCTTCATGAGGCGAGTGGGCCGACCCGAGTGGTGGCAGGAGACCAAGCGCTATGGAGGCTTCTTGAAACGCTCCCCAGAGGAAGATGAGGATGAAGATTCATTAGAGGTTGAGAAGAGATATGGAGGATTCATGGGATATTGAGGCGCTTTTTCATTTCTCATCAAGCTCCCGGATTGCAGTCATGAGCCAACAGAGACAGAAAATACATGTGCTCATAATGTGTAAAACAGTGTTCATGTCTTTATAGCGCTAATGTGACTTTCTGTGAATAAGGCTAACATTAAGACCAAGTGTTTGTTGCTTTTGTTGACATCTGAAATCACATACATGTACGAGTTGTGTAGCAGATTTTAATAAACATGTTTAAATTAATCAGAACACTAAGTTTGTGTCCCTGCATTTCTTTACTTTTTTGTCAGGACATCATCACAGTATATTGTGTCATCGTGGTATTGAACTTTTAACAATTAACGGATGGAAAACGAGTGCTTTGGTTCTCTTAAAAACAAAATGTTTCATTTAATGTCTTACAGAAATGGGCAACTGTAAATATATTTAAAGATTTTTTTTAATAAATAATGTAATATTTGCATTATTTTATATATTATTTTGAATAAATAATTAAATATTTGCATTATTTTATATATTATTTTGAATAAATAATTAAATATTTGCATTATTTTATATATTATTTTGAATAAATAGTGTAATATTTGTATTATTCTATAGATTTTTTTATAAATAATGTAATATTTGCATTATTTTACATATTATTTTTAATAAATAATTTAATATTTGCATTATTTTATATATTTTTTTAATAAATAATTTAATATTTGCATTATTTTATATATTTTTTTAATGTAATGATAAATCTAATTTAAAAATGAATTAAATCATTTACAAGTGTTTACCCTTTAAAGATCTAGAACTGTACAATATTTGTAATATTTGCATTATTTTATATATTATTTTGAATAAATAATTAAATATTTGCATTATTTTATATATTATTTTGAATAAATAATGTAATATTTGTATTATTTTATAGATTTTTTTAATAAATAATGTAATATTTGCATTATTTTACATATTATTTTTAATAAATAATTTAATATTTGCATTATTTTATATATTATTTTGAATAAATAATGTAATATTTGTATTATTTTATAGATTTTTTAATAAATAATGTAATATTTGCATTATTTTACATATTATTTTGAATAAATAATTTAATATTTGCATTATTTTATATATTATTTTGAATAAATAATTCAATATTTGTATTATTTTATATATTTTTTTAATGTAATGATAAATCTGATTTAAAAATGAATTAAATCATTTAAAAGTGTTTACCCTTTAAAGATCTAGAACTGTACAAGGAACAAGTTAAATATTTGGGCTACTTCTTCTGACAATCCTACATGTGTCTTCACTTTCTCAAAAGAAAACTGAAAGAGGGACATTACACAATGTGAACATCCTAAAAAACCAACACACATCTTCTTATAGCAGTCAGATTTTCTCCCAGTGTAACTAAACCAAAAGAAATGTGTCCAGAATTAAAACACTCATCCCCTCTTCAAAACAAATGGTTCTCGTCTCTAAGTGCTTGGTATCTCAGTGGCCTTTTGTTTGCAAGTCAGAGCAAGTAGCTTGAACTCTTTTGTATTGTGTTGAAACGGTGATGATTCCTCTAAGCTGTAGTCATTTCATTTCATTCATGTCTTGAACAATTCCACTAATGGAGCGACCGTCAAACGTTTCACGAGGTGGGGATGTATGAGAATCCATCTGATCTTTATCTCTAATAGCAGGTCGATCTTTATTATACACACATCGGGTACCTCTATAAAGAGAAGTGATCAACTCTAACATGTTCTTATGAATGTTCTTTATACACCGATGTCAGAGGTGAGGCATTAAACATTAGCTTCATCACAAGTGCTCACGTGCCCAAACCAAACCATGAAAAGCCTTTGACTTTATTTATTAAAAATAGATATAAGTGTATATTGAATTCTCTGGCAACAGTAATTTAGGGTAAAGTGTGTCCCCATCCTCACGTATCATTAATGTGTCACTCACCCCAGGAATAAAGATTGAAAAAATTCATGAATCCTGGAAAACAAGAGTCTGTACAGCCTCTTAGGTGGAAAACCAATCTGCTATAACCGTTAGTCCTTATTGATTTAGAGCTCAATCCTAGATAAGAGAAGCACTCGTAAACATCGACCCCATGTCTGTTATCACATACTTTCATACTATATAGAAAACACGAATCATGACCAGAACACGTGAAAAGTATCAGGATCATCGACTACTGTAAGATCTCTGTATGCACAGAATGTTTTATCCCTGAAGAGATGCACAGAGTCTTTACATTTAACTGCTATACACGTGGGCACCAGGATATGATGTCAATGTGGGTAAATTGTTTTGTTTAACAACACCTGAGTAAATAAAGCCTGCAATTGTTGTGTGAACAAATATATGGGTCACATGACAATGTAAACATTGTGGATGTTTGCCTGGAATGTTTATACTGCACCCTACACCCATTATATATAGGATGAATGTACTGTACTAGTAAGGGCACACTTCATGTATTAAAGTGCATACTAAACCATACTCACAGATACAGACGCAGCGGCACAGTGAGTAAAACTTGCTGAATTATGAATAATTCTTGTCTTGAGTATGTAAACTTTTAGGAATATTATTTTAAAATATTTTAAGAATATTTAAAAATCTACAAAAAATAATTAGAAGAAATGAGAGGAACAGGTCCAATAACAGAACATATATTCTGTATGTTTAACACCTTGAACACTAGAAAATAAGATCATGTTTATATTCAAGCAATACAACATTATATATTATTATATATATATTATAGATATTATATACAATGTGTATATGTTTTATCAGGCCATGGATGACCATGGAATAAAAGCGTATGGATGTATCCCTAAATGTATATTCTCTATTTTATTTATTTACATATCACATTTAACCCCACATCAAGTTATCCCAAGTGAAACAACTTAAATAATAAAGAATCCAAACTCCCATATAACCCATATAGAGAGAACCTATAGACTGTATAGTGCTCAGTCAAACTCCCATACAACCCATATAGAGAGAACCTATAGACTGTATAGGGCTCAGTCAAACTCCTATACAACCCATATAGAGAGAACCTATAGACTGTATAGGGCTCAGTCAAACTCCCATACAACCCATATAGAGAGAACCTATAGACTGTATAGGGCTCAGTCAAACTCCCATATAACCCATATAGAGAGAACCTATAGACTGTATAGGGCTCAGTCAAACTCCCATATAACCCATATAGAGAGAACCTATAGACTGTATAGGGCTCAGTCAAACTCCCATACAACCCATATAGAGAGAACCTATAGACTGTATAGGGCTCAGTCAAACTCCCATATAACCCATATAGAGAGAACCTATAGACTGTATAGGGCTCAGTCAAACTCCCATACAACCCATATAGAGAGAACCTATAGACTGTATAGGGCTCAGTCAAACTCCCATATAACCCATATAGAGAACCTATAGACTGTATAGGGCTCAGTCAAACTCCCATATAACCCATATAGAGAGAACCTATAGACTGTATAGGTCTCAGTCAAACTCCCATATAACCCATATAGAGAGAACCTATAGACTGTATAGGGCTCAGTCAAACTCCCATACAACCCATATAGAGAGAACCTATAGACTGTATAGGTCTCAGTCAAACTCCCATATAACCCATATAGAGAGAACCTATAGACTGTATAGGGCTCAGTCAAACCCCCATACAACCCATATAGAGAGAACCTATAGACTGTATAGGGCTCAGTCAAACTCCCATACAACCCATATAGAGAGAACCTATAGACTGTAAAGGGCTCAGTCAAACTCCCATATAACCCATATAGAGAGAACCTATAGACTGTATAGGGCTCAGTCAAACTCCCATACAACCCATATAGAGGGAACCTATAGACTGTATAGGGCTCAGTCAAACTCCCATATAACCCATATAGAGAGAACCTATAGACTGTATAGGTCTCAGTCAAACTCCCATATAACCCATATAGAGAGAACCTATAGACTGTATAGGGCTCAGTCAAACTCCCATACAACCCATATAGAGAGAACCTATAGACTGTAAAGGTCTCAGTCAAACTCCCATATAACTCATATAGAGAGAACCTATAGACTGTATAGGGCTCAGTCAAACTCCCATACAACCCAAATAGAGAGAACCTATAGACTGTATAGGGCTCAGTCAAACTCCCATACAACCCAAATAGAGAGAACCTATAGACTGTATAGGGCTCAGTCAAACTCCCGGAAGTGGGTCAGAGTTACTGCCATAAAGATGACAAAATCCATGTATAGTCAGTCACGTGTTCCCCATACTCCAGCAATACTCCTGCGAGTATTGGACAGATCTCCGGACATTAAAGAGTTAAACCTATACCCGCCCCGCCCCCTCGTGTCCCGTTACTGCCCTCCATACAGTAAACACTGAACTTTAGTCTGTAGGGAACACCGAACACAAGAGCATCCGCACGGGCCAGCAGCGGAAGAACCCTAAACATCAGCGTCATTCTATAGGCGCCCGGCGTGTCTATAGGGTATCGTTGCCGTGGAAACTCTCTCTGGATCTCCTCGCGATGCTGAAGTTCCTCCTCGAGACCCTTTGGGTCCTCCTCATGTCTCTCGTGTACGGTTTGGAGGCTCTGGTGCGGTTGCTGGTCCCGGTCCGGCGGAAGACCCTGACCGGGGAGCTGGTTCTGCTGACGGGTGCGGGCGGGGGCATCGGGCGGCTCATGGCTCTGGAGTTCGCGCGGTTGGGCGCGCGCCTCGTGCTGTGGGACGTCAACGAGAAGGGCAATCAAGAGACCGCGCGCATGGTGAGAGAGACGCACGGGGGGCGCGCGTGCGCGTTCACGTGTGACTGCAGCGACCGCGAGGACGTGTACAGGGTCGCGAGCCAGGTACCGCTGTGACGTCATACACGCATATAGATAAATACTGTCATCATTATTGACTGGAGTGCACCAGAGCACTTATTAATGTATTGCACTTTAGTTTATTATAATAAATCATTTATTTATTTATTTATTTATTTATTTATTTATTTATTTATTTATTTATTTAGTGTAAAGTGTTCTATAGGATTAACTATAGTCCATATTTATACTATGGTTATTTACTCTTTATTTACATCAATCAACAAGTGTAAACTAGTTATTACATGTTCTTATATTTCCTACAGGAACAATAATGAATAATTCTTTTACACACTGAAATATTTCTATGCACTTTACTATATAATAGTGTAAATTATGTTTATGTGTTATAAGATCTGTCTATAGTTTACACACATGTACATAATCTATCTGTATAGTATGTAAAGAGTACACATGTATGTATATCATTCGTAGTATTTAAACCTGTAAATTATATCCATAATGCTATTTAATTATAATTATTGTACATATGATATATATATATATATATTCTGTATAATTATTGTACATATTATATATATATATATATTCGGTAGAATTATCGTACATATTCTATATATTCGGTAGAATTATCGTACATATTCTATATATTCGGTTGAATTGTAGTACATATTATATATATATATATATATATATATATATATATTCGGTAGAATTATCGTACATATTCTATATATTCGGTAGAATTATCGTACATATTCTATATATTCGGTAGAATTATCATACATATTCTATATATTCGGTAGAATTATCGTACATATTCTATATATTCGGTAGAATTATCGTACATATTCTATATATTCGGTTGAATTATAGTACATATTATATATATATATTCGGTAGAATTATTGTACATATTATATATATTCGGTTGAATTATAGTACATATTATATATATATATTCGGTAGAATTATTGTACATATTATATATATTCGGTTGAATTATAGTACATATTATATATATATATATTCGATTGAATTATAGTACATAGTATATTTATATATTCGGTAGAATTCTTATACATATTAAATATATGTAAATATTTGGTTGAAATATTGTACATATTATATATATATATATATATATATTCGGTAGAATTATAGTAGTTATTATATATATTCGGTAGAATTATTATACATATTATATATATGTAAATATTTGGTTGAAATATTGTACATATATATATATATATATATATATATATATATATATATATATTCAGTTGAATTATAGTACATATTATATATATATATATATATATATATATATATTCGGTAGAATTATAGTACTTATTATATATATTCGGTAGAATTATAGTACATATTATATATATATATATATATATATATATATATATTCGGTAGAATTATCGTACATATTCTATATATTCGGTTGAATTATAGTACATATTATATATATATATATATATATATATATATATTCGGTAGAATTATTGTACATATTATATATATTCGGTTGAATTATAGTACATATTATATATATATATTCGGTAGAATTATTGTACATATTATATATATTCGGTTGAATTATAGTACATATTATATATATATATTCGATTGAATTATAGTACATATTATATTTATATATGCGGTAGAATTATAGTAGTTATTATATATATTCGGTAGAATTATTATACATATTATATATATGTAAATATTTGGTTGAAATATTGTACATATATATATATATATATATATATATATATATATATATATATATATATATATATATATTCAGTTGAATTATAGTACATATTATATATATATATATATATATATATTCGGTAGAATTATAGTACTTATTATATATATTCGGTAGAATTATAGTACATATAATATATATTTGGTAGAATTATAGTACATATATATATTCGGTAGAATTAATGTACATATTATATATATTCGGTAGAATTAATGTACATATTATATATATATTCTGCACCTACTACTTATTGCACTTCTGGTTAGAAGCTATCTACATTTCATTATCTTGTACCTTACACGTGCAATGACAATAAAGTTGAATCTAATCTTATCTATAGTAAATAATAAAGAATATTTAGAATATATTATATCACTGAACATGTTAAGAATATATTTTATTGTCATTACAATTATGCATGTTTGTTTTATTCAGGTAAAGCGTGAGGTTGGTGATGTCACCATTTTGGTTAATAATGCAGGAGTTGTGACTGGGAAGAAGTTCATGGATTCTCCCGATGCTCTGATAGAGAAGACTATGGAGGTCAACAGCCTCGCTCACTTTTGGGTAAGCATCTGTCTGTCTCGTTCTGATTATGGTGTGAAACATATTATAAACCACATGTCTCTGTTAGACGTACAAGGCTTTTCTCCCAGCAATGATCGCGGCGAATCACGGGCATCTGGTGAGCATTGCCAGTTCTGCTGGGCTTATCGGAGTCAACGGACTGGCAGGTACATTATCTTTTCATCCGCACAAACAGTCGGTGTTTTATTTTGTGACTTTTTCCCATTGGATCCATGCGTTTGAATCCTTTATGCAGATTACTGTGCGAGTAAGTTTGCTGCGGTTGGCTTTGCCGAGTCTATGGCTCTGGAGCTGTTGGCATCTGGCTGTGATGGAGTAAAGACCACCATAGTCTGCCCGTTCTTCATTAACACTGGCATGTTTGAAGGCGCTAACACAAAGTGAGATTAAAATGGATATTGTTGTAAATGATATTCTCTGACACTCTCCAGTTGTTTATTCCATCTGAGCATGGAATGCTTGGCATGATGAATGTTTAAATCTGTGGGATTTTTTGCTGATTTATAGTGATGTGTGTTCTGCAGATGGCCCAGACTCATGCCTATTTTAGAGCCGGAGTACGCGTGCAGGAAAATTGTGGATGCTGTCCGAAGGGAACAAGTTTATCTGTACATGCCCCGCAGCGTCTATGTCGCCATTACAATGAAGAAGTAAGTGTTAATCTGTGTTTATCTAATCTAAACCTTTACACATGTTCACGTAACAGTGTGGTTAACACCTACACCGACTCTTGACAGATGCTGAAGCTAAACATTAACTCATGTTAACTATCACCTATATCTATTTGTTTGTACAGTGCGTTTCACAAATACAGTACAGAGATATCAAATAAATGAGGAGATTATAACTGTGATCATTGCTTATAAGAGAAATTGAATATCATTTATTCATTTTTGATTTCAGCAGTGTTGAAATTCTGAATCTCTAAATACGATGAGATTATGGTGGTTGTTTCATCAAATTAAATCAAAGAATCATGACACAAAAGTCTTCATTTGTTTGTCTTATTGTTAAACAATACAATTGTTGGGTTCTTACGTGTGTGCACGCATAACAATCTCTCTCTTTAACACAGTCTTTTACCCACTAAAATTGGGATTCTGCTTGGTGATTATCTGGGTGCATTCAACTTCATGGCTAAGTTCAAAGGTCATGGACAGAAGAGCGAGTGATTTTAACCAATGGAAGTGTTGAGAAACAGCCGTGGATCACATGTTAATGGAAGGGATGTCATGTGTTTTGGACAACAAACAAACAACTGTAGGTCTTTTTTTGAATGTCAGAATTCAACCTGTTAAATCTGATAAGCACTTCTCCGCACTTCCGTTAGAAATATCGCATTTAATCAGATTCAGGTTGGCAAACTCATCTTGTGTTAGTATATCTGACTATCCTTAAACTAAACATTAGATTATTGCACATGTATGTGCCATATTGAGTACTATGCAAGTTGTTGTATCTCAAGTAATTTACAAAACACTTATTTTAATCCTTTATGAATATGATTATATGAAGAAAATAATTAACCTCATCCAATGTGCCTTTTAATTGTACTTGGCTGCTATGTGTATAATGGAATTTATTAATACATTAAAACATAAGAGTACCATGAGTATGGCCTTTTATTTTTCCCACATTACATCTGAACAAGAAATATGTAAAGACTCGCATATTTACTAATGTTGTAATATAAACTTCTTGCACAGCTAAGTACAGTTTCTCTGTTTTTGCAAAAATAATATACAGCTTATCTATTAAACAACACTTGATGTGCCATATTTACTAATAAAAGATTTATGTAATAAAGTGTTTAAAGGTTAAAAGGCTGATAAGAGTCACATTTCTGACTCACACATTAGTCACCAGGGCTCATGACATGAGGAGGAGTGTACAAGGGATCACACTTTAATAGTACGGCCCACACCTACAGCTTTCCTGTTTAATACATGTAGGAGTTATACACTAATATTTTTAGTAAACAACCCTTTACAGGTATCCAAGCTATTAATAACTGACCCTTGGTCTACTAAAAGTTGTTTGAAGCCTGAAAAAGTTGTTGTAGTTTTTGTAGTAGGAGTGTTGCTCCCCCATGTGGACATTTATAGGACTAAATCTACACACACCTGTAAATGACAGTGTTTAAGTTTATAACTTGCGAATTTCACACCTAACACACAACTAAAACTGTATTTTGAAATCAAATATATGGACATGATAGGTAGTTTTGTTGTGTGATATACAGTTTGTTGTATTCTTAAATCTCTCGTCTCTGATTCTGTAACTAATATCTGTCACAAATCAGTCTTCATTACTCACAAGTCCAAATATTAAATTGATTGAATCATTATTTAATTTTCATTTCAGTACATCTTGGATCATACAATTTCAATATTTACAGATATTTAAAACATATTTGAACAAACTAAAGGCGCACACACACACACACACACTGCACGCTCGTTTAAACTCTTCATTATTATACACGTGCTCATGAGAGTTTCTTTAAGAGCCCGTCAATGAGAGTGTGATGAAGAGGTATTTGTCTTTCTCTCCGCACAAATCACTGGACACACAGAACAGTATGTGTTCCTCTCTTGAATCTCTTGCAGCCAGTTGAAATGAGAACATAAGAGCTGACAGCTGATGTGATGTCAGTAGGGTTTCCCTCCGAGAGCCGAAATGATCTGCTCTCGCTCATCAGCGGTCGGCATATCCGGCTTGACTCCATCACGTCTCCGCTGAATCATCACAGCATGCTGAGACAGAATCACTGTCATTCAGCATCACAGTAAAATGCTTCACTTTAATACTAAACCTTCTAACAAGACCACACTAAACTGTTCAAACAGCAAAGGTTTATTGTGTGATGTGTCTGTATCCTTACCCAGTACTTCCTGCAGTTCTTATATCTTAAGAAGTATGCAGAACACATGTTCTTATCATAGTTATATGCATCCAGGCATTTTTGAGAACCGTCACTCTCCTGTGAACGAGTCAAAGAGACATCACCATGAGAGACAGATAAAACTTTACGGTAGGCTACATGGTTTGATATCAATATTTGATATTCACATTTATATGAGTTATCTTAATAATATTCAATTGTAAGACAGTTTATATTTATAAAGTGTTAAGAAGGCAATTTTACAGCATTTAACATACTTTATATATATATATATATATATATATATATATATAATAACAACAATGTTTTAGGAAGTACTTTGAGGTAAATATAAAACAATTTTGTAAAAAGCAATATCTTAAGGGGGGGGGGAGTCATCTTATATTCGGGGACACAATCTTATATTACCATAAATAAAACTATGACATAAACATTCAAGGACTTCAGGGAATCCAAAAGAGATGGAAAATATTGTCAACAAGGAACAGAACCGTATTCTTTGTCTAAACTATACCCTAAAATACCCAAATATACCCTAAAATACCCTGATATACCCCAAAATGCTCTAAAATACCCCTATATACTCTAATACACCCTGATAAACCCCAAAATACCCCAAACCACTCTAATATACTCTAAAAAACAGATAAACCTTAAAATACCTTGATTTACCCTAATATACTCTAAAATACCCCGATAAACCCTAAAGTAAACTGATAAACCCTAATATACTCTAAAATACCCCGATAAACCCTAATATACTCTGATATACCCTTACATACTCTGAAATACCCCGATAAACCCTAATATACTCTGATATACCCTTACATACTCTAAAATACCCCGATAAACCCCAAAATACTCTGATAAACCCTAATATAGTTTAAAATACCCCGACAAACCCTAATTTACTCTAAAATACCCCGATATACCCTGATAAACCCTAATATACTCTGATATACCCTAATATACTCTAAAATACCCTGATAAACCCTAATATACTCTGATATACCCTAATATACTCTGAAATACCCTAATATACTCTGAAATACCCCGACAAACCCTAATATACTCTAAAATACCCTGATAAACCCTAATATACTCTGTTTAATCCTAATATACTCTAAAATACCCCGACATACCCTAATTTACTCTAAAATACCCCGATAAACCCCAAAATACTCTGTTAAATCCTAATATACTCTAAAATACCCCGACATACCCTAATATAGTCTAAAATACCCTGACAAACCCTAATTTACTCTAAAATACCCCGATAAACCCCAAAATACTCTGATAAATCCTAATATACTCTAAAATACCCGACATACCCTAATATACTCTAAAATACCCTGATATATCCTAATATACTCTAAAATACCCTGATATACCCTAATATACTCTAAAATACCCCGACATACCCTAATATACTCTAAAATACCCTGATATATCCTAATATACTCTAAAATACCCTGATATACCCTAATATACTCTAAAATACCCCGACATACCCTAATATACTCTAAAATACCCCGACAAACCCTAATTTACTCTAAAATACCCCGATAAACCCTAATATACTCTGATATACCCCAATATACTCTGAAATACCCTAATATACTCTAAAATACCCCGACAAACCCTAATATACTCTAAAATACCCTGATAAACCCTAATATACTCTGATATACCCTAATATACTCTGAAATACCCCGACAAACCCTAATATACTCTAAAATACCCTGATAAACCCTAATATACTCTGATATACCCTAATATACTCTGAAATACCCTAATATACTCTTAAATACCCTGATATACCCTAATATACTCTAAAATACCCTGATATACCCTAATATACTCTAAAATACCCTAATATACTCTAAAATACCCTGATATACCCTAAAATACCCTGATATATCCTAATATACTCTAAAATATCCCGATATACCCTAACATACTCTAAAATACCCCGATAAACCCTAATATACTGTAAAATACCCTGATATATTTTTAAAAAACCCTAATAAACCCTAAAATACCCTAATATACTCTAAAATACCCTGACAAACCCTAATTTACTCTAAAATACCCCGATAAACCCTAATATACTCTGATATACCCTAATATACTCTAAAAACCCCGAGAAACCCTAATATACTCTAAAATACCCTGATAAACCCTAATATACTCTGAAATACCCTAATATACTCTGAAATACCCTAATATACTCTGAAATACCCCGACAAACCCTAATATACTCTAAAATACCCTAATATACTCTAAAATACCCCGACAAACCCTAATTTACTCTAAAATACCCTAATATACTCTAAAATACCCAGACAAACCCTAATATACTCTAAAATACCCTGATATACCCAAATATACTCTAAAATACCCTGATATACCCTAATATACCCTAAAATACCCTGATATACCCCGATATACTCTAAAATACCCTGATAAACCCTAATATACTCTAAAATACCCCGATATATCCTAATATACTCTAAAATACCCCGATATACCCTAATATACTCTAAAATACTCTGATATACCCTAAAATACCCCGACAAACCCTAATATACTCTAAAATACTGTGATATACCCTAATATACTCTAAAATACCCTGATATACCCTAATATACTCTAAAATACCCCAACAACCTTTATATTCTCTAAAATACCCTGATATACCCTAATATACTCTAAAATACCCCAACAACCCTTATATTCTCTAAAATACCCTGATATATCCTAATATACTCTAAAATACCCCGACAAACCCTAATATACTCTAAAATACCCCGACAAACCCTAATATATTCTAAAATACCCTGATATACCCTAATATACTCTAAAATACCCTTATATATCCTAATATACTCTAAAATACCCTGATATACCCTAAAATACCCCGACAAACCCTAATATACTCTAAAATACCCTTATATACCCTAAAATACCCCGACAAACCCTAATATACTCTAAAATACTGTGATATACCCTAATACTCTAAAATACCCCGACAAACCCTAATATACTCTAAAATACTGTGATATACCCTAATATACTCTAAAATACCCTTATATATCCTAATATACCCTAAAATACCCTTATATACCCTAAAATACCCCGACAAACCCTAATATACTCTAAAATACTGTGATATACCCTAATATACTCTAAAATACCCTTATATATCCTAATATACTCTAAAATACCCTTATATACCCTAAAATACCCCGACAAACCCTAATATACTCTAAAATACTGTGATATACCCTAATATACTCTAAAATACCCTGATATACCCTAATATACTCTAAAATACCCTGATATACCCTAATATACTCTTAAATACCCTGATATACCCTAATATACTCTAAAATACCCTGATATACCCTAATATACTCTAAAATACCCCAACAACCCTTATATTCTCTAAAATACCCTGATATACCCTAATATACTCTAAAATACCCCAACAACCCTTATATTCTCTAAAATACCCTTATATATCCTAATATACTCTAAAATACCCTGATATATCCTAATATACTCTAAAATACCCCGACAAACCCTAATATACTCTAAAATACCCTGATATACCCTAAAATACCCCGACAAACCCTAATATACTCTAAAATACCCTTATATACCCTAAAATACCCCGACAAACCCTAATATACTCTAAAATACCCTGATATACCCTAAAATACCCCGACAAACCCTAATATACTCTAAAATACCCTGATATACCCTAAAATACCCCGACAAACCCTAATATACTCTAAAATACCCTTATATACCCTAAAATACCCCGACAAACCCTAATATACTCTAAAATACCCTGATATACCCTAAAATACCCCGACAAACCCTAATATACTCTAAAATACCCCGACAAACCCTAATATACTCTAAAATACTGTGATATACCCTAATACTCTAAAATACCCCGACAATCCCTAATATACTCTAAAATACTGTGATATACCCTAATATACTCTAAAATACCCTTATATATCCTAATATACCCTAAAATACCCTTATATACCCTAAAATACCCCGACAAACCCTAATATACTCTAAAATACTGTGATATACCCTAATATACTCTAAAATACCCTTATATATCCTAATATACTCTAAAATACCCTTATATACCCTAAAATACCCTAAAATACCCCGACAAACCCTAATATACTCTAAAATACCCCAACAACCTTTATATTCTCTAAAATACCCTGATATACCCTAATATACTCTAAAATACCCCAACAACCCTTATATTCTCTAAAATACCCTGATATACCCTAATATACTCTAAAATACCCCAACAACCTTTATATTCTCTAAAATACCCTGATATACCCTAATATACTCTAAAATACCCCAACAACCCTTATATTCTCTAAAATACCCTGATATATCCTAATATACTCTAAAATACCCCGACAAACCCTAATATACTCTAAAATACCCCGACAAACCCTAATATATTCTAAAATACCCTGATATACCCTAATATACTCTAAAATACCCTTATATATCCTAATATACTCTAAAATACCCTGATATACCCTAAAATACCCCGACAAACCCTAATATACTCTAAAATACCCTTATATACCCTAAAATACCCCGACAAACCCTAATATACTCTAAAATACTGTGATATACCCTAATACTCTAAAATACCCCGACAAACCCTAATATACTCTAAAATACTGTGATATACCCTAATATACTCTAAAATACCCTTATATATCCTAATATACCCTAAAATACCCTTATATACCCTAAAATACCCCGACAAACCCTAATATACTCTAAAATACTGTGATATACCCTAATATACTCTAAAATACCCTTATATATCCTAATATACTCTAAAATACCCTTATATACCCTAAAATACCCCGACAAACCCTAATATACTCTAAAATACTGTGATATACCCTAATATACTCTAAAATACCCTGATATACCCTAATATACTCTAAAATACCCTGATATACCCTAATATACTCTTAAATACCCTGATATACCCTAATATACTCTAAAATACCCTGATATACCCTAATATACTCTAAAATACCCCAACAACCCTTATATTCTCTAAAATACCCTGATATACCCTAATATACTCTAAAATACCCCAACAACCCTTATATTCTCTAAAATACCCTTATATATCCTAATATACTCTAAAATACCCTGATATATCCTAATATACTCTAAAATACCCCGACAAACCCTAATATACTCTAAAATACCCTGATATACCCTAAAATACCCCGACAAACCCTAATATACTCTAAAATACCCTTATATACCCTAAAATACCCCGACAAACCCTAATATACTCTAAAATACCCTGATATACCCTAAAATACCCCGACAAACCCTAATATACTCTAAAATACCCTGATATACCCTAAAATACCCCGACAAACCCTAATATACTCTAAAATACCCTTATATACCCTAAAATACCCCGACAAACCCTAATATACTCTAAAATACCCTGATATACCCTAAAATACCCCGACAAACCCTAATATACTCTAAAATACCCCGACAAACCCTAATATACTCTAAAATACTGTGATATACCCTAATACTCTAAAATACCCCGACAATCCCTAATATACTCTAAAATACTGTGATATACCCTAATATACTCTAAAATACCCTTATATATCCTAATATACCCTAAAATACCCTTATATACCCTAAAATACCCCGACAAACCCTAATATACTCTAAAATACTGTGATATACCCTAATATACTCTAAAATACCCTTATATATCCTAATATACTCTAAAATACCCTTATATACCCTAAAATACCCCGACAAACCCTAATATACTCTAAAATACTGTGATATACCCTAATATACTCTAAAATACCCTGATATACCCTAATATACTCTAAAATACCCTGATATACCCTAATATACTCTAAAATACCCTGATATACCCTAATATACTCTAAAATACCCTGATATACCCTAATATACTCTAAAATACCCCAACAACCCTTATATTCTCTAAAATACCCTGATATATCCTAATATACTCTAAAATACCCCGACAAACCCTAATATACTCTAAAATACCCCGACAAACCCTAATATATTCTAAAATACCCTGATATACTCTAAAATACCCTTATATATCCTAATATACTC
>CM065654.1:2219319-2276819 GCA_033220385.1 Triplophysa yarkandensis
ATAATTTGTGATTAATTAATGTGTAAATATACTTCATTCATATACAGCCATTCATAATTTAAATGTTTTTTTATTACTGTTCAAAACGAATTTAGATTATTTAGATACATTATTACATTGAATTACTCTAAAACATCTAAAATAAAGAGTCTGAGAAACAACATTTATGGAACATAATTGTTATACTTGAAAGCATTGATTGAACGTAATATTTTCTTGTAAAATAACAAACTTCAAAACCCAAACATTCTATAACAAAATGTGATATTCAAGTTATTTGTTGATGGGGATTTACATGCAGTATTTTGAGTCTTATGTGCTTGATGAAGCAAAGGTTTCTGAAAGTGCTTTCATAAAACATTTATATTAAATTTAAAAAAAGAAGTAAACATTAGGATTCATTTGATTTTTTAGATCCTTAAAATCCTCAAACAAATGTCTCTGTTGGTAGTAAGCTTTTGCGGACTAATAATGTAAAGATTTGTTCAGCATAATATCAAATGTTTGTTAATGGAAGACATTCAGCGTTGCAAAGAATTTAATGTATTTCCATAATAGATATCTTTAGGATGGCATCTAGTTCATGAGACGGTTAGAGAAGAGAAAGAGATGAAGGTGGAATATTGTCTTCATAGAAAAGAGTTATGCAAGTGTTTACCGGATCATTAATACCAGAAAATAGAGGAAGACTAGATTTGTTGACGCATTTCATTTATTTAGACATTATCCAATGGGAGTTTTCTCTTCTGTAACAACCAAAAGCAGTATAGTTACAATACCTCTGTTAAAATAAAGAACAAAAGATAGTACATAGTATTTTATCTATCTACACACAGTATGTGAGAATGATCTGCAACGAATCTCTAGAGCAAAACCAAACATTCAATTACTGTGTGAAAATAATGTTCCTATTAATGTAATTTATTAGAAGAAACCTTTTATTGAAGGCTACTGCTGGGAAGATTTTTTCTGAGCATTTCTTTTATGTGAAATGCTTTGATTGAATAAACTTATTTTAGAGATATGTTGAGCTAAACAACTATGATTGTTTCCACTACGGCGAATAGAAAAATTGTGAATTATTAACATTATATGGATGTCCACTGTTCTTTTATAACTTTTCATAACTTTTTAATAATGCTTTGAAGATTTATTTATCTTACTCAATGGTTTGACAACTTCAGTATTTTTTTATTTATTTATTTAATAATGTAAACTTGAAGATAAATGAACGTTCATGTCAGTTCTACATCAGAATTATTCCTTGTGTTTAGATCAGTTAGCATGTGTTATTGCATGAATTTTCGCATAATTTTTTTTTTTAAAGTGAAACAAAATATTACTATATGGAGGACTACAAGCTTATACTTAAAATGAATCTGTCATTTGTTGGGGAACAAAATAAGATATTTTTTAACTTATTTAAGAGTTGTTGTCTTATAACTGGTCACATCTGGCAACCCTTAAAAAGACAAAATCACCACATATATAAGATTCTCATTGAAGAATGATCCAGATGATTTTGATGGTACAAAATGACAACTGGATCTTCAGAAAATCAATTTAAAATCCAACATGTGATTAATTGCTAAATAACGAGATTTGATGTCTTATTGCTTTATCTTTCTTAATGTAATTTAACGCACATTTAAATTTATTTAAAGACGGAAAAGTATATGCATAACTTATACATTAAGAGAATCACTAAGACATAAACAGTCATGTACTTAACAAATCTGATGTCTATGCAAACAAAATAATTTAATCTGAATAATAAGTGATTTAACTAGTTAAAATCAAGCTGAAACACTGGAAAACATTCAAGTAATGAATTTACCTCGCTCTCTATTTTTGTTGCATAAAAATTTAAACCTATCACAGCTTTTCAATGTAAAAATCATTGTGATGTGCACAGTTTGAAACTGTTAGAATTTTTGATATAAGTCCACACTCATGAGTATTTTCATGGGTATATAACGTTGTATGTAGATGTTCTCATCAGTCCGATTTGAAGTTTGAAGTTTGAGAGGGTAATTGTCTGTGTCTCTTATAGGGTGTTGTGTCTCTGCTGTGTTGAAGATTTGGACTTTCTCACTCGGTCTGCGCTGGGACACATCACACACTTCCACCACATGGCCCGCTGCTACTAAGTTGCCATGGCGACCGTAGCTCCTAATGACTGCCCCACCACGGCAGAGCGCTGCCGGTCGAGGAAGAGGCGGGTGGAGGGAAAAGTGAGGAAGAACTTCTCGTGCCACCTGTGTGAGAAGTCCTTCAACAGTTTGGAGAAGTTGAAGGTCCACTCATACTCACACACGGGCGAAAGGCCGTACCGCTGCACGCACAATGACTGTAACAAGGCATTCGTCTCTAAGTATAAACTTCTACGGTAGGCTCTGCTCACTTGCACTTTTATGCAGTTTTCATATAATCAATTGCTTTCCAATAGCTAGTTTTGAAATCACACGTGGCAAGCAGTCAGAAATTAATGTGTTGTCTTACACGTTTCCTGCTCAAGACAAATGTGCAGTCCAAATCTAGTATAACCTTGTGCCTTAAGTCGACATCTATTAAAGGTCTGGTTTTTGAAAATTGTGTATTTGTGTCTGCAGCCACATGGCAACACACTCGCCAGAAAAGACACACAAGTGCAGCTACTGCGAGAAGATGTTCCACCGCAAGGACCATCTGAAGAATCATCTCCACACGCACGACCCCAACAAAGAAGCCTTCAGCTGCAACGAATGCGGCAAGAGCTACAATACCAAGTTGGGGTTTCGCAGGCATCAAGCCCTGCACGCCGCCCACCGAGGAGACCTTACGTGTCAGGTTTGCCTGCAGCCGTACCCGAGCACCCCTCTGCTGCTGGAGCACCTGCGCGGCCACGCCGGGAAAAGCACCGCGGCCACAAAAGAGAAGCGACATCAGTGCGAGCTCTGCGAGCGGCGTTTCTACACCCGCAAGGACGTACGCCGCCACCTGGTGGTGCATACGGGACGCAAGGACTTCCTGTGCCAGTACTGCGCCCAACGGTTCGGCCGCAAGGACCACCTCACCCGCCATGTCAAGAAGAGCCACGCCCATGATCTGCTGAGGGTCAAGGCGGAGCCCGTGGACATAATAGAGCCACGCTCTTCGCCCACATCTGGGTCACTCGCTCTGAGGTATCCGCTAGGTCAGGCTTCTTACTCTCCACCTCCGCCCTTGAGGGCCGAGCTCGAGAGTTACCTGCTGGAGCTCCAGGCTGAGGATGCGCCCAAGCTAAACGCTGCTGCCACGGCGACCGGAGACGCGGCATCTTCCCTGGACTTCCTGACTCCGCTGTTTAACTTCCTGCCTTACAGTCAAGGGGCGGGGGCAGCGTTGGGAGTGCCTTACAGCCAGGAGGAGGGGCTACCGTTAGCCACGACCATGCAAGACACACCAGAGTCTCTCAGCCTCCTTCCTACCCTCACTTCCCACACACTTTCACAAACTCCCAACTACACAACCACCACCCTGCCTCGCTTCCACCAGGCCTTCCAGTAACCCCAAAACTCACGTATACGATAACCGTAGCACTTCATTGCCTTTATATTCACCTTAAAGCCCTTAATCGAGTTTAAAGAAGCACAGAATTCAAGCCAGTAGCACGTGATGAAGGAACATCGTGATGTTATAGTTTTAGTTACTTAAAGACATGCAATACTCATTTGAGTTCGTATTCAGCCAAACGTTTCCTGAAAATGTCACTTAAAGCGAAATGCACAGTTTGAGTGTGTTTTTAGAGCAGGACTCGGTTTGCAGTGAATTTTTGCTCACAAATACGGCCGCCAGAGAGAGCATGGCTTTTCAAGGCCTCACAACAGCACTTTGAACTTCTAGTTGCATCGAAGTTCCCTCGAAGCTTAAAGATGACTTTCGTCTGTTTCGTTTGTTTCTATGGCTCATAAACGGTTGGGTACTGACCTACCAGCGTTTTAGTGACCGCGTCACACCTCTTCATAGCCAAAGGCAACCAAACCCGTTGTCGCTATAGACAGGAAGGCTCATCTCGTGATGTTTTTGTTTCGTGCCAGATTTAGTTTTTTCATTTTAAATGGCTGTTCGCCGTCATGCTGCTGCTCATTTTAAGAGCCTCAACGGACACCAGCACAGAATTGCTTCACAATACAAACCAACAAAGGGAAAGATGGACAAAATCTCTCTCTCACACACTCGTCTTTCTCCGTCTTCTCTTGTTCTTAAACGTTTTCAACCTCATCCACCAGAATGCTGGCTGTTGCACTGATCAAAGCTGTCAATGAAAGACATGACTTTATTTCATATCAACGTTTGCTGTGTGTAACATCGCAGCGTGTTAAACTCCACAACACAAATCGCAATCTGTGACGGACCCTGACGTGACACGCTGCTCTCCGAAACACCTGGACATTTGACCGGAAGATGTATTGAATATGAAAATCGTTTCGTTCACAATGGCAATGTTTTGGGGATTTCGGACGAATGGATTGTCATCGGACGCTTACAGATTGAAACTCAAGTACTGTGACCTCCTGCGGTTTGAGTGTTGTCAATGTGAACGCCCCCTAAAGAAATCGTCTTCTCTTAACACGTCATCCAAAAGCAGATTTGTGTAGATGGATAAAGTGCTAGCTAAGCTTTTTGATTTCTTTCCTCGGAAGTTCGTTAAGCTTAAATGTTCGGAAGGCCTCCATTTCGAGCATACGTTTCATGATAGCACTTTCAAAAAAAATAATATGCTTTTGTTTCGTCATTATTTTCTTGTGAAAATAACTTTGTTATAAATGGTTTAGATGTCTTATTTAGCTCTTTAGAAGAATGTTTAGCGTATATTCACAATGCTATATGTGTGATATTTTTACAGGTACACGTCATAGAGTGTTTTTGTTTTGTCCTTTTGCTTTATTGCACAAAACATCAAAATGTCAGCGTCTCTCAAACGAGACTTCAGCCAAATGGCAAAAATACAAGGTTGAATCAACCCCTCAGCAAGCACTTGCTCCATTAATGCGTAACGTTTTCATGGCTCCAGTATTGACGATGTTGTGTAGAACTGTGTGGCCAGAACCATGAGGTCCTCTGAAAGAGTGATGTCATTCATTATATTGCTGCTGAATCATGGACTTATGTTGTGAATCTATAAGATTGCTCAAATATCATTGGGAGCCACAGCTTACTTATGTGTTTTCATTGGTACCATCACAACACAGTGTGTCTGAGCGTGTGTGTGTGTCTGAGCGTGTGCGTGTGTGTGTGTGTGTGTGTGTGTGTGTGTGTGTGTGTTTGAGCGTGTGTGTGTGTGTGTGTGTGTGTGTGTGTGTGTCACTCCGGCAATAAATCTGTTGGTTAATGCTGCTAATGGACATTGTATAGCCCCTGGTGGAGCAACAGACTTTCTCTCCTCCTCTTTTCCTAACATTTCATACTGTTTTAAAAAAGTTACGATTATGTACGTGTGTGTGTGTGTGTTTGTGTTTTTGGGCATGGGGTTACGTGAGCCATATTGTTAATGTATCTGTAATATGGTGCAACGATTGGACGTCACCAGCATGGGGAGGGCCGTGGGGTACTGACCTATGACCTAAGCGGAGAAATAGAAAAGACAGACAGCATTCCAGCCATAATGATGTGTGACATTGTGTTGTATTACAGTCTCTGTTTTGCTATCCTGTGATAATGGCTTGCTATTGCTAATCATGTATATTTTACATTAATGTATTTTACAAACTACTGTTGTATGTGTATAGCCTAAGACAGACAGAATCCTATATATGTGTGTGTGCGCGTGCGAGTGTGTAAATGCATTGATTCCATCACGTAACCCGCTGCCACGGCTGCTCGTTCATTTCGCTCCTACTGTTGACATCCTCCAAAGAGAAAGTTATTTATTCACCGGCTGCTCGAGTCAGGTTTGTGTTAAGGAAGGTGGATGGCAGACTGTTGGCAGTCGTGTGTATGTGTAAGGAAGTGTGTGTTTGTGTGTTGTGCGTGTATCCAGACGACCTTTGCTGCTATGTGAGGAGAGGAGAGATTTGGTCCAGTGTTAATACTGTCCACAGTACTGAATGATCAATAAACATACAAGAAGGACTTACTCACCGAGTTTGTGTCACATGTGTTTGTGCAGAGATGTACAAAACATTGTACAACTTAAATGTTACATTAAGCAGAATTACATTTACATTTAGTCATTTAGCAGACGCTTTTATCCAAAGCGACTTACAATAGTCGAGGAGACGATGAAGCGGTGAATAGCCGATACAACAATAGGTGAACAAGTGCTCGACAATGTTACCGAGTTACACAGAGAGAGAAGTTACAAAAGTTTTTTTTTTGATAGAGTGAGTAGTTAGAAAAGAAGTGAGTTAGTGAGTTAGATGTAGCCGGACACATATAAGAATATGTCATTGAAACTCTCTAACATTAATGAAGAATATATAAAGAAAGATTATATCAGTAATGAAGTCAATCTGTCAGATCTGATGTTTCATCTAACACATCAAGGCCCATGTCACACTGACCATATAACATGAGAGTAGATTTAATAAAGTCACGAAACTAATATAGACTAAGATCAAATTATATATATCATTAAAGATGTTCTTATAGACTGTTTATTTAAACCAATACAACTGATTCAAAAACACAAATTGTTAAGAAACCCTGAAACGTAATTCAATAAGTTTTAAATCTTAAATCTAATTGAGCGTTTGAAAGGAAGTGACATTTAATTTCATTATATTCTATTTCAACAACTAGCAGAAAGTGAATGAGGGGTAAAATAAAGAAAACGAACAGAAAATATAAAATAATATAATATAAATATAATTATATTTTTATATAATATAAAAATAAAGAGCAGAATATAATAATGAAATATTGTACAACAGTGCCATCACATGTCAGATAGGTTTTAAGAGAACACGTGTACATCTGTCTGAAATCATCTGATGTATGAAATAGAAATCTTTAAGAGAGCTTCGTCATCAGAACATCTTACAGACATCTTACAGACATCTTCTAGACGTCTTTATGACATCTAATGTCTCAGATATGTTTTAAAGATAAGAACATTTTCTGCCAGATGTTTTTGTGCTATAAAAGTACTAATAATTCTATAATAATTTTTTTTATTAATTAAAGTGGTATTTTATTAAGGTTATGAAAAAACAATTTTAAAGGTAATAATAATAATCAAATTTTTTCAACATTAAAGTCAAAAAAATTAAATCCTAACAAAATTGCTAAAAAATAATAACTGTTCAACTCTTATTAAACAAATAAAATAAGCAAATTAATAAAAAAATCATAATTTGATGGCGTAATCATTAATCAATAACTAGTCGAATAAAATGAGCAAATAAAATATTTTTTTTCATAATTTGATGACGTAATCATTAATCAATAACTAGTCGAATAAAATAAGCAAATAAAATATTTTTTTCATAATTTGATGACGTAATCATTAATCAATAACAACTCGAATAAAATAAGCAAATAAAATATTTTTTTCATAATTTGATGACGTAATCATTAATCAATAACAACTCGAATAAAATAAGCAAATAAAATATTTATTTTTCATAATTTGATGACGTAATCATTAATCAATAACTAGTCGAAAAAAACAGCAAGTACTTAAATAAAAAAAATCACAAAAGCAAAACTTCAACTCGACATAAATTATAATTATAATTATTAACTCGAATAAAATTACGAATAATTGAATAAATAAATATTAAAACAATTTTAAATCTGCATTGAAACTCCCGCGAAATGTTTCCTTGTTTCCGGCGGATGTGCTGACGTAAGTGTTGTCGTCACGCAGTACCCGGATGCTGATATAAAACCGCGCGTAGGCCGCTCGCCCTTCCTTTCCTAACGCAGTGAGGTCGTGTGCAACACTTCCTGACTCACCGCTGTTCGATTTAAGCCTTCCGCTACGAATAAGTCGGTCAGGAGAAACCAATCATGGTAATTAGAAGTTTATTCTCAATAATTAATATAAACACACACACACACACACATGTATTTGTCTGATCTGTGTTTATGTGGAGGATCTCGCCGGAGCACGTGCAGTGTTTCCAATGCTTTGTGTTCAGTAAAGTTTTATTAAATTACATTTATTTATTCTTCTACTGAACACAAACTTATATTCCAGAACCAGTCTGGGCTTAAAATATTTGTAGAATTTTTTTAGTACCCAAATATGTCAGACTTGTACAAATGACATCATTCTGTGTCCTATATATATATATATTTATACTTATTAATTTATATATTTATTTATTTATATTTATTAATTTATATATGTATATTTATTAATGTATATATTTATTAATTTATTTATTAATTTATATATTTATTAATTTATACATTTATTAATTTATATTTATTAATTTATACATTTATTAATATATATATATTATATTTATTAATTTATACATTTATATTTATTAATTTATACATTTATATTTATTAATTTATACATTTATATTTATTAATTTATACATTTATATTTATTAATATATACATTTATATTTATTAATATATACATTTATATTTATTATTATATATATTATATATATATTGTACTTACGAGTACTTTTATTATGTAAAGTCTCATGCATTTCTGTGTTTGTAATAAACATCTGTAAATTAAATATTAACCCTTTACACTCATAGCATTGGTTTAGATATATCTGTTGTTGATTAACAATATTAAAATATTTATTTTATATATGATCTCTTGACAGGCATTTAAAGACACCGGTAAAGCTCCAGTTGAGTCTGAGGTTGCCATCCATCGCATCCGCATCACTCTCACCAGCCGTAATGTCAAGTCTCTGGAGAAGGGTCAGTATGTGTCGTGTGTCTGTCTTCTCTGAGTGTGGCCATGAGGATTACTATATTATTATGATTTCATGTGATTTTATAATACGCTATTCTGAGCCTTGAGCGACAGAACCGACATGCGTCTGTGTGGGTTTTGATGTTAACATTACCAGTTCTCTCTTACAGTCTGCGCTGACTTGATCCGTGGTGCCAAGGAGAAGAATCTGAAGGTGAAGGGACCGGTGAGGATGCCCACTAAGGTGAGCACGTTCCCTTGAGTTTTGTGTTTTAAAACCATAGAGGAACCCAAAGTTACTTTCTAACCCAGATGTTCTAAACCAAAACAACTTCATGCACTTTGTGCATCTTACTGCGATGATGGTTCTAACTAGTGTCGTCTTGTTTTTGCAGACTCTGCGCATCACCACCCGTAAGACGCCTTGTGGTGAAGGTTCCAAGACCTGGGACAGATTTCAGATGAGGATTCACAAGCGTCTCATTGACCTGCACAGCCCATCTGAGATCGTGAAGCAGATCACCAGCATCAGCATCGAGCCGGGTGTAGAGGTCGAGGTCACCATTGCAGATGCTTAAACCTTGTCTGCCACATTCAACTGCTGTGTAATTGCTGTTTGCGCAATAAACATGGAGGTTTTTGGAAACATGTCTACTGTGATTTGTTTCATGGTCCTATCTAGTCGAGGCAACATTATATGCATGGCTATGCAAAGCACATCTCTCGAGTTGCAGGTTTTTAAAATATTGAGCTGCAAAGTTTCTCAAGTGATCATGCATTTACAGCAAAGGCTGATTGGTGTACAGGTGGTGTAAGTAAAACCGCCAAAAATCCATTGTTTGGAGAAAGTTGATGAAAAGCATTTCACAATGTGACATACTAATCCCATGAACCTATTTATAAAGGTTTGTTTTAAAGTTAGAAAATAGTTAATGAATGCTTTCTAGTTTTGGCCGGTGTATATGCAGCCTTTACCTCAAGTGAATTATTCATAGAAGAACTACAGAAAATTACCAAAGATTAGTGCTTGGGTTTATCCGCTACATAACAAATGTATTGCAGTTATTTTTTTTTCATTTTCAACCTGTATGATTTCATTCTATAGAACAAGATTTTAAAGTTATTTTTGTTCGCACACATAATGCTTTTCAATAAATCTTTTCTCTTTGTTTTTAAGTCATGCAGATTTGAAAAGACAAGGCTCAACAAATGATGAAAAATTGTATTTATGAATGCGTATCTTACAATTATTGACCGATATATATAAAGATTCCCAGACCTGAAATGCACATGTGTTTTGCCAAACCTGAGTTTTAATGAACAGGTGTGTGGGCCTTGACAAGAGCTGATTGTTGTTGAGTTGTGATTGGTGGATGCAGGTGTTTCAGATGAGATTTGATTGGCTGGTCATCATCATTGGATCAGATCTCAGCTCACCTGTGTCAGAAGTAGAAGCTTTGTTCAGTCTTGGAAACCTGCTGTCAGTTCCTCTGTTGCATTTGTTTTTGTCATTTCTGGAGAGCACTCATTCACAAAGGTGTGAAGCTGAAGTGTTTGCCCTTTGTTTTCTGTGTTTTTATTGTGTCGAACTCACATTTATACTATTTGATAACGTTTTAACTGCAGGGTAGTGATGGAGACAGTTGTTGATATGACGAATGAGTATACCATGTTAGTGGCCATGGAGTCGACTGCTTGTGAACCCCATCATCTGCCTTTACCAGAGCTTTCTGGAGTTTCATCTATTGCATCACAGGTACTCTCACAACATTTTATAAAGTGATAGGGAGGAAGATCTCTCATCAATCACTAACTTGCTGTTTTAAACCTGTTCAGTTATTTGATTGAACACTGGAAATGATATTTTGAAGAATCCTTGCAACCAACCTGTTCTTAGATCCAGTGACCACCATAGTACGAATAATGATCACGTTAGACAAAAGTACCCAAGAACTCTTTGTTGTCTTACATTCCTTCAAATATCTAATTTTGTGTTAAACAGATCAAAGTATTTTTCCTTACTATAGTAGTCATTGGGGTCCAAGAACTGTTTGATTACACGCATTCTTATAACTGTTTAACCAAAGAATCAAGTAAATGCATATGAAAGGATATAAGGACAGCAGTTTTCTCTGTGGGTGAGCTATTCCTACACCTTGCACAGCTCTACTTTGAACATTTTGTGCCTACAGAATGAGTCTGCTGAAGGCCCGGAGCAGCATCAACTTCGAGTGTACTTAAAAGTGCGTCCGTTTAGTGATGATGAACTCAAAAGCAATGAAGATCAGGTAATGCCGAACTCATAACTGTTAATGTTTCTGGAAACACCGAGTGTTTCATGATTCTTTTCTTAGGGCTGCATTGTGATGGAGAACTCTGAAGTTATTGCTCTTCATGCTCCTAAAGGATCTGCAACAATGAAGAACAGTGAGAAAGGAATCGGCCAGCAGGTTTTCAAATTCAACTTCACACGGGTAAGATGCCGCCAGATCTAAAATGAGCAGACCTCTCTATGCGTCTCATCATTGTATTTCATTGTAGATCTTTGGACCAACGTGTACTCAACCAGAGTTCTTCGAAGGAACCATCGGTTCACAGGTGCAAGACTTCCTGAATGGTAAAAATGCATTGGTGTTCAGTTATGGAGTTACCAACGCTGGAAAAACCTACACCATACAAGGTTAACGCTTTCATACAACCGGATGTATCTAACTCATCTAAAAACATCGGATCTCTGTCATTATTTTAAATGTTTTCATATTTGCTCAAGGTTCTCAGAAGGAGCCGGGTATTTTGCCACGTTCATTAGATGCTTTGTTCAAACATGTCGCTGGCCGTCAATACGAGAACATGGACCTGAAACCTTATTTGAGCTCTGATGTGCAAAAACTGGATTCAGAGCAACTCAAAGCAGAGAAAAATGCCAAGGCCGCACTCTTCGCTCTGCTCAAAGAGGTACATGATGATGTCTTGGTTACAAACTTTATCTCTTATGATGTTAAAAAGGTTTTAAGTGTACAGCAAGTGTTAAAACGTTGTCTTTAGGAGCCTGAATTCACAAGATCCAGCAGAAGTAGAAGCTCAACATCATCTTCAGTTAACAGTCTTTCATTTTCTGGAGTTTCATATGATCATACAGGTAGAAGGGTTTTGCAATAGCTTCGAGAGCTTCTTAAGATAAGAGCGAAGTTGAAATGTCTTATCTTTCAGTTGACAGTGCTGACGGTGCGAGCGATGAAGGGAATTTTCTTTACTCTGTTTGGGTGGCTTTTTACGAGATCTACAATGAGCACGTGTACGATCTGCTTCAGCCGGCTCACACCAGCAAAACCAAGAGACGTCCAGCTCTACGAGTGTGTGAAGACAGCACCGGCAGCTCTTATGTCAGAGGTGATATAGATCCATGGATTGTGTTAAGTAAAGATGATGTCATGAATGTTAAGATAAACGATGTGTTGTAGATTTGCGATGGGTCAACGTGCAGAACGCGGAAGAGGCCAGTAAAGTTCTGCGTGTGGGAAATAAGAACCGCAGCGCAGCGGCTACAAAGATGAACCAGTCGTCAAGCAGAAGGTTTAACATCAGTTTCATCTGTGAAATAGTTCCATAGCCACAGAGTATTTTTATTTGAATGGTTAAATGCATTCAACATTTATGACAAGTCTTCTTAATTTAAGTTGATTCTTCAAAATTGAAGTTAATTGAAAAAATCAGCTCCTCTTGTCTGTGCTTTTTATGATGTCTGCCATATGGTTCCCTTGACAACATATCAAAGAACTAAAATTGTGGAAATAAGTAAAAGGCTAAAGTATCCTGGGATGTTTTTGCTATGATCCCTTAGATTCGTTTGGTGTTGCACGAAACTGAACATCTTAATTCTTGTTTTTGCTTAGTCACAGTATCTTCACCATTAAACTCATCCGTGTCGAAGGTGCAGAAGTTCAGGGACTTTCCGAGTAAGTGACCCGTAACAACAAGTATCTGCTGCTCAAATGTTATTTTTGTGATCTTAACACTTATTTCTTTAGTCTTTCACTCTGTGATTTGGCCGGCTCTGAAAGATGCAACAAAACGAAAACCATCGGAGAGCGTCTGAAGGAAGCCGGTAACATCAATAATTCATTGCTTATCCTGGGCAAGTGTATCGCAGCCCTCCGGAACAGCCAGAACGACAGGTACAAACAAACGCGAAGATGACTGTGAAAGTCAGGTTTGTATCTTGACTTTCACATTCTGAACTGAACAGTGTTCCTGTGCGTTCCTGTTTTCCTTTAAGGACGAAGACCAATTACGTCCCATTTCGAGAGAGCAAACTCACCAGGCTTTTTCAGGGAATGTTTTGTGGTCGTGGCCGAGCATCCATGATCGTGAACATCAACCAATGTGCATCCACTTATGATGAGACCCTTCATGTCATGAAGTTCTCTGCTGTGGCTAAGCAGGTTTGTGATGATGTCTTACAAAGTTTGACAAGTTTACTTGATACCACGGATTCTGTTTTCGTTCCGGAAGTTGGGTAACACCTTTGGATTTTGGCTGTAAGGCAATGTTTGAGAGGTCTAAAAGATCAAAATTTGGATACGAATCTGACATTTAAACTGCTTCAATATCAAGTGACTGCAAGAAATGACAGCCTAAACGCTTGAACGTTCAATTGTTTGTTTGTGTGATAGGTGGTACAGGTGATTCCTCAGCGATCGGTTGAGACTTTAGCTCCTCGGCTTGTTGGACGTGATGGAAAGCCGCTGTTGAAGAATGGAGTGATCGATGCTCAGGCGGTTGATGAATACCTGTCGGAGGAAGAGCTTCTGGACAGTGATGATGAGGCCGATATGTCAATATTACCTCAAGAGGTGATGCTTTAAACCTGTCATGCAATGAATACTTTGTATAGTCACCAGCAAGAACAGTTTCAATGTTCATGTTCTGCAGGAACTGATGAATTTGGTGGAGAGTTTGCGTGTCAAACTGCTGGCTGAACGCAGGAAGAACCTGTTGCAGGAGATTCAGATACGGAAGGAAATGGGAGATGCGATGATGCAACAGATCATGGAGGCAGAAGAGCTACACAGGTTTGTGTGATGCAGAACTTCAGTGTCTCAAGGGGAGGGCAATGACTCAATTTACAGTAGCGTCTGTGTTCAGAAATCCATTTCCAAAAAAAGGATTCAATATATTTATGGTGTTACTTTTGAAGCCTTCGTCGAACGTGTCAATGGTTAACATGTTGTGTTGTACGGTTGGCTTCTGTTTAATGTCCCTGGCATTTCAGTCGTCAGATGGTGGACCTGAAGGAGAGCTATGAAGAGAGAATGGAAAGCACCTTTGACATGTATAAAGAGGCTTTGAAAGAACATGCGTATCAGTGTGCCCTGGAGAAGCTGGAGGAAGATTACATCCCCATTGAAGAATACAATGAAGAACTAGAGCGAGTCAAGGCATGTGGATGCAATCACAGATCAACATTCCATAAGAAAATCACAAAGGGATTACAATCCAGCAGTTATACTGTATCTTCGATGAATCTCTGTTTCATTTAATAGTTGCCCAAATACAACAAACATGGTTATTACAGATAAACCACGGTGAAGTAATGCTTAATTTTTCAGGGCTTTTGAGGTTTATTTCAGGTGTTCTGCTAGGAAGTTGGCAACCTGTATAAATGTCATTGTTCTGTTGAACAGTTATTTGGAGGAATGTTAACTGGGATTTCTGGAGCACCATTGATAATCTGGCATATATTGTTGTTCGGTTGAACACAAGATATTTAAAAAATTTGATGTAGAAAAACAGTTGTGTTAATTTTTATTTTTACTAAGCCAATGGGGTGCTGTTGTTCCCTAACTGTTTTCCCCAGGCAATTGGGATTTATTTGACAAAGTCATTTGGCGTGTGTCAGATGAGCGATGACAAACTGAACGAAAGTTAAGCCAATCGTAGTTTACTTGCATCACAGAACGTTTCTATTCCCTTCCTCGGCAGGGAGGTAAAGGGTTTCTCCTCTACCAAAAGTCAGTCCAGGTTCTCGTGTGAGCAGTTCCCACAAACTTTCCCCATAATTAAATCATTCCTGGGTTAAAAAAAAGCTCCTCATGGTGCCTCCGGGCTGTCTGTTGGTAACATTTTTCCAATTATCTCCTTTCACCCAACCAGAAATCTATACACATTTGAAACAACTTCAGGTTTAATACTCTCCCCTTATCCCATTTTTTTTTTTCAAGATCTATACCCTTATATCTTGATGTAGCTCGGTCAGATGTTTAAACCTGTAACTGTTTTAGGAGCTGGAGAAACTTGTGAGTGAACTGGAACAGAAATGTCAGCGTTGCGTGTCCTCAGCTGCTCCGGCCTCCACACAGGAGAACTCCATGCAGACTGATCCACTTCAGGATGCGGGTATTTCCCATTTCAACATTTTGTTATCGAGCATCTACTTTTATAACTTTGGGGTGATATCGTTTGTTTCTTCCATGAACTAACTAAAGACGAAGAGCGGTTGAAAATTCTGTACAGGGAGAAGTGTGCTATGGAGAAACTTTGTGTTGAGAAACAAGAGGTAAATCCGTTTTTCTTTAACGGGAAAAAAAGAACCTCACTCCTGTAATGAAACGCCTTTATTCTGTTGTTTTTGTAGTTGCTTGTGTCTCTGGAGCAGCGAATCGGTGAGTTAAACGAAACCCTGCAGGAAGCCGGCGAGAGCTACATGGAGAAGCTTGCCGAAGTCCAAAATCTCCAGAACAAACTCTCAACCCAGGTACAAACACACACTTGCACCGCGTCAATCTGAACATTTTAACGGCTCGTTTTCTTGTGTACAGGAGCGGGAAATTGTGCGGTTACACGGCGACGTCACCCACAAAGATGAAGAGTTGAGCGGTTTGAGGGAGGAGCTTTTCAAGCTGAATGATTCTGCGGGTCAATCTCGTACCAGACGTGGTCTGTTGGTCAACATCAAGGAATCAATGACGCCCAAGTCCAATGGCAGTCTGTCTCGCACGATCAAGAAGTCTGTTAGAGCGACAACATCTCTCAGGAAGAAGCCCAGCTGACCACATGTGTGAAAGCACTGTTGGTCTTACTTTCAATTGTTTTAAGTATTTAATGTTTTCTTTTATGTGTAATAAACTATTCTAAACTCTGTTTGTGCGGTAGGATCTTTCTGTCTGTTGTTGCTGGTATTGTCCTTCGGTTGCTGTGTTAAAGTCTTCCAGAATGCTATGGATGTACTCAAACGTGGGCCGCTCTTTTGGTTTGCTCTTCCAGCACGACATCATGACATCGTAGAGTTCTTTAGAACAGTTCTCCGGACACGGCATGCGATATCCTCGCTGTACTCGTGCTATCACCTCGCTGTTACTGATGCCTGAGAGGGAGAGAGAGAGTGGGTGAGAGAGGTGTTCTTAAGACATCTTACCCATGTTTACTCTGGAGTGATTATTGGCCGCTGCATGATACTTGTAAGGTGTGAGTAAATGTACATTTAAGAGATGACATCTTTAGCATATATAATTTCTAGGCCAAAAGTCACCTCATTGTAGTAAAATCTAAAGTTGGTCAAATTTTGGGGTTAACTACTTTTGAAATGGGGACATTTGCATCAGACAGATGACCCTGTTTGACACACACACACATTGTTGGTTTTGCACTAGAGGGCAGCAAAAGTTGGTCTGGAATACTGGACCTCCAACATTATCAAGAATGGGAAATTTATTACTCAAAACACTCAACACTTTAATAACATTAAAGCAAATTAAATTATAAACCCTGAAACATCAGTCATACTAGTTCATCTATTTCTCCAAAGTTTGAGTAAATGTTATTTTTTATAAAAGTGGGCCTTAAAAACCACAGTCCTGATTATTAATGCTCATATTTTGTTATCTTTATGTAAACCCTTATAGGTCAGTATGAGTGTGTGCTATATTTTTAAAGTAGCATGACTTTAGGTGCGAGCGTGTGGTTTGGATTCCCAAGAGAACATAAAAATTGAAGTGTGTGAGAGTCACATGAATTACTCTACGCACCTGCGTATGGAACTTTGCCATATGTGACAGTTTCATAGATCAGAACACCGAACGACCACATGTCTGATTTAATGGTGAAAGTCCCATAGATGATGGCTTCTGGTGCTGTCCATTTGATAGGAAATTTACCTCCTAAATAACAAAATGTCACTGTTGAGTATATTTAAGGAGCTATTTCAGTTTGAGCGGTAGACAGTTTGTACGTTTACCTTCTTTGGCTGAGTACTCATTGTCTTCTATGACTCTTGCGAGACCAAAGTCTGCGATTTTACACATCAGACTTTCACTGACCAGAACATTAGCAGCCCGTAAATCTCTGTGTATGAAGTTCTTCTTTTCGAGATACGCCATGCCTTCTGCTATCTGACACAAACACACACACAAACACACACACACACACACACACTTCATGCATCATAGATGTGCTATATTAAACTCTTTCCTTCCTTCTCACAAAATTGTTCATGTCACCCATGAGACTGAATAGAACTATTTGGCAGAATGGAATATATGGTGATGACATTTCTACTATTAGTAACTTTCCAAATAAAGTCAAATTTCCATAATTGTATAATGTGAGATGAACGAGGGCTTATTAAAGCATGAAAAAAGTACTGGTCCAGCTCAGGATATCATATAATAATTGGTACCAAATCACAATATTAAACAGTAACAGGGTGGATGGTAACAGGAGTGACAGTTTGTGCTGAACTCAGTTATTCCTGCTCATGTGGTGAACATATATTGACCACAGAGAATTTTTTTAATGTGTTATAGACTATTTTTCTTATAATTTCCAAAAATCTTGTATAAATACGCATAACAGATTGGAAGCATTATCCTTTACGATGCCACTGAAATATTCTAAATTGTGACATAAGAAGCTGATTAAAGAGTGAAACGTGTACTGTGCTTTCCCGCGACTATTCTTTGCTACTTTCTGAAAGTCATGTGACGAGAGAAGCCACCGAGGGGTTTTCCATAGGTGTAACAGGGGACATTAATCTCTGGGATGCAAATTTGTAAGATTTTAATATAAAAAATGCATTATTAATTAGAAATAACATTCGGCGAGGACTATAACAAAAACGAATTTAGAATGCAATAATAAAATTATTTTTCAATCCCTGAAATCAAGCAAACATGACTGAGGACATAATTCTTTAGGCTACTTGTCCTACCACCAGAGTAATAATTTTTTAATGAATTTTACTTTCCGTACGTATGATTTATTCCATGGCCGAGGTTAATTATTCAAGCTATAAAACATTTGCATAATTGAATTTTCAGGGGACTCAAATAGCTTTGAGTATAGTAGAAATGACCCATATCATCTCTATGCTTTGTGCGAAAACAAATATTTTGGAAAAAATACAAATGTTCATTTTTGAGGATTATTTTCTGTTGTGTGGGTGTCTTTACTTGGGCGCAGAAGTCAATGAGTTTATGAAGCTGTAGTTTTCTGCCGGCCGGGCCCTTCAAGAAATCCAGCAAGCTTCCTAACACAAGACAAATATGATATTATGATATTATGAAATGATATTATGCAAAATATGTAGTGAACCATAAAGTATTGTGTGTGTATACCGTTAGCCATGTACTCTGTGATGATAAAGATTGGAGGAGTTTTGGTCACCACAGCATGAAGACGGACGAGACGCTCGTGTTGGAGGTTTTTCATGAGGTTTGCCTCCTGAAGGAAAGCTTCTGCAGACATACTGCCAGGCTTCAGAGTTTTTACTGCTACTTTAGTGCTGTTGTTATAGTACGCTGACAGAAAGAGAAAATAAAGCTAAAACAACATTTATTAGGTTTGCATGAAAAGGCTTAATGTAATCAAAGCAAGAATTTTCCAACCAATCTGTTATAAATAAGAAATTATACTTCCAAAAAAGGCTCATGTGCACCATAAACAAGACCTGGATCTTCTGCATAACAGATATCTGGTTTTCTGCCCATGCACAAACAGATGGTTCTTAAACGGTCAAAAGTTTATAAAAAACATGCTCACCCATCCAAACCTCTCCAAACTGTCCAGCACCGAGTCGATTCACCATGCGAAGGTCATTTTTATTGATCTCCCAGGCATCTTCATCCCATGGTGTGGTGACCTGAGGTCTCACACAGATTTGATCCAGATGTCTACAGAGTCCATCAGAATTCTCTGTACAGATATGAACATTTACATTAAATAAGAAAACACAACAGATACATTGTACAACACTGTCAGGTATTCAGACAAATTGACATTAAGATACTAAAACTGATCATTTACTCTCTCGATGTTCAAATAAAAGAAGACATTTAAAGATTTGTTTCTATACAATGAATTTTAATGTGGGTCAATGTTGTTTGGTTTTCAACATTTTTCAAAATATCTTACTTTATGTTCTACAGTAGAAAGAAAGATAGAGGTTGTGAAATGTTCAAGTTCAGGTGAAATACTCTGTAAATGCACATGCATGTTGGTTTTCAGTTGGAAAAAGTTCTGTCGCAGACAAAAATGCTTTTTTGCTTTTGCTCCTCAGACTTACTCTGATAGTATGCGATCAGATCTGTTATGTCTTTAAAAGTGACCCTGGAAGAGATGTAGAATCCACCTTTATTGAGAGTGCGGATCTTGTAATGCTTGATCTCATCCAACCCATCAGCATTAACATCTCTGACAGACATAGAGTAATTCCCTTAAAACCAAAAGAGAGAAAGATTCCATTACACACAAACAACACCTCTCATTAGTGTGTGTGTGTGTGTGTGTGTGTGTGTGTGTGTGTGTGTGTGTGTGTGTGTGTGTGTGTGTGTGTGTGTGTGTGTGTGTGTGTGTGTGTGTGTGTTCTTGTGTGTTCTTGTGTGTGTGTGTGTGTGTGTGTGTGTGTGTGTGTGTGTGTGTGTGTGTGTGTGTGTGTGTGTGTGTGTGTGTGTATGTGTATGTGTGTGTGTCTGTGTGTGTGTGTGTGCGTGTGTGCTTGAATACATGATATACAAATGTGTATAATAATACATTTATAACAACGTAAACTCATCTATGGGGATACTTCCTGTGTGCATGCATGTGTGTGTCCGTGTGTGTTATCACCTGGAGTTGTCTCGCTCTCCCGGATAAGAAAAGCTCCTGGTTTGTTGGTTGGGGCGAGCAGCTGTCTCTCAGCATCTCTTCTGCTGATGTTCTTGAAAAACCATCTGACACAAAAATACAAAGTTGAGAAGAAATGTAAGTTTATTGTTTACGGTGTGTGTGTGTGTGTGTGTGTGTGTGTGTGTGTGTGTGTGTGTGTGTGTGTGTGTGTGTGTGTGTGTGTGTGTCTGTGTGTCTGTGTGTGTGTGTGTGTGTGTGTGTGTGTGTCTGTGTCTGTGTGTGTGTGTGTGTGTGTGTGTGTGTGTGTGTGTGTGTGTGTGTGTGTGTGTGTGTGTGTGTGTGTATTCTTACTCATTTGCCTCTATGACACCAGCAGATGTGACATAGTTTGATGGTATAAGACCCTCCTTACCCGAAGACAAAGATTTGGCGCTCCACCATTCACCATCCCTAGAAATGTATTCATTTGCAAAGTAATATTTTTCCCAGAAGGATAAAAACTGGAATCAAAAACAATGTCACATATGTCTAATGCATTTGTGAAATACATTTTTGTTGGTTAACACAAATAATATTTGATATATATATTCAAAGCACTGTTTATTTTTTATTTTAGGGTGGGGGATTTTTCGGGGATATGTTGTGCAGTAAACACATTTGTTGAATTGTAAATAAATAAAGTAATGATAAAGCCTGATGAAACAATGGATGAGATCCCAGCTTGAAAGCTTAACATCACACCTTTAATACTACAATACATACGCCTTTAATACTTTGAGCTTCTCTCCTTCCTTAAAGCACAGATCTGTGTGTTTAACAGCTTCATAAGAATACAGGGCCAAGACAGTTTGCTCCTGTGCATTGCAACCTAGATAAATATACACACATGACAACACAACAAAAGCAGATGTAAAGCATAATATGAAAAATATTTATTATGTGTAAATGCGTTTGTGATATGATGTTGTGTGCTACCGTGCAGATTTTGCAGTCGTTGTCCAGGAAGCAAGGATGCAGGCTTCTAAAGATCATAAACACCAAACATGCAAATTCTACTTTCTTTACATTTGTTGTATATGATCTGTAGTTAAACTATAAGACGATACAGACATGTTTACAGAATCATGTTAGCGGTCAGAAATATTTTCGCACCTCAGATCTGGTTGGGTCTGAGCTGTAGCGGTTGGTTCGAGGTGTTTGAAGACGCTTTCCCACACCATCAATCTTTGGTCTGGAGCTCACACAACCCATCACAACTTCAGGGATAGACAAGCTTTCACACGAGACATATGGAATAGTGATGGTAATGTCTTAGTAACTTAGTCTAAATGCACACAATACTTGTTTTCTTATGCATTTGTATGTTGGTATGAAGACTTTGCTCAGCACTGGTAAGGGTTCTTAAATCCAGACCACATCATTTTGTCAAAATTGCATCATTTAATGCAATTCACTCATTCCTGTTCCTCAAAACGAAGTGGATGTTCTATTTTATGATTTTTTATTACCATACAGACAAAATATTGTTTTTCAGGAGTGCAACTCAAAATGTCAATGTTTGACCCAAACATGTGTTAAAACAGCCGAGCATTTCTAAAGCGTTTGTTTCAAAAGTGTCACAAATATGCCTTGTTTCTGACAGTTTAATTTTAGCTTTAAAATAATAAATAACTGTAAAAGTGCTCAGCATGATTTAAGGTTAATAATGAAGCAATAGAAATAATGATATTTATGAATCATTAATAAGAAGATATAATATTTAGCATTGGGTTACATGCCATACATAACGACATACTTTTTGAGAAATAATTTCATTTTAAATCACATTTGTTTTTTAAGCTTAATACTTTCATTTGATAAAGAATGAACGTCTTACCTATCTGAACTAGACGTTGATGTCACTGGGTATTGGCATCTGTAATAAAATATAACCTTTAAACTGAAACCATCGAAAGCAACTATCTTTGTTTCTGCTCGTGTTTATTTGCATAAAGATGTGCGAGACATGTGGAAGTTCTCGCATCATCAGCTCTCGTGATGTGTAATATCAACCCTGTGTTTTACATACTTTGACAGATAACGCTCACACATACAAGGGAAACAGCAGCAAAATATATACACAAGCATTATTTGTTGTTTTCTTTATATTGCATTATTGTCTGGTTTCTTGTGGGTGAAAGTAACTGCATTAAATGCAGGATTTACACAAAACAGTGGACATCCTAAAACAATGCATTGATCTGAGTCTCCGGTGGACCACAAACATCATAACAATGACATACGGACATCCAGTGGGAAATATTCTAGTTTAGGGAGAAATCACAAGCACATCGATTCATCTTGTCTTACATTTCAAACAGATAACAACGATACATAATTCAACAATATAACAAGTCAGCTGCCATTGAATAAGAACACAACTGTTTTTTGCTTTCTGTTTTCAAACAATAGTCTATAAACACCTACATAAACACAAACAAATAATCAACAACAAATTCACAACAAGTGCTCGAAAGATTTACAGCGCTGTCGACGAACCAATCACAGTCCAGTATCAGAATATTTATATCGAAAAAAATAATGAAAAAACTTTAATAATTTATTTACAATTTAAAATGTTTGTATGACAATATGTGATGCTTTGCAGTTGAAAGAAGATTTATCCAAGCAAACATGCAGAAGTCTCGACTATTCTCCTCCTCTCACAAAGAGCACATGAAGACGAGTTAAACGACAAACGTTTATGCATATTGTTCTGCATGTTGTGTAAGTCGAACATGTTTTACTTTTGTAACAGGTGGATTTAGGTGTCCAAAGGAAGATACAGGTATATTGTCATTGAAACAAAACCCACTTAAAAGACAAAAATGAGAGTTATGGGGAACAAATTTAATTTGTGATTATTTTGGATTTTGGTATATTTTATACTGAGACCTTCAATAGTGTTGACTTTTTCAGACTTCATTACAAATAGTTAAATATATTAAATAGGAATGTCAAACGATTAATTGCGGTACATCATATGCAGAGTAAAAGATTTGTTCACATAACATATGTCTTTGTAGTGTTTGTAATAATTAGCATATAAAACGTGCACACATAAACCTGTATATATGTTAAGGAAATATCTACATGTATTTATTCGTTTTTAAATGATATATAGATGTTTATGAAAATGTTTTATAAACTTATGTTTACTAAAAACATGTATGTGTTTCTGTTCATAAATAGAAAATTAATTTGCACAGAACACCGACATATATTACGTAAATACAAACCTTTATTCTAAAGGCGATTAATTGTTTGAAATTCCTTACTTGATATTTTTTCCACAGCAGAATTCTGTTATTTTCAACAATCTTTATTTTGTTTTCTTTATTGGCTTTCATTGTTAATGTAAAGATACGGTTATATATATGGCAGATGTAGATGATCTGCTGGTTCAAAGAAGTCATTTCATATAAGAAAAGTTTACAGTAGAGGACAGTGCTGTCCACAAAACAAATACAGAGTCTCCAATGCATCAGGTTCTGTTGAATGTTTCACAACTTTTGTCTGGACGCTCTGTCCTGTGGTTGGCTGAGTAACCACTGCAGGGGTTGTGTCTAAAATTGGTTGCACCTTATTGGGTTTCTTGATATCCGGTAGGCTAAAGACAGTCAAAATGCCATGTTTCTCTGTCCTACCTTTATCTGACTTGGTTAAAGGAGTCACAGTGTTCTCCGTTTTCCTCTTTGCATGCTCTATATTATCTGTCTCCATCTCAGGATCGCTGTTGTTTGGAAGGTGAATGTAGGTAAACGTAGTTCCAGTGGACTCGGCATGTTCCTCTTGTTCTTTGTAGTGAAGACCTGGTATCGTAGGGCCAAATAATGAGTATGGAGCGTCTTCTTTCTCAGAATTCTTTTCCACCACCACGACCTTCTCTTTTAACTTTATGTCTTTGGATATGTCTTCAGCCTGCTGTGAAGATTTGGGGCTTGTTTGGGTTTCTCGAAGTAACCACCGACCCCTATCAATGAGGACTGCATCCTTGTATGTGGCCAAAGCCTTGGAAGTATTGCTCGGGTCATTTAAACTTTCTGTGGAGCTTGTGGCATTAAAGTATGAGAGATCTGAGCTAACATTTGTGCGAGCTTCATGGATGGAGGCGAGACTGGTGACGTTTGTACCTTTTGGACCTTTTCTTTTCCTGTCTTTATGAGTAGATGAGGATCTGTCCACATCGGAGTCTTCACCTTTAATGCCTATTTCATAAAGCCGCTCTATGGTCCTTTTCACGTAACCCTTGGCGATGGCCAGTCTACACGTGTCTTCATCATCTTTTGATGCCTCTGCTTTGTCCTGCTGTGTCCTGTCCATGTCTCCAGAGTCAGAACTTCGGCTGGTCATGCATGCCCGTCCATGTTGCTTATCAGTGGTGCTCTTAGCTAGAAACATTTCTCTTATGGATTTTACTCTGTTTATCTGAATGTTTGCTTCTGGATCAGTTGCCACACAACTGGTTTTGGTATCATAGCTGAATGCTAATGATGACGAAAGAGGGTCCGTTGATGTGCTATCTATGGTTTTTGTTAGAGGTATCTCTACATTTACATGAATGTGGTTCAAGAGCGTATTTCCAGAAACGTGTTGTGTATTGCAGGGTCTGTTTTTTTCATGCCATTCTTCGCCTTTTAGATTGGTCGGAGAATTTGTTTCTTCTATAAATTCAATTTCCTTTTCTTCATACTTTCCGATTTCTTGTGGAATCTCTTGATAGATGGTGTAGCATTCGGGTGTCTCAATAATAACATGCTCCTTGTCTGAATAAATTACATTGTCGATGCAAAAGTCTTGTGGTGTGTTTGAATGTTGAATCTCACCCACTTCCAGATTTGGTTCAAGAAAGAAAGACAAACTTCGCTGCTCTGGTAATCCAGTATCTGTTCTTGTTGGAGCTTCTTGATCTATTTGAATCGTCTGAAATTTACAGTGACTTTGCCAGTGTTCTGATATCTCTTCTTCTGAGTATGTCAGTTCTGTGTCATCATCAAACTGGGGACATTTCACTATAAGATTTTCTTCTTCATTGTAAGATGTTCCCTCAGAAAAGCACACAAGCTCCTCATCGCAGATTTCATTTTCCCCTTTTTCATTGAAAGCTTGCCTTTCATAGAGAGTTTCTTTTCCCTCAAAGATTCTCAGTGCCTCTGAGTCTTTGTTCGCATACGTACATTTGTATGTTTGTTTATCTTTTGCCATCTCTCTTGTCACATCTTCTAGAGATGGGTAATTCTCTCCTTCAGAGTTCAATTCTTCCAGTGTTCCTCTTCCTTCATCAGTTCCCTTTTGTCTTTCTACTTTTCTACTCATTTCTTTCTCAGTTTCCTGATGCCTGATGTGTCTCACTTTCATTTCTTGTACTTTTGTTGTCTTTAAATCAAACTCTTTGTTTGTCTCCATCCCACAGCTAGATTCAATGGATGGCATTTCCTCACAGAAATCTGAATCAGGTATGGAGAACTGTTTTACAGTTCTGTTCACATTATAAACCTTCTCACCTCTCGAGTCTTTTTTGTGTCTTTCAGTTGTCACAAAAGTTTCTGTGTCGGCTGTCGAAAGTGATTCAGTCATGGAAAAAAGTGACGGGCTGCTCTCCTGCAGGTGAGAAGTTACTGCTTTGTCAATAACTGAACTGACATACAGATTTGCACAGCCTTCCAGAACACCGTCCGAGAAATTAACTTTGATGTTTTCAGGATGATTTTTTGTAAATCCATTCTCCTTTCCAACCAATGGAGAATCGCTAACCTGTCCCATGTTGCGGATGGCTTCGAGTTCCTCTCTGACCCTCTCAGGAACTCCTAAATCTTCCATCAATTTTTGGAGGGCCTGCTCCTCCTCTTTTGAACTTTGGTGGGATTTAACTGTGTCTACTATGATGCTGTGACTCTTTGTTTTATTGCTCAGCTCTTGGAATCCCCTCCATTTCTGAATCAGCCCTCTGGAAGCAGAGGTGTAAAGATTTGTCAGTTGTTGTCTCAGTTGATCTGCGTCTTCTGTTTCTGCAAAATCTTGTAGAGATTGCAGTATGCGCAGTGCCTCAGAAGACCTCAGATGATTTCCATCTTGACCATGTGAATTTAGGTTCTGTAAGCCATCCTTTAAAGTCATTATAGAAAGGAAAGCAAAAAGTATTCCAGAGGATGATCCAAATGTAGACGCAAGGTGTGATGACATATCGGCAACACTTTTGGACTTGTTTAAACTTGCTGGCCGCTTGGTGATCTTACGAAGGGACCGAAGGGAACCGCAAAGATTATCAAGGGCTGGCTTCATATCTGGAATGACAGCCATTTTGACTGTGTAGAATTTTTCTTTTTGCAGATTTCTCTGTTGTAATGTCATATCCTGTGATGTGACGGATGAGATGCTCTTATTCTTTAAATCAGAAATCAATACGTTTTCCCTCGGTTGTGTTGTGTTTTCACGATTTAATTGCACTTTTTCCCATGATGGATTAATGAAGTTACCTTTCTTATCAACACGTTCCTTTGTTGATAAAAGTGTCTTCTCAACAGATTGATCGTTGAAAAGTAATGCTTTAACCATTGTGTTGTTTTTGGGAATGGTTTCTAAAAAAGGCTGACTTGTTAGAGGAGTGCCCTGCAAAGTTTGTGAGGGTGTATCTTTCTGGTTCAATGATAGATTCTTTTGGGTAGTTATATTTAACCCATTAGAGGGCTCTTTTAAAGACAATATTCTAGGCATTGGAGTCATAACATGACTTGCAGGTGTCCCTAATGAAGTATTTGTTGGCAAATGTTCAATAAGAGAAGGACTTGATGTGGTATTAGTAGTTGAGTTGTTTGTTAAATCTGCAGTCTTTAAGACACTGTCTAGATTAGAAACTGAATCCTGAGGTCCACTATCTCCATCATTTTTATCTTCAATAATATGAGAAACTTCAGTTAAGGGGCTCCGTTCATTTCCATTATGAAAGGTTGATTTTTGTGCTTTGGTTGTGGTTAACGGTTCTTCATCAATGTGAGAAGGTTGACTGTTCTGTAGCCAGAGTTCAACATATTCATTTTTTAAAGAGGGTGATGAATGAACAGCAGGTAGAGACATGCATTGACTGATCTCTTGGCTTTGGTTTTGAAGGCCACCCTCCTCATGCATTGATGTTTGACGTGTTAGTGTACCTGGTTGTGACGTTTGAAGCAAGCTTTTGTTTGGGAAGGCTTGACTTATTTTGGGATCTTCAGTAAAAGTTGAAGCATTTTCCTCTGACTGTTCTTTTTTAAGTTTTGCACATTCAAGATTATTTCTTTGGTTTTGAACAGCGTTGGCTTTTAAATGCTCTTTCATCGCTCCTGTTTGGATGAGTAGATCAGCTCTTATTTTCCTTATTTCTTTTAGTATGTCGGCTTTAATGTCCCTTTGCTTTCTTTCAGGGTTGGCAGTTTTTTGCAAGTAGTTCTTTTTAACTATGACTCTTACTGGCTTCTTCTTTGCCATAGTACTTGGAGTTGAAATTCTCTTGGATATTGATGTTTTTTGTGATACGCTTGCAGGTGTAGTGTGAGGTAGTGGCTCCTTTGCTCTTTGCGTTGGGCGGCGCTGTTTCCCATATGTCTGATGTTTGTAGGTTTCCCATGTCCTGGGTTTCATATCTGCATTGGAGGAATGAATTGATGTATTTGAGGTTGCTGTTGAATCTGTGTTAGAAGATGCTAAATGTCCTTGGAGTGTGTTGTCAGATGGTGTGCCAAAGCCATGGCAACCAGGTTGCATATTTGCAGAGAAGTTCTCGCGGCATGTTTGCTTTTCAAAGATGTGTAACACTGTCTCACACATCTCTTTTCCATTTTCTTGCAACTGGAGAATCTCTGAAGCCCTGTAGCTGCTGGATTGCATTCGTGTGGTTGTGGTGGTGTTCATTTCAGAGGCAAGGGTGACTCGAGGTTTTGGTACAGGCTGGCTACAATTCACCTTGCAGTGTTTTTCCATCATTTCTCCGTTGTCCAGCTGTTCCTTGTAAGAATACAAACTGCTCTCTTGAATGTTGGTGTCAGTAAGAGTCCTGATGCTTTCCACCAATGATTGTGTTTGTTGTAATCTGTGCAACTCTGTCGATTGTGGTGGGGGTGAAGAGGGATGTTGTTTATCCATGACAACCGCATCCCCGTTTATCTTGCTCTTTTCATTTGCTTCACAGTTTTTCAAGTGACTGTTATCTTCAGGGTCATTCTCTTTGACCTCTACAGTCACAGGGTCATCGAGAGAGGGCAAATGTGCATCCAGATCAGGACTTGAATCAGGAAGTGCAGTGATTTGATTGGTCATACTGGAGCGACTTACTGTGGTTGTCCAATGGACAGTTTCCTCTTCTTTAATAGTGAGTCGTACCTTCATTTCTACAGTCATGCTTCCATCCTGATTGACCCTAAAGGATTTCTCGATGTCGTCATCAGGAGGCACGTGTTTATCACCTTCTCCATCTAAACAGGTGATCATATCAGTCTCTGCAACTGATTCAAGATGTTGTCCAGACTCTATTTCCAAAGAGCCAGCTGGGTTACTTGGAAAGTCACATGTACTCCCTTTAATACTGTTGTGTATCTGCTCCACAACATAGCGCTCTGAGGATGGGGAGAAGGGACGAGATTTAGTCATACTTGACTTCTTTTTCCCTGTAAGATGTTCGTGTCAGCATTTTGTAGGTTGTAGATGAGAAGTTGTTCCAGGTGGCAGGAAACAATGCGAGGAGGCAAAGAAACATACGCTTAGATTAGAGCGACCATAGATACCATAATCCATATCGAAGTATGCAGGTCACAGTGGGAATTACAATAGATATGAATGTCTCAGCACCTGTCTCGAGACAGTCTACGCAACAGATTAGCCTTAATGTTACATGTAAAACAACGAACGGGAATTCCTGTCAGATATTCACAAAAGAGTATTTATTACTTAGAAGTTACTAGAACTATACAAAGGTTACTTGTACATTGGTAACAGCCCATGGTCTGTTACTGCACAATCTGGATAAACCAAACCATTGGTTGAAATCAACCCTTTGGATTGAAACAATCCCCTTTAGGGAATTTCCAATCTTACAACCTAGTATTTGATTGTGGTTAATCATGAAGTTCTATACTGGAAGGAAGAGAAATTCAACTCACGTTTTATTGGATGGAGCCGTCCCACTCTCTTGGCTGGGAGCCACGTTGGTGGAGACGTCTTCTGAATGTCATAGTTCTCTTTTTTGAAGGCTTCTCGGCCAGCAGCTACTAAAACCCCAGAGCACAGGATCAGAGCAGGAAGCCCGTCCACCTATGAGGTGTAAAATACTTTAGGTATTGTGCATGAACATATATCTATTTTATCGGCATACTTCCCCTATTTCCAATAGTAAGCTTACACTAATAATAATAATCTGTAAGTTTAATTTTTCAAAGAAAGGGCGGTAGATTATTTTGGTTATCTGCAGTTTGAAGTTTTAAACCGAGATGGATCTAGGGAGAAAATGTTATGATGATTTAAATTGGTGGATTAGAAAATATTGTATTTGTTTGTTCACCAATATTTTGGAAAATCTTTTGGAGATTTACGGCCTACATTCACAGACATTGAAATTGATTGTCGAATGCAGAATGTATCTGGTGTTACGAGGTGTATGGCGTCAGTCCCCTCTCTCCTCGCCTGCAGTGCAGTATAATAGGATGATAGTAAAGAGGCTTAGAGCTTCTGGGCAGCAGGTCTTCCTCAATCTGTAAATGCTGTTTATGCTCACTGAAATAATGGGTCGGTCCACACAACTGACACTGCGACCGTTCTGAACAAAGGAAAATGTGCTTGATTTAACTGCTGTTCTATCTTTTGTCTTCACAGGCAGCTACAACGGCTGCACAACCAATCCAAAAATTATTGGGATTGCTGGTGTACATTAGTTCTTATTTCTGTCCACTTTGAAAGTATTTTTGAGAACTAAATACAATAATGAATCAGATATTGTAAGATTTAACAATGCTTGTTTTACTTTTAGTTTTTTCCCCCCCCGAACATTATGGATCCCAAAAATGTGTCATTTACATTATATCATTCAGATATGGAGGTTTGGAATTTACCATGCAGCTGCTTAAACATTTTAAACTTCAATGTAAAATCTATTTATCGACAATTACAAAAAAGAGACGGATAATCGACAATTATGATTTTGTAATAATCGTCCTAGCAGCTATCTTCTAAGTGATGATCAAAAATGGCATCTTTTAATCACTTGCTTCTTTCTTATGCTATGGTAAACACAATCCTCACCCTTCTTCCATCAGGCGCGTATAACCTTAGCACAGGGAAGGTCATGACCTCTGAAATGTGCTGGAGCAGTGCTTCAAATGATGTTGTCGTTCTCTTTTGCAGCATGAGTGTATGTTTAACCTCCGGCTCACCGTTAGGGAACACCACCAACCGTTTGGGGGTGTGCAGTAGGGTGGCGCGCTTGTTGTGTCTCGCGCCATGGGTTCCACGTGGAACTGTGGTGAGGGCCTGCCAAGCCAAGCGACCGGCGCTCATTGGCCGGGCGTGATACCATGGGGGCAGTTTCCGTCTAGCCCTCTCGAGGTCGACGGGTTTGACCGTCCGCTGATCTGAGCAAATGTAGGACTGGCCGTGATGTAACTGGTCCAGGGATCGGACTGCCGTGTGACCCCCGGGGGTCGTAATGGTGCGGACACCGAATGGCAAGGGCACACGTTTGGAAAGACTATCCAAGAGCGCTTCGAAAGTTTTAAAGGTGCGGCTGTTGATGACCACAGGTAGGCCGCTGAACTGGGCATCCCCGCTTTTATAGAAGCACACGTGCTTAGAGGCAATGGGTTGGCTGATGTAGGGTTGACGTAATGTCATCTGGGTGAGACCGCTGGTGCTGGACTGGGTCTGTGAAGCAGTCTTCTGTGGCACAGGAGCTTCGTTCATGATCGGATTTTCACTGGAGCTGATGTAAACACAAATACAGAAAGAAAAAACTATTGGGGACAATTCATGACAACAGTATTAAACATACAAAGGGGTCGCCATCAAAAAAGTTGTTTTTGTTTGTAACAACTTTATGAGATGGTTAATCCAGATCCTTTTTGTCTTTCGCTCTAATGAAGAGGGGTTGGGCCTCAGTACATTTAAGTTACGATCATAAAAACCACCTCAAGTAGATATGGATTCCTGTTAGATCAAACTGAATCTGATCGATTTTAGAATAGATGAATTTTTAACCTGAAAGCTTTTAATCACTTTCTTAAGACCAAACCATTGCAGAAAAGCAACTTAAACTTTTGGGTCTGCGCAATTCGTCACAAGAGATAAAATTTCAGTTTTGGCTCTTCATTATAATAAAAACAAAATAATTGAGTTAAAACAATTATTGTGCCACAATCAGTTTTGAATTTCTTTTATTATCTATATATCATTTGTTGAATTTATGTATTCACATCTTGTTCAATATATTTAGCATTTTTGTAATTGGGTGGAATTACATTCATCATTTATCTTTTTACTTGGTCCTTTCTCAAGTCAGTGTGTAATCGTGATCTCAACATTGGGCAAAATTACTGTGATTATAATTTTGTCATAATCAAGCGGTCTAGTCAATCCCATCTAAAGTCCAATGCTCTCACATGATTTGTGAAATTCATGTGGGTTTTCTTGAAAAACGACACTTGTTTAAGGGTCTTTGTGCATACTGAACAACACATGACGGGTGTTGTTTACTGTCCAAACAGACATGGATTAAAACATCAGTAAAACTGTTCAATATCAAATACACATTTACAGTAAATGATATCGTTAGTAGATCACATCATCACACAATGTTCCATTTCATGGTTTTTATTTGCCATTTTTATCTAGTTCAATAATAACGCAATTTTCAGTAATAAATACTAGATAACAATCCATCCTCATAGCACAAACTACTAGAAAATATTATAGAGCACTTACCTTATTTTTCATTTCTTAAATTGCACTTTCAGTCATTGTGGTGGAGACCAGAAGATATTCTGAGCAAGTGCTTAAATCTTAATTTGCTTAATCTCTGCTCAGTGATAATCTGAGGGAGAGAGAGAGAGAGAGAGAGAGAGAGAGAGAGAGAGAGAGAGAGAGAGAGAGAGACCAGAGAGAGAGACCAGAGAGAGAGACCAGAGAGAGAGACCAGAGAGAGAGACCAGAGAGAGAGAGAGACCAGAGAGAGAGACCAGAGAGAGACCAGAGAGAGAGACCAGAGAGAGAGACCAGAGAGAGAGAGAGACCAGAGAGACCAGAGAGAGAGAGAGAGAGAGAGAGAGAGAGTGAGAGAGAGAGAGAGAGAGAGAGAGAGAGAGAGAGAGAGAGAGAGATAGAGAGAGAGAGAGAGAGAGAGAGAGAGAGTGAGAGAGACCAGAGAGAGAGAGAGACCAGGAGAGAGAGAGAGAGAGACCAGAGAGAGAGAGAGAGAGAGAGAGAGTGTGAGAGAGAGAGAGACCAGAGAGAGAGAGAGAGAGAGAGAGAGACCAGAGAGAGAGAGAGACCAGAGAGAGAGAGAGAGAGAGAGAGAGACCAAGAGAGAGAGACCAGAGAGAGAGAGAGAGAGAGAGAGAGACCAGAGAGAGAGAGAGAGAGAGAGAGGAGAGAGAGAGAGAGAGAGAGAGACCAGAGAGAGAGAGAGAGACCCAGAGAGAGAGAGACCAGAGAGAGAGAGAGAGAGAGAGAGAGACATTATCTACCTGTTGAGCTGTCAGTTGTCTCAGTTCTAGATGTGTCGCATTGGCCCGTCTCTATTTCTGTTTCAATCCTGGGTGATTGCAGGATCTATTTTATGTAATCATCATGAAGAACTGAAGGCTCACATGTCACCTTATCTATCACTGGGACTTATTCTGTAAAAACCAATTAAAGAAGTGGAAAATGTTTTAACTCACCTTAAAATTTGTTCAAAGGCATTTTTGACTATCATTGTTATATTTTTCTACTATGATTCTTATCTATCTATTTGGTAACATGCATTCTAACAAATATCTTTCTTTGTGTATATGTAAATGTATACAAATGTTTAACCAGACTATGTGTTTATTTCTCAATGAACATCTCTTTTTTTTTTCAGGTCAGTCTTTTATGCCTTTACGTTTTGGTTTGAAGTGTGTAACTGATACTCCATGTCCATGTCTAAAAAACATAAAAAATTAAAACATTGGAATGCATCAATGAATACATCTATGACATGAGGATGCTTGATAAATCTATTTAAACTGTAATATGTGTGTAATACGTTATAATAAGGTTGATCTATGACTGTGAAGTTATTTGAAGGTTGATGATATGTGTCGATGAAGTACGTTTGCCATAAATAGCATTTGGTGCTGACATGGCGCTAAAAACAAATAAATAAATACGTTTACAGTAAGGCTGCATTGTTTATCATAGTTATCTTAGAAATCTCCGAAATAGAAATTAACATAAATAATAATGATTTATGAAAGAAATGACATTTTTACTGTTTATTCATGTTAGCTGATGCAAAAAGAATTCCATAATAAAAATTATTAACATAAAATGTTCACATTCCTTATGATTACTGATGATCTTCCACATTAGTTTTGGAGTATTACATACTTCACTTATTACATACAACTGTGATACATTTGTTGTATTACACTTTATTTTGCACAGCCATTTTATAAACCAAAAGTGTTAGATTTTGAGTTTTCTCATGACCTATGGTGTATGGATCCTGTGTGTGGATATAGACACCCATGACATCTTTATCACTCACGTGACAGTCACACTTAATATAACGCCCTTTAATCTCAATAGTTTCCAGCAGCGGGTCACTTATTATTTAATCAGGATGGAATCTTTACTCGCAGCCGGGTCTCACCAGTCCTCATCTCTGCTGCCTGGAATCTCTGTCTCTATATTTAACTCTTTGCTGCAGGCCAGGCGCCGGCCTCAGATCCCCAGGCACGCTCACGCCGGGAAACTATCCAAGACATGTTTGGGATAAACATAGGATTTGTTTGATATGTCTGCGCTGGAGCCTGAAACCTGGACACGCAAATACACTCATATAGATGGCACAGGCGCCCTCGCTTAAGATCTTACGTGCTATTTCTTTCATATGGATGATTGTGTCTTGACCCAGTGACTGAATTTACCAGCTAAACTGGAAATCGTCGCATATGGGAGGGAGAATTCCACATTTTCTCCAGAGTATATTAGGAAGGAAGCAGAGGTTCCTGACAGGACCTGAATCCCTGCTGATCTGGAGGTCGACGGCTCTGACCCGCCATCACCAACCGTGCCAACACATAAAGCGGTTATGTTCCGATTCAACAATGGCAAATGTTCTAACCCCTACCTTTGGTCACTGTCCTAAAGCAAACCTTTAGAAACTTATTACTGATCTTTTTCTCATAATAAAGGCTGACCTTACCTATCCTACACCTGTACACACAAACACACACATACAATGAGAATTTAAAGCACTGGAGCTCCCCCCCATGGTAACATTTGATATTTAGGTACTGTTCAGATTTATTTGACATGTTTGGCATCAAATCATTATTTTGATCTACAGTTTAATACATATAAAGTAGATATTACCAATCTCAAAATCATTCACCAAAAACAATGCAATACTTGTTTTGAAATATTTACTAAAGGAATAGTCCATCCCTGAATCTTCATGTTGTCTTGTGTTAAAGACAAAGAAAGATATTTTGAAGAATGTTAGATTTTTTTGGAGGCACCATTGACCCCACTAGTAGCATCACCATTGTTTTCCCAAGTTCTTTAAAATATCTCCTTTTGTGTTCAACACAACACTGCAAGATTATTTGTAAAGGTTGTGCATGGTGCCACAGAAATCTCAGAATGAACAACAGTTCTATATTAGAACATATGAACCATGCTGGTGTCTGATCTCAACTTTCAGAGAGACCACAAACATACTATTTATAAAATGTATAACATGAAATACCTGCTGGTATTTGGTACAGTGCATTTTTGTACAATACTCTTTATGTGTGTTGATATTCATATAAGCCATTTCTGAGCATCGAAATGTTGAAGAAAACAGTACAACATTATTTAAAATAAACACCATTTAATACAGTATTGACCGGTACAGAAAAGCCCCCAGTCAAATGTTATGCGTGAAATAAAGTGTGTTTTTACGCTTGTGTGTGTGTGTTCCTGTTCTTCTCAGGTGCAAATGTGGAACTTGTGGAATAAACAGGAACATCGATGTGAGCCTTCATTCGTTCACACACACACATTTACACTAAAACACACAAACAGACAGCAAAAGGTGTCTGACCTTTATCAAGACATGACCCCTGAGCCTGTATTTAGTTTAATTTTGATGTATTTTTATTTCTAAGGAAATCCTGCTGTCTTTCCCAGACGAGTGGAAGTGCTGTGAGTTTTAGACAGCTACTGTTTCCTGAACAATCGAGCGAGTTCCCAAATTATCCCACATAATCGTTCACACTGTCCCTAAACTTGCTTTGCATTGGATGGATTTGATGAATAATTGAAGAAAAACAACTGCAATGTTTTCGCATTGTGGCATTTTTTGTGCATTATTTTATTTCAGTAGAACTCACCGATGAACTTTTGTTTATAGTAATGGTGATTATAGCAGTTATTCAAGTGTACTTGTTATAAACTAAAATAGTTATTCTTTCTTTTTACTTTTTATGTCCTTCTCAGAAATCTTCTTTATGTACTTAACAATTTGTGTACCACACTTTTTTGACTCATTCTTTAATATAATATACACTTAAATATACACTACACCAATTCTACTTAAAAATGTATGTAAACTATTCTGCAGTACGGTACATGAAATAAGCTTAACGTTTTTTGAAGAGTACAAATGAATGAATCTATTGAGGTTTATAATACATGAAAACAGTATTTTTTAAATCATTGTTTTATTTTACAAGAAAAAAAATTAAGTTGATGACATAAATTATTATTATTATTTTTTTTTTTTCACTAAGTTGACTTTTACTTTCAGTCAACCAAAGCAGTGCTATTACATTTGGAAGCTTACTTCATTGGAACACACAGAGTTTGTATGTGTAGGATATATTTATACACCAAAGGGTCAAATCGGTGAAAAATAGCATATTGTGTCATGGCATGAAGCAACTATCTGGTGTGAGTCTATTTATAGCATCAGCACAACTGGACTGGGTTTGGGAAAGCCGGGCCTATGAAAGCGATAAGGCCTGGGAGGAGACACATATTCCACGGATTATAAAATCTGGTCACACATGCATAAAGGCGCATTCCTTGTCCGTCAGGAGACGTCCCGTGGATTGCAGCTGCCTCTGACAGACATCATGCCTTGCTGTCTTAAAGCTTAACTTAAAGTAACATCAAAAGCTCAAAGACACACAGCGTTCTTGAGGTGTGACTATAAATCACACTTGTGAGAAGAACATGCTTTGATTAAACACACACACACACATACACACACACACACACACACACACACACACACACACACACACACACACACACACACACACACACACACACACACACTTGAGATCATCGTCTGGATGGATGTGTGTATGTCATGGTTACATGTTTCCGTCAGCCGGCCGGACAGAGGATGGGGGGTCAGTGGCATGACTGCCTTCCTCTTAAACACAAATCTTTATTTTTAATAAAAACGCACAATTGTTTGGCTGTTTATGACTCATATATGTTTGGATTATTTTTATAATATCTCCTTTTTATTTTTTAGATCAAATGGTTCTTAGTATGAATAAATAGAGATGATAGGGAATAGACTTTACATCTCAACAATGGCTCAGAGTTAACATCATGCCTGCAATATTTTACCTGCAAATTGAGACTTCTTTTTGACTTTCCTGCTTTATATTTTTGTCTTTTAATTCTTTTAAGACTAAGTTAGTAAACAGGTACATTTATGTTTTTGTTTAATCTAGTTTGCAATTTTGTTTCCAAATACTTTTTGAAAAGCATTCATTTGTAATTTATTTAAAGTGAATTTTACAAAACAGCTTTCGCAAACATTTTGAAATGAAAAAATACAAATATGTTTATTGCATTCTTTTAGAAACGTCAATGAGACACACCTGTAAAACATAACTCCAGTAAGGCTCTTGAGCTATATTTGAACAACCTTTGAGCAATAAAAGTTTCCATCGGTCCACCGTGCTAAAATAATGGCTGTTGATTCTGTTGTTCAGCCTTTGTGTCGATTCAATCTGTTGGCTTGTATTATCCCTTACCTAATGTAATTTTTTAGAAGGGTTAAAAGATTAGAATCATGTTCGAGTCATCGGATCCAACAGAGCTGTTTTAAACAGGAAGAAATGTTTTCATTGTAGCGTGAACACACAAACACACAAACACACACACATACACACACACACACACACACACACACAATAGAAGGTGGAGGGCAGTTTTGGTGTGACCGTCTGCAAAGTTCGAAGTGGTTCATCGACTCGAGGGGAGAAATGACGGACTCAATGTTATACTTCCGACTTTTATTTTCCAAAAATGCAAAAAGTACAAAATTATACAGAAAATCACTCCATTATATCCGGTCTTACTGTACAATCACTTTACGGTAACAATATTTACAGTGCTTTTTTAACGTTTCATCATTTTATTCAGGAAACATAAAGAGTCAGGACCAGCTTTCCTGTGTATTAAGAAAGCAAAGAAGATAAATTCTGGATTTCATGCTGACTTGAAGAACAAATCACAAACAATGAAACATTTTAAATAAAAACATTTCAAAGATGTCCTCCCAAGCGTTCATGAATTACTGTAGTAGTACACGGCAGTGCTGGCATCAGACAGTACAGTAGAGATCTGATCTGAGCCCTGTAGAGATCCATGATGAACCCCGTATGAGAGATACTGCTCAAACTCATTGCTGTCCACATCATTCACCATTTCATTCTGGGTTTGACTTTGTGTCTGTGCGGGAACCCGAGAATCTCGCAGGTCGGCCTGCGGATGTGAGCGGCCGCCCACAGGAAGTGACGGTTCCTCGTAGGAGCGTTTCAGCTGGGAGTTGGCACCGTAGAAGACACCCAGAGATGACTGGCAGCTCAGGTATCCTGGAGGCGTTGTTTGATGAGAAGGCGGGGAAAGACTTCTGTTGAACAGAGATATTGAAGCCGCAGTGTTCTGGGTGCTCTGAAGATTATTCAGCTGCGTGTTGTTCATCAGGTTGACCTGTGTGTTGGAGTGAGTGGCAACATGACAGCGGGCGTTCGGGTGGGAGTGTGCCAGCGAGTGGGTCTGTTCCTGAAGAGAGAACTCTGGAGCGTGATGGTAGCCGTATGCTGACTGGTTCTGTTCATCTTGCAGATGGGTGAAGAACTCGCTCGCCCCGGCGTCCATGGGTGAGGGGTCGGGTGTGGGCATACTGTAGGTCTCGAACAGTGCCTGTGGCTCACAGTACGGAGGGAGTCCGTGGTAACCGGTCATGCCATCTATGCCCAGAGGGGTCTGAGGGTCTGTTATCCCGGGCAGCATGAAGCCAGAGTCCAGACGTTTGTTTCTCTTCACTTGTTTGCGACGTCGTGGTCGGTACTTGTAGTTCGGGTGATCCTGCATGTGTTTGACTCGTAGGCGTTCGGCCTCCTCCACGAACGGACGCTTGTCCACCATCGGTAAAGCTTTCCATGATTTACCTAACAATAATAAGACATTTGACAGCTGTCAGTTAAACATCATTCCATTACATCATTTTGAATTGCATTTTTATATTAACATTATAAATTAAAACGTATTTTTTAAAAATATTTATTCTTAATATAAGGAATTAGTAGGGTCAAATTTGTTCCTGCACACAAAGAAAACTTTAAACGAGGTGAGAATAAATGCATTAAACAATTTAAAAAAACACTAAAACAAAATACATCTCGTGTACCCAAAGCATCAATAAGTTACATTTGTTACAACAAAAGCTGATCAAACAATTAATTTCCCACGACGTATTAAAATATCACAATAATAAGGTCCAAATTTAATAAAGTCACAATAATAATAAACAATAATAAATACTACAATATTAAAGTTTTGATTTAATTTCTGATCACAGGTGAAGAATCCTTTAAATATAAAAGAATCTGAATGACATCACAAACACATATTATAACATATTATCACAATAACTGTGTGCTGCTTTATAAACTTTCTATTTAACCTAAATAAATATGAATAAAAGCAAATGTATGTGTGTAGAAGTGTAGAAGTATGTTGCAGTGATTTGTTTGTAATTCCACCTGCTGTCAGTTGTGATCTTCCACAAATGGAAAAAAAGGGTTAAATAATATTTACACGAGTTATGAAATCATTCTTTAATATCAGTGTCATGGATCAACCGAGCACGTGTTAAATAAAGTTATTATTGATCAACTTATAACAGGATGCTTGCATTCATGTATAAATATATCATATATCACAAATCAATAATAAAGTTTGATAAAGTTATTATTGATCAACTTATAACAGGATGCTTGCATTCATGTATCAATATATCATATATCACAAATCAATAATAAAGTTTGATAAAGTTTAATAAAGTTTGATAAAGTTTGATAAAGTTTAATAAAGTTTGATAAAGTTTGATAAAGTTTGATAAAGTTTGATAAAGTTTAATAAAGTTTGATAAAGTTTAATAAAGTTTGATAAAGTTTGATAAAGTTTAATAAAGTTTGATAAAGTTTGATAAAGTTTGATAAAGTTTGATAAAGTTTAATAAAGTTTGATAAAGTTTAATAAAGTTTGATAAAGTTTGATAAAGTGACCCACTGAGTGACTGCACTCAAGAAAAGACAAAAGTTCTGATCCGTGTAAACCCAAACCAGAGAAGTTTTCTTCCAGACTCACCGAGCATCTTACTGAGCTCTGCGTTATGCAGATCTGGGTTCTGTTGTGCGAGTCTCTTGCGTTCATCTTTCGCCCAGACCATAAACGCGTTCATGGGCCGCCGGATCCGCGCTTCACTCTTAGCCCGTCCGGTACCGGCAGGCGCGCACGTCTCGATCTTGGTTTTGGGTTCGGCGAGCGGACTGAGCGGTTCTACCCACGCGCACTGTCTCATGCCGGGCATCATGACTGGTCTGGAGCCGCGGGTCTGGCTCGGTTCGTCACTGGCGTAGCCCGCATCCGGACTGCTCATCTCACACGGTACCGTGCGCGGATCCCTGGAGATCTCCCAATGAACTCGGACTGGACCTCTGGTTCCGACACTAAACGCGAGGCTCTCTGTTACTGTATCAATGTTACAGCTGGGTCGGACTATTTACACGGGACTTTAAATGGACCCGGGGACCAATCGCGCCGCGGGTGGGCGGGGCGCTGAAGGTGCGCTCGGGTGTGAGACGCGCGCTCCCGGGACAGTGCGCGTCATCTGTGCGCTTCTGAGACTGGATCAGAACAACTGTACGGGGGGGGGGGGGGGGTCACCTTGTAGATTCACTATTTTTGGTGCGCAATGTCGTCCCACGAAAGCTCAACTGGATCTTTTTATTGTCCTTTATGTAAAACACCACAAAAGTTTATAATAGTTATAATAGTTATAATAGTTTATAATAGTTGATAAAAGTTATAATAGTTAATAATAGTTATAATAGTTTATAATAGTTGATAAAAGTTATAATAGTTGATAAAAGTTATAATAGTTTATAAAAGTCTATAATAGTTATAATAGTTTGTAATAGTTATAATAGTTTATAATAGTTTGTAATAGTTGATAAAAGTTATAATAGTTGATAAAAGTTATAATAGTTTATAAAAGTCTATAATAGTTATAATAGTTTGTAATAGTTATAATAGTTTATAATAGTTTGTAATAGTTGATAAAAGTTATAATAGTTGATAAAAGTTATAATAGTTTATAAAAGTCTATAATAGTTATAATAGTTTGTAATAGTTTATAATAGTTTATAATAGTTTGTAATAGTTGATAAAAGTTATAATAGTTGATAAAAGTTATAATAGTTTATAAAAGTCTATAATAGTTATAATAGTTATAATAGTTTGTAATAGTTAATAAAAGTTAGAATAGTTATAATAGTTTGTAATAGTTAAGAAAAGTTATAAAAGTTTATAAAAGTTAACAATAGTTTATAAAAATTTATAATAGTTTATAATAGTTTATAAAAGTTTATAATAGTTTATAAAATGTATAATAGTTGATAAACGTTTATAAAAGTTTATAAAATTTTATAAACGTTTATAAAAGTTTATAAACGTTTAAAAAAGTTTCTAAAGGTTTATAATAGTTTCTAAAAGTTTCTAAAAGTTTATAATAGTTTTATAAACATTTATAAAAGTATATAAAAGTTTATAAACATTCATAAAAGCTTATTTGTGATGTATTACTTTTGTGTAAATGTTTTGTGTGATTAGTGTTGATATGTGTTTAATTTAAACCAGTGCGTACCTATAGATCCAGTATAGGTCATCAGATCATTTTTAGATTTGCTTTCATTTTTTTTGAGTTAAAACAAATGTGCAAAGCTACAAACCCAATTTCAAAAATTCATTTCCAAACACATTTCCCATGAAGAACATGTATGTGTGTGTGTTAATGTATAATAATGTATAATAATCCTTATGTTTGCAGCACATGTGAGATAAATGCAATGCTTACAGTGGGATATATTTCCCTCCTGTTGATATGGCATCATTTGCAAACAGTAGTAGTGAAGGATTGTCACACGGTGATAAAGACAGAGGTGTCGAGAGGATAATGTCACATTGTATACAGTGAAGAAAGTCAAGTGTGTTTGTGAGCAATCTCAGAGATAGAAGAGAAATGACTTTAACAGGTGTAACACTAAAGCTCTGTTGGACCTTAAAGGCTCGTTTTATCCAAAAGCAAATACTGCCATCATTTAGTAACTCTTGGGTGGTCGTAAACATTTATACAACTTTTTCATCTTTGGAATGCGAAAAAGGATGTTTTGAGAAATGTCTAGGTGGTTTCGTGTTGATCAAGAGGGCTCAATGTTGTTTGGTTACTAACATTCTTCTAAATATCTTCTCTTGTGTTCTGCAGAAGAGAGCCATGTAGGTTTCATTTTGAAGTGAACCATCCCTTTAATTGTTTTCCGTGGATATGAGTTCGAGTTTATTATGTTTTAGGCATCTCTTCTTCATATTAGAGTCACTGTTAATGCTTATTTCTTTTATAAACATATTTATGTTACAGCGTGTAAATTATGCATGTACATTTGTTTCGAGAACTAAAGGGCCCATGTGCAGTGTTAAGTGAACAATTGGGAACTAAACCAAAACCACATCCTATTTTCTGCTGATGTTCATTAGAATTTGGACCCTGTTTCAGCTTGTCTGGTTCAGGATGACATTGTGTTTTCTTCAGTTTTCTGTATATACATGAGAGAACCCAAACTCGCACGCCGTCCCATCACCTCACCCCTACCCACCGTGCACACTCACCACCCTGCATGTATTGTCCTGCATTCTGGCACGGACTTCATGCCCTGCAAACCGGCACTGTAATACTGTCATCATCTATTTTACTACTGAAGAACCCACGGAGCACACTGGCGTGTGTAGGCCAGCGCGGAGTGCCAACACATATACAGCTTCCGTTTGAGTCATGTAAAGTCCCCCGGCTCTCAGGAGCCAATCCTATTGTGTAATTCCCCAGAAAGGCTCGCCTGGCGACAGTATGTGTGTGTATTCACCAGTGTGTGTGTGTGTGTGTGCGGATCCGTCCGTGTGGGTGTGTGTGTCTGAAGTCGGACAGTGTGTGCCGCTGCGCCAAGGACAGGAAGAGGTTTGTGGGGGACAGGAAATGCAGGCCGAAGCAGTGCTCCAGATAAGAGCGAGAGACCTCTCCCACACACACACAAACCTCACCCCATCCCAGACTCCCCCAGGTCTGACTGGTGCCTCACACACATGTTAACACCCTACCAAAGTCACAAACGCCTAACGTGACCCGAAAGACCTTGAAGGTCCGATCGGAGAAAGTGTCGTTGACAAATATTTATAAACCTTTTGTTCTTCCCACAAAGTAGAATTCTGGGCATATGGAAAAAATGCAAAGGCATGAACTGATCTGAGGCCTTACCTCTCTCTGACCTTTAATCTGACGGGAAATTTTACTGTACATGTGGACCTCATGAACCTTTCTGCACTTATAGATTAGATCTTTAACTGTGCGCCGAGTGACAGACTGATGTGAAATGTTATTTAATGCTATAGTTTGTGTATGGTTGCATTGACTGACGGATGAACTGGTTTTGATGGATTGGGTTTTTCGTACAATGCTCTAGGTTGTACATTTGAAGTGGAATCTATTTCTAAATGATGCTATTTGGTCTCATCACTTTTTAAGCACTTGCTGACGCTTTAAAAAGTCAGACGCTGCATTCAGCAGACATCTGAAGGCTATGGTAGCTCAGATTTAAGAGAAATCAGAAAATAATGCATGCGTGAGAAACCTCAAATTTGGACACAACATAAAGCTTTTTATCGCTAAGTGTAGCTCGTAAATCTGTGGAATGCAAGGAGTTGTGAAGAAGACTTCTAAGTCAGAGACCAACAACTCACAAGATGAGCCACTGTTATAACAATGCATGGGACGAACACACAACGCTAAATATGACCGCTTAAGAACAGACAAAAGTGAGGATTCTCTGACAGTGTCTAACAGCCTGGGAGAATGTACAGCAGATGATGGCTCAGTATATCAAAAGCAATGGCGTTGTAACTCCGACAGTCTGCCATGGCAACATTTGTTTCCTAACCCTTTAATTTGAATTTAATAACATTAATACAATAGGTGAAAATATACATTTCAATCAAATACATATTTAAAATATTATTATCATTATCAAATATTTACAGTTTTAATTTTCTTTATTTAAATATGACAGCATCATACCTCCTTCTATATCATTTCTATGATTAAATGTCTGACAAAGGTTATTTCCTTATCAGCCAATTACTGTGGACATAGAAACAAGGTTAGTCCCAACCTTTAAGATTTCTTTCTGTTCCTTAGTGAAAGTTACTGACAGCAGTCATCTTTACACCTGTTTAGGAGAAATCTTAGTGGTAGGATCACATATGAATATGGTTTCTGTAAAGCTGTTAGGAATCAGATGAATGTTTGCTGTAATTTAAAGTAATTTTGTATTTCTCTTTCTAATTATTTGTATTATTATTATTAAATTATTTTATTTTTCATGACAAAATGTCAGATTTTCAACCAAATATGTCCTTTATCAATCTTGTTCTCCAATTATTTTTAATGAACTTATTATTATTATTGTTTTTATTATTATTACGTTTTAAATATTCGAAAGTAATTTTTAGATTGTATAAAATGTTATTTTACCCAGCAGTTTACACTGAGAAGAACGACAGCGTTTGTGCAGGAATCAAGAACTTAAATGAAATTGATTTCAAACTTTGTAATCGATTCCTTGGCCTAGTGCCCTGGCCCCTAAAGATCTTAGTGGACGTAAGAAGTTCATACCTTAATTATTAACATTATATCCATAGTTAATGCATCTTAAATATGGTCGCTGTGTGCATTTCAATATGTTTAAATATACATTAAAAATAAATGTTTACATATCTATGTAATCTATGCAATTCCAATGATAAAAGTCTCACACAGACACAGACACAGACACAGACACACTCAGACACTCACACACACACACACACACACACACACACACACACACACACACACACACACACACACACACACACACACACACACACACACACACACACACACACACACACACACACACACACACACACACACACACACACACACACACACACACACACACACAGACACACACACACTCAGACACACACACACACACACACACACACACACACACACACACACACACACACACACACACACACACACACACACACACACACACACACACACACACACACACACACACACACACACACACATACCACAGACAGACACATACTGTGATGCTGATTATTGCAATAGTTAATCATTTTTATGAGCATTTGTGTAAAGACAGGAGGAATAGTGAACATCCTGTAAAGCCGAGGTAAGACTGTGTATGCGGGCGAGCGAGCGAGCGAGAGAGAGAGAGAGAGAGAGAGAGAGAGAGAGAGAGAGAGAGAGAGAGAGAGGGAGAGAGAAAGTGTGATGTATGCAGACAGAAGAAATCATGGAGAGAAAAGTGAGAGTGATATATTGTCTTTTAACTGCCCCATTGTTCTCCAGCACACAGATATGATGACCTCTGACCTCTAACCTGAGTTTGGCTCCTGTGAAAAAATGTCAGCGTTGGATATTTTAGTTCTCCTGGTGCACACACGCTCAAACACACAGATATGAAAGTGTGGGTATTGATTTTCATTTTATTGAATGAACTGGGTTTGAAGAAGAGTTAATCATCTTCTGTTGGTGTGTTTGAGCGTGTGTGTTCAACGGCGTGTGTATCGATCGCTCACACATCTGTGAGTGTCATATGTGACATATGACCGGTCAGGGTGTTAACAAACGAAAAGACAACATTACACACACATACACATCATGTTAATCAATATTAAAGGTATATTCTGGGTTAAACTCTGTCTGTGGCATGTGGTTGTCAATAATAATAACACACATGCCACAAAGCCTCACTTTTGTGTTTGTTTTCACAGAATAAATTACATCTCACTTTTTTGTGTAGATAGACATTAGAAGCTTTAGGATACTAAAAATGTAAAATGAAAATATAAATATGAAAGGAAAGGAAAGTCAGACGTTGGTACATTAAAGCTAGACGTGCAGGAAGACAACTTTTCATTTCACGTTTAGTTACAATTGATTCACAGTTAAACTTAAATATATATCTTCAAACTGGGAATATTGTGCTTTATTTCATGTTTATGTTAAATATTTCTTTAAAAACTTCTGTGTTCACCCCAGATGGAACACCAAATATGTCAATTTTATCTTCTGAAACACCTTTTCATTTTTCACTGTCAAAGAAAAGTCATTTCTTCCATAATGCACCTCTTTCATTTCATCCACCTGTTACTATTAAACAGTTGGATTTAATCTACTGATCAGACGTAGAACATTGTTTCTTACTTCTCGCACATATTTAGAGGAAATGTATGGTGTGTGTGTGTTTCATATGGCTCACGGTTCATCACTTGTGTATGTGACTCTTCTCACCTCACTAACACTCACAGCATCACTAAAGTGAGGGTTTAAATATATATTATGTATATGTATTTTTTCTCTTTTGTGTTATAATTGATACATTACATTACGAACACACACATATTATCAGTCTACATGTGGAAAATCTATATGCTTATAATTAATGTGCACTCTGTAAATATGACAACCTCATCCATACTTAAATATATTAAATAATAATTCACTGAGTTTTAAAAGACCAGAGTTGTCCCCACAAAAAGGTTTGACACAAAATTCAAATATTCAGAAGAGAAGACCCTACACACAAACACACACATACACACACACACACACACACACACACACACACACACACACACACACACACACACACACACACACACACACACACACACACAAACACACACACACACACACACACACACACACACACACACACACACACACACACACACACACACACACACACACACACACACACACACACACACACACAGATAATGAGAAGTGATTTCACACTTTAGTCCCTTCTATTAACTTCCCATGACTGGGTCAGCTGTGCAGCTTCCTCTTATGATCACTGTAGAGATAAACTACCTGTCAATCAAACACACACACACACACACACACACACATAATTCATTGAGTTTCAACAAACCAGAGTTGTCCCCACAAAATGGTTTGACACAAAATTCAAATATTCAGAAGAGAAGACCCTACACACAAACACAAACACACACACAAACACACACACACACACACACACACACACACACACACACACACACACACACACACACACACACACACACACACACACACACACACACACACACACACACACACACACACACACACACACACACACACACACACACACACACACAAACTGTACAGATTGTATATTCCACACACCCAAAATTAACACATTATGCATTTACAAATAAGCATCATGTGTTTTTATTTTATTTGTAAAGCGCTTTGACACTGAAATGTGCTTTATATATAAATAGAAGTTGATATTTGAAACTAGGACCGATACACTTGTTCTGTAGAATATGACGAGCATTTGTGAATATATAAATTACGTGTGTATATATGTGTCATGTCGTCTGGACTCTGTGGGATTCGAAGGTTCTGGCTCAGCACCATCTCAAATAGACCTTATCCCCACCACGAGCCTTTATCAGATGGCCTTGTGGCCTTACAATAACACAAACGCTATCAGCCGAGCACAGGCTTTATCTGGCATCCCTGCTTTATAACAACAATAAATACACCGCGTCCAACCTCAGACTTCTCCAGACGTTCCCCGGCGAGCCCACACGCAACGCTTCAGCTACTCTTATTTTAGACTTCAAACTCGAATGTAAAGCCAAACCCAAGTCTCATTTGGATGCGACGATGATGTATGTTGTGTAATGGGGACAACAGGACTGCTTAAAGTTATTAACATGAGAGTGAGGAAGAAACTCATGAATGAATGCAAAAAAAATGTGAAGCTTCCTCTTGTGTTTCTGTGTCAAAAAGTGCGCCTGAAATGTCACAGATTCACTTAAAAGTTCATGTACAACATTTTATTTCATGGAGGTCACTCTTTCATAACTCAGGAGATTTGATTCAAGTCTGCTGTCGTGTTTTATTAAGGGATCAGCTTATTTTATTCACGTTTCTAAAAATATTTAAAAAAATCATATATGAAGAGTATGGAGGTGTAAAATAAATGTAGATATTAGAAGTAAAATAATGTAAATATGAGAAAATGTAATGAGAAATGTTTTCATATTAAGATCTTGACAAATGTTGATTTATTTTTCTAACTCAAGTTATTTGTTGAGTCAAGTTTTGTCAAGTTTATTGTTTTCATCTTGAACATGACAACTTAAGACACAATGATTAGAACTTGTATTCATACAATCACATTACAGTGGTTGAACTTAACAAATAAATCATTCATTTTGTTTGCAGACTTATATATTTGTGTTCAGTTTGAGACATTGTTGAGATATCATCTGAAGACATCTGCGAGATTTCTGACTCTGAGGAGTAATATGTGGGCCACCGATGACACTTATGCAAAAGTTTGCCTAACTTGCGTGTTATATTGTTCAGAAACACTGTTTACATATGCAATGTTTTAGTATTGCAAACCTTTTTTTAATTTTAATTATTTTATTTGTAATTATTTGTGTTTGTATGGTCATATGCCAAGAATATGAGTTTAAGGGAAGCTGTGGTTAAGGGGAAGTCATCAGTCACTGTATGGTCTGACATCCTCTTCTAACATAAGAGTATGGATGGATGCTCACAGACTACACACAGCGTTTATATTTTCTAAATGGATTTCCATTTTTTAGATTTTAATCTGGTCTTAATCTCTTTTAAAATCCTCTTGCTAAATGAATCTGTCCAGCTTTGTGAGCTGGGTTTATGAAGAGCCGAATGTATTTAAGCATCTTATGTCATTCCAAACCTGTAGGATTTTCTTTCTTCCACAGAAAATACATATTTTGAAGAATGAAAGATTTTGAAATCATATTACAAAGAACCAAACAGCCCAATTGGCTTTCATTTTTTAAGAATAAAAACACCAAGACATTTCTCAGAATCCATCTAATAATATCTAAAACAGGAGTCATTAGATTGAGTAAATTTATTTTATTATCTCGTTAATGAATTTATTTTCAGTGATGTTTGGTCACTGGAAACTATAGATTTTGTTTTCAATCTTTAAACTTAATATTATATAGGTTTTCTTTTCTTTTTAACTGATGTTGCTTTATATTAGTCTAATAATCAAATTCAGAAACTTAAAGCATTACTACATTTCTTTTGGATTTTTTAGAAATCAACATGTAGGTACACACACACACACACACACACACACACACACACACACACACACACACACACACACACACACACACACACACACACACACACACACACACACACACACACACACACACACACACACACACAAACACTTAAATGCATTGTAGGGTAAACATTTACATTGTATGTAAATCAAACAAACACACACACACACACACACACACACACACACACCTCGACTTGGCCTCTGATTAAGTATCAGGTCATTAAGGGTATAATATACCAAAGAATCAAGGAGACATGTACATATATTTTCTAAATGACTCTCATAAATTATGCTTTTTTCCTTTCATAGTTTTGTCTATTCTTCACGTCTTCCTCTGGGTCTCTATTTGATGACCTGCCAGCATGAGTCCAGATTGTGACTCGGCTCGCGACTTCCCGTCTCAGTTCCTCTTTCCAACATCTGTGAAAATTCTTTGATGCGTTCTGAATATTCCACTTAGCCTCTTCACCTTTATCGCATCATTTTTAAATTCTCTGAAACATTCTTGGGATTTTTCCTCCTGGAGCACTCGGGGGTTAAATATGTTCCTGACAACAGTAAATTCATCTGAATTGGACTGGATAATTTGTTGTATTGTTTAAGGAAAAGGAGGAAAGTCCCATGTTGTGGAATTAAGAAATAGTCAAATATTTAAGGAACTTAAGAGGCCGCAACATTTTTCAGACATTTGCCAGAGTTTAAAATCAATATCAAACATTCTGTTGCAGATTAAACAAATCACTTTTATATACTTTTAAACCTCTTTAAGACAATTGCCTCTGTTAAGCAAGTTATCATTCAGAGACTTCAATGAGATTAAATTAACAACTAGTAGAAATGTTTGCTTGTGTCTCAATTGTGTCTCAGACATCTCCCCTGAAACTTAAAGAAAGAAGAGTGTTCTGGTAGATGATGAAACTTGTGTTGAGAAAATCTAGAAATAAATATTCTCTGAGAAGATGAAAACATGCTGTAAACTCATTTGAATTTGTATTAAATAGTTTTTTTAAATATTCAGTATACTCTCTACAGCTCATTTTCTGTGACAACCTAAGTAAAAATGAGAATTATTGACTCAGTGGTTGTTGTTTCTGGTCATTTTTGGCTTTGAGCGGGTGGGTTTGTTGGTTAAAAGGTTTGCACCACCTTGCAAAACTAACAGATTAAGATTAAGATTTGCAAACTAAATGACTTCACATTATGAGTTAAAGATATAATTCACCCAAACCTGACTCTCTCCAGCAGGATACAAAATCTAATTAATCTTATTTCTGTAGCACTTTTAACAATCTACATTGTTTCAAAGCAGCTGTACAAGAAACAACTATGAACAATATGTAACATTTGTCAAAGGATTTTATTGATAATATTATACTCAATTTCAGATGGCATCCTTCAGCTTCACCATCTGGAATGGTTTAGAACGTGAGGGTGTGATGTTTCTCATGCAGAGGTTGTGGAGCTCCTGCTCACTGTACTACATGAATACTTCAGTAAATAAAATTTGAAGATATTTTGAAGAATGTTTGTAACTGGCACACATTCATTTGCATTGGTTTTGTTCAATGGCTGTCACTGCTGTTTGATAACCAATTTTTGAAATGATAAGAGGGTTTTAAGTTTTAGTCTTTGGGGAAAATATAACTTTTTCTATGTTTTTTGTGTGTTTATGTGTTTGGTAACATTGCTTTACTGGTAGTCATTCCTTAAATAACTTTGTGATAGAAAGCATTTAAGAAAACTCATATCTATCTTAAAGCATGTTATATAATAACTTAATTGTTATATCACTCTCTAAACATTTAAGACACGCTAGGGGTTTTGTTAACCTTTGTTTGGTTCAAATATAAACAATTTCATGTTAATTTAAACTCAGTGGTTGGAATGTCAAAATGTTACCCTCCATATTCGAGTAAAAATAAAAGCAAGACATTTATATCAATTTCATCGCGATATTTAGGCATTTTATTTATAATATCTCACGTGTCATTTATATCACATGTAAAAATATATATATTTAAATATATATATCGTTGATATGTATGATATGCATGTCAACAACTTTAACATCACATGTTATAATAAATACTGTTTTGGTCTGACGAACATTAAACATTCACTGTCTTACAGTAAGAAATCATTTCAACGCAGCAAAATCAACTCTCAAGTCTTTGGTTTGACCATGTAGTCTCTGCAAGGAAGTCTTTATGGTCTCTTGTCTTCCTCGGCCTGCACCGGATTGAGGTACTGATCGAATTCACTGCGATCCAGCTGGTCCAGCATGTCGGTTCTCACCTGTTCCAGGTAGAACTCGAGAGAAGGTCCACCCAAGCAAAGGACACACGCGCAGGCCTCCGTTCCCCGCCGCTCGTGGACGTCCATTCCTCTCTGCTGCACGGACTGCTGGGAATAACGCCATGAGTCCGAGTACGCAGCCTGGGCCGGATGCAAAGCAGCTCCGGCGCCGAACATCTCATCTCCGTTTGAGGACATCCCAGTTTGCTGGAACGCTGAAGGGTTGCCGGGGAATCCGAAGCCTCCGTGTGGGAGACTGTAGGGGCTAAACGGATTGTACGGATGCAGATGACCGGACGGCTGCCGTTGGGCCCGGATCATGTAGTTGAGATGAAAGGAGCCGTTTGGAGAGGCGATGGTCTCTCTCGGAGGCGTTCTGCTGTGCTTGTTGGACTTTCGGCGCCGGGGCCTGTACTTGTAGTCGGGGTAGTCGATGGTGTGCTGGATCCTCAGCCTTTCTGCTTCTTGCATGTAGGGACGCTTCTCAGCGAGGGACATGGCCTTCCATGTTTTACCTTCAAGAAAAGTTCATCACACATTTAGTTCCACGTTTAGTTCCGACCCGTGCCCAGTGTTCTGCATGCAAAGCCCTCCATTCATAGAACCTTCAATGTGAGTGTTCTGCATAGAAAGCCCTCCATTCATAGAACCTTCAATGTGAGTGTTCTGCATGCAAAGCCCTCCATTCATAGAACCTTCAATGTGAGTGTTCTGCATGCAAAGCCCTCCATTCATAGAACCTTCAATGTGAGTGTTCTGCATGCAAAGCCCTCCATTCATAGAACCTTCGATGTGAGTGTTCTGCATGCAAAGCCCTCCATTCATAGAACCTTCAATGTGAGTGTTCTGCATGCAAAGCCCTCCATTCATAGAACCTTCAATGTGAGTGTTCTGCATGCAAAGCCCTCCATTCATAGAACCTTCAATGTGAGTGTTCTGCATGCAAAGCCCTCCATTCATAGAACCTTGAATGTGAGTGTTCTGCATGCAAAGCCCTCCATTCATAGAACCTTCAATGTGAGTGTTCTGCATGCAAAGCCCTCCATTCATAGAACCTTCGATGTGAGTGTTCTGCATGCAAAGCCCTCCATTCATAGAACCTTCAATGTGAGTGTTCTGCATGCAAAGCCCTCCATTCATAGAACCTTGAATGTGAGTGTTCTGCATGCAAAGCCCTCCATTCATAGAACCTTCGATGTGAGTGTTCTGCATGCAAAGCCCTCCATTCATAGAACCTTCAATGTGAGTGTTCTGCATGCAAAGCCCTCCATTCATAGAACCTTGAATGTGAGTGTTCTGCATGCAAAGCCCTCCATTCATAGAACCTTCGATGTGAGTGTTCTGCATGCAAAGCCCTCCATTCATAGAACCTTCAATGTGAGTGTTCTGCATGCAAAGCCCTCCATTCATAGAACCTTCAATGTGAGTGTTCTGCATGCAAAGCCCTCCATTCATAGAACCTTCAATGTGAGTGTTCTGCACTTACCAAGGATTTTGCTGAGGTCTGTGTTCTCCAGGCCTGGGTTCAGCTGGGCCAGGCGTCTGCGCTCCTCTTTGGTCCAGATGATGAACGCGTTCAGTGGGCGTCTCACGCGCGTCTCCACGGTCACCTTCGCCTCTGGGCTGGAGCAGCTGGATTCCGAACTCACCGACGCCGGACTGGACGGGCCCGACCCGGGATGAGACGCCGGCCCGGTTGGGTCACGTGCGGGGTACAGACGGGGCGCGCTCTCCAGCATCAGCGTTGTCATGGTTTCCATGTCCGGTTCGGAGAGCATTCGGTCCAGATACATGCTGGTGGGTGTCCTGGTTCCTCGCCCTGGTCTGCACAGGACATCAAGAGGGCTTTAAAGGGGTCACGGACCAATGAGAGCCCGGAGGAGTGGATTAAAGGTGTGAAGAAGTTTCACCTCTCTGATAACTCTGACATCCCATAATAGGATCTCGAACACGTGTTGAATATCAGAAGACATGATCGATAAAGAAACTTGGACACAAGTGTGGTGTGTGAAGAATGAATGACATGGGATGTTTGTCATAATTCATTAATAATTTATTATTATTACATTAATAATTTATTATTATTACATTAATTATTTATTATTATTACATTCATTATTTATTATTATTACATTAATAATTTATTATTATTACATTCATTATTTATTATTATTACATTCATTATTTATTATTATTACATTCATTATTTATTATTATTACATTCATTATTTATTATTATTACATTCATTATTTATTATTATTACATTCATTATTTATTATTATTACATTAATTGTTTATTATTATTACATTCATTATTTATTATTATTACATTCATTATTTATTATTATTACATTCATTATTTATTATTATTACATTCATTAATTATTATTATTACATTAATTATTTATTATTATTACATTCATTATTTATTACTATTACATTCATTATTTATTATTATTACATTCATTATTTATTATTATTACATTAATTCATTATTACTATTACATTCATTATTTATTATTATTACATTAATTATTATTATCATTACATTCATTATTTATTACTATTACATTCATTATTTATTATTATTACATTAATTGTTTATTATTATTACATTATAAAATATAAAATAAACTTTATTTTTTATGTGGATGTGGATTCAATCCTTTAAATCTAACTGAGTGTGAACAAGAAGAAAAGAGAAGCATTTATTAGTGTAAACATGCATTACTGCACAAAGACTCATGTTTATTGCTCCAGTCATTGGAATGGTAATTCTGCTCCTGTGAAGTGTATTCCCATCTTGAAAGAAAAACACAAAAATGGGGTAAACTACAGTAAACAGGGTACCACTTATATTTAAATACTAACTTATTATTACTTATGCAAATTATATATATTGCACGAGCTCAGTCTGACCATAAATAATGCATCATAAATCATTTTGAATTAATCAACTTTGAAGGTTTATTTTGAATTCTGTTAACTATATTCGATATATTTATATATTTTTTTGTATATTTTATATATGTTTAGGATTGTTTCGTAGCTCCACATGTGCAATGATTTAAAACATTCAAACACTTTTTAATATTGGTGTATTTTTAATAGATTTGTATAATTGCTGGTGTGTTTTTAATTGGAGTAAACCAAAGAAAGGAGTTTTAAAGTAATGATATAATTTAATGTCAAATATTATAGCCATTAAAGTGTTTCCAGTTCTTCATCACACCTGAATTCTTTTTATTGAATGAAACTGATTTCTGCAAAGTTCATCATATTTCTGTTTTAATGTGCATTATTTGAGAATGTGATGAGAATAATCAATCTCTACATATTGACTTTGTTAAAGTTTAATAGAATTTCATCATCATCATCATCATCATCATCATCATCATCTCTATCTGTCGGAGATCGAATTAGTCTCCATATAAAATAAAGAATTGTTTTACCTGTATAAAATAAAGAAGTGTTTTTACCAATAGTAAATAATCATAATAAAGTGTTTTTACCTATATTAAATAATCATAAATAAGTATTTTTATCTATAGAAAATAATCATAAAGAAGTATTTTTACCTATAGTAAATAATCAAAAAGAATTGTTTTATCTATAATCATAAAGAAGTGTTTTACCTATATAAAATAATCATGAAGTATTTTTACATATAGTAAATAATCAAAAAGAATTGTTTTACCTATAGTAAATAATCAAAAAGAATTGTTTTATCTATAATCATAAAGAAGTGTTTTTACCTATTGTAAATAATGAAGTATTTTTATCTATAGTAAAAAATGAAGTGTTTTTATCTATAATAAATTTCCTGTATTACATAGTCATAAAGAAGTGATTTACCTAAAGTAAATATTCATAAAGAAGTATTTTTACCTATATAAAAAAAATAATAAATAATTATGTTACCTATATTAGATAATAATAAAGCAGAGTTTTAACCTATGGTTAATAATGAAGTATTTTTATCTGTAGTAAAAAATGAAGTGTTTTTATCTATAATAAATAATAAAGTGTTTAACGTATAGTAAATAATAAAGTGTTTTAACATATAGTAAATAATAAAGTGTATCAACATATAGTAAATAATAAAGTGTTTTAACCTATAGTAAATGATGAAGTGTTTAACGTATAGTAAATGATGAAGTGTTTAACGTATAGTAAATAATAAAGTGTTTTAACCTATAGTAAATAATAAAGTGTTTTAACCTATAGTAAATAATAAAGTGTTTTAACCTATAGTAAATGATAAAGTGTTTTAACCTATAGTAAATGATGAAGTGTTTAATGTATAGTAAATGATGAAGTGTTTAATGTATAGTAAATGATGAAGTGTTTAATGTATAGTAAATGATTAAGTGTTTTATCCTATAGTAAATGATGAAGTGTATAACCTATAGTAAATGATGAAGTGTTTTGACCTATAGTAAATAATAAAGTGTTTATCCTATAGTAAATAATAAAGTGTTTAACGTATAGTAAATGATGAAGTGTTTAACCTATAGTAAATAATAAAGTATTTAACGTATAATAAATAATAAAGTGTTTTAACCTATATAAAATAAAGAAGTGATTTAACATATAGTAAATAATGAAGTGTTTTAACCTATAGTAAATGATGAAGTGTTTAACCTATAGTAAATGATGAAGTGTTTAATGTATAGTAAATGATAAAGTGTTTAACCTATAGTAAATGATGAAGTGTTTAACTTATAGTAAATGATGAAGTGTTTAATGTATAGTAAATAATAAAGTGTTTTAACCTATAGTAAATGATGAAGTGTTTAACGTATAGTAAATGATGAAGTTTTTAATGTATAGTAAATAATAAAGTGTTTTAACCTATAGTAAATGATGAAGTGTTTAACGTATATTAATAATTAAGTGTTTTAACCTATAGTAAATGATGAAGTGTTTAATGTATAGTAAATAATGAAGTGTTTTAACGTATAGTAAATGATGAAGTGTTTATCCTATAGTAAATGAGGAAGTTTTTAACCTATAGTAAATAATAAAGTGTTTTAACCTATAGTAAATAATAAAGTGTTTTAACCTATAGTAAATGATGAAGTGTTTATCCTATAGTAAATGATGAAGTTTTTAACCTATAGTAAATAATAAAGTGTTTTAACCTATAGTAAATAATGAAGTGTTTTAACCTATAGTAAATAATGAAGTGTTTTAACGTATAGTAAATGATGAAGTGTTTATCCTATAGTAAATAATAAAGTGTTTTAACCTATAGTAAATAATAAAGTGTTTTATCCTATAGCAAATGATAAAGTGTTTATCCTATAGTAAATGATAAAGTGTTTATCCTATAGTAAATGATAAAGTGTTTATCCTATAGTAAATGATAAAGTGTTTATCCTATAGTAAATGATAAAGTGTTTATCCTATAGTAAATGATAAAGTGTTTATCCTATAGTAAATGATAAAGTGTTTATCCTATAGTAAATGATGAAGTGTTTAACGTATAGTAAATGATGAAGTGTTTAACGTATAGTAAATGATGAAGTGTTTAACGTATAGTAAATGATGAAGTGTTTAACGTATAGTAAATGATGAAGTGTTTAACGTATAGTAAATGATGAAGTGTTTAACGTATAGTAAATGATGAAGTGTTTAACGTATAGTAAATGATGAAGTGTTTAACGTATAGTAAATGATGAAGTGTTTAACGTATAGTAAATGATGAAGTGTTTAACGTATAGTAAATGATGAAGTGTTTAATGTATAGTAAATGATGAAGTGTTTAACGTATAGTAAATGATGAAGTGTTTAACGTATAGTAAATGATGAAGTGTTTTATCCTATAGTAAATAATAAAGTGTTTTATCCTATAGTAAATGATAAAGTGTTTATCCTATAGTAAATAATAAAGTGTTTTATCCTATAGTAAATAATAAAGTGTTTTATCCTATAGTAAATGATGATATAGTGTTGTTTATTCCCTGACACACTTGAGCTTGGACATGCACAGGGTGGTGAGGGCTGATGTGGGACATGTAGGGGTGCACCTGTTCCCCAGGTATGGTGAGAGACTCTGCCCTCTTCACCGTGGCACCCATTACAGAATGATGAAAAGCTTTGACACCTTGTGAAAACACAGACTCGTGTGATGAGAAATCAG
>CM065654.1:2281262-2291262 GCA_033220385.1 Triplophysa yarkandensis
GGCCGCAATGGGTTAATACAGAACGTAGAGATGGAATATAAATTAGGACCATCACTTTGAGAAACTCATCATCTCAAATTTGAAATGATACATTTATTCTGAAATAGAATAATATTTTTTGGCTCAAGTGAATCCTTTCAGTAAATTACAGTAAAGAAGTAGACTCATTCTTAATGTTAATCTGATACTTAGAATTACTATAGATTATATATTGATTATGTCAGTTGTCTTTGAAAGTTTTTTAATGTTAACATTTGCGATATGGGCTTATTTTCTTTTTTTTGGTTTTTACACATCGATGCTTTAAGATATCATAGATGTCATGCTATGACAGAGACAAACTGCCCAATAATATCTTGATTTCCCCCTTCAAATTCTAAGGCTAATGTCGATTATTAAAATACATTCAATTTGTTATTAGAGAATGTTATTAAATATATCTATTATGTCATGTTTTTGTGTAAATAATTAAAGCCTAAATATATCTTCTTTATATAATAAATATATCTTTTTGTATCTATTTTTCTATAAATAAATAAAATATTTAGTTTAGTTAAATAATGACATAAAATATTTTTAAATGAGAAATTATACAGGACAAATTACTTAAATTGAATTAATATAGCAACATTTTTTGAGAATTTAATTTCGTATTTGTATATTATATCAGAAATAATCAATGTTTTTTTTAAAGTTATCACTTCTTTGAGGTCGCAGATAATTAAATTCTCGATTTAATTTCAGTTAATCTTATTGATCAATCAGAATGTTTAATGGGAAGTTTCTCTAAAGTAAGACTTTGTTTTTCTTTTTCCATCTCTCAGGTGCTCAGATGTTTCTCAGGTTCCTGGTCTGATGTTTAACGTAAGCTGTTTCGATCATTGGAGGTTGTTCCTCGGGTTTGCAGTGTCTGATCAAACTCCGTTAAACCCTACAGATCAGTTTTTGTAATGCATAGGTATATTTATTTCAGGAGCAAAATGCACATTAAAATAGATGAATCGTAACATTTCTGTTCAACTTTAGGGTAGAGTTTGTGTTGTGCGTTGTTGGAGACTGTCGTGTTGGAGACATGAGGAGGTCCAGGAGTCTTGTAATGAGGGATGAGACACATTCAGGTTCTGGAGATATTAATGAACACATACACAGGGTTTATGTTTAAGCCATGCTTAACTTCTCTGTCATAACAGAGAAAATACAGCTTGGTTTGAGATTCACATCTCTGTGTTTTTATATTTGCGAGATATATTTCCATAAAACCTGTCGATGCTCCTCTGGACTGAAGATCAGAGAGTTGTGCATGGCCTTGCGGCTGGTAACATCTCGCCCCAGTGACATTTCCGTTCTTCTGGATTAATAATGGAAAAAGATTACAGACACCTCGAAGCGGCAAACAAGAGAAAACGCGGGGAGGTTATTAAAAGATCGTGACACGTCAAATAACAGCAGCAGACAGACAGCTGGGAGGATATCAATATTTCATAGACCTCCATGAAAGCTCACAGTGAACATGTCGATGTAAAACCGCTCGACGGTAACACTAACAGTTTTAATGAGATTTGTTATGATGATGTCTGGAGAATACAGGCTATTGATCTGAAAATCTGCGGTTGTAGACTGATGCTTGTGTGTGTTTGGGAGATCTGCTTTGCAAGGATTCAGGTTGTTCTGCTCATGATGTGATGAGAGATAATAACATCAGCGGGGTAATGCAGAATAGCTTTATTCTGTCTTTGCCAGACATAGTCGCTGAAAAAAAAAACAAGCCACTGAGAGATTCAAAAAAAAAACGAGGGAAATATTAATTGTGTTCTATAACAGTATGAACTGTCCTAGAGAAATGTTAACATTTATGTGTGTGAATGATTTATTTCTTTTGAAGAAAACAAGACGGTGTGTATTTACTGCAGTAAAACTCCTAGTTTGTGAATCTTACAGTAGTAAATCTTATAAGAAGTGTACTAGAGTACCACGGTTTATTAATTCATTATTGCTATAGTTATATTACAAAATTCTTCATTATTAATAAATACAGTCTACAACAGTTTGCTTTAGTAAATATAAAAAAATAGCTTTCTTATTTTTCAAATATAGAAATTGAGTTGATTGGGAATTAAAAAAATAATAAAAAAAATAATAAAAAAAATAATTTGTGGGCAGTCGTGGCCTGGTGGTTCGAGTCTTGGGCTCGTGATCCGAAGGTTCGAGACTCGGAACCAGCGGTAATACCACGACTGAGGTGAGTCCCTTGAGTAAGGCACCGTCCCCCCCACTGCTCCCCGGGCGCCGCGTCATGGCTACCCACTTCTCCGGGTGTGTGTTCACAGTGTGTGTGTGTTCACTTACTGGATGGGTTAAATGCAGAGCACAAATTCAATATGTCACTTCACTTCACTAATAGTTATGTTAGAAATGTTCATAATAATATCAACTTTTTTCTTCGGCCTCTCATCCTCTTGTTATGTCGACGCTGTTTTGAGCTTGTTCTTCTGCAGAACCCAAAAGAAGATATCGTGGGGAATGTTTGTAACTCAACCGCAGTGGCAACCATTCACTTGCATTCAAACAAAGCCAAAGGTGCCAGTTTACAACATTCTTCAAAATATCTTCTTTTGTGTTCTGCCGAGGAAATGCTCATACAGGTTGGATTCATTTTAATGTTTAATGTTTCTATGTGGAATGTTTCATGTGTATAAGTCATGATTTGTGGTGTGAGATGTGTTATTGGCAACGGTTTGACTGTTTAGTCTGATAGAGAGCACCAGTAAACCTGCAGACCTGTAGAAACTCTTTTCGTGAATGTTGTAATGTATGTTGGTTTATTTCCCAAACAACAGCAGAAAGAAATGAGTCTGTTGTTTGTGCCGCATGTCTCCACGCGCACCCGAAGCGTTTGACCCCGTTTAATGTGAGACCTCACATCTGCCGGCAGGACCTGTCACTCATCTCTGACATGTTTGTGGGGATGGGTGGTTCACCAAACCATGGGTGACACCAAAATGAACATCTATCATTTAGTTACCTTTAAGTGGTTTCAAATACACAAGAACGAAGCTGAGATTCAGTGTTGTGTTGAAACACGAATACACATTCCTTTTGTGTGTGAGATGCTCTCGTTTTCTTCTCAAAGTTATAATGATCAGCTCAACCTCGACTTGATAACGGAAATGTTATTTGTGAAAAGCATTGAGGGAGTAAAACACTCGCATGAAACGTGTCAGATGTGTGAGATAGTAGAAACACAGCCGGCGGATATGAGGCCTATGAAGCAACCGCTCTGAGTCACACAATCTGTGTTTTATTCAGCTGATCTGAGAACAGTCCTCACATCTCAGAATTCATTTCTTGTGCTGAATAATAACACGAAAGGAAATGAAAGAGACCCATATTATGGGAATATTAAAGCTATTGCATATCAATGTAAAAATTATATTCATCATATTATTGGTGTATCCATTCAGGACTGCATATTTTCATTTAATTGTGTGACATCACAATTTATGGATGATGGATCTACTCAGAGTTTGTGTATTACTTCTGTTTTTTTTTTTTGTTTCATGTTTTAGTCTTTAAAAATCTTTTTTTTTCAAAAGGATTGAGATTGGGAAAATTAAATATCAACATGAGCAGATGTGACGTGTGTCCATGATGATGATTCTTGTATGTACAGAGGTCACATTGAAAGTGTAATTATGGTAAATATTTGAATTTATTTTAGTCATGTCCTTCACTCGGTCAATAGATGATGAAACATCGCACGATGACATCATTCCTCCACTTACTGAAATGACTTTTAATCCTGTTGTGAGATCAGCGGCCAAAAGATTATAGATTATAAGAGTATAATGCCTTCAATACTACTGCAACGGCACTTGTGTCTCATTTGCATATTTAAGTTTTTTTTATTTAAGTTTATATGTTTTGAACGGAGGACAAACACGGATGTTCTGGTTCTGATTTCATGTGTTTTATAACGGTGACATCTTCATGTGTATATAACTTTATGAGTTATTAATTCTTAACCTAGTTAACAAGCACATAACTCCAATATATTTCTTATTCGCCTATAAGGTTTTCCCAAGACGATGGACTAGAACACCTGCACCCCAGTTCTGTTTTACTGGCTTACTAAATCAAATCCATGAAAACAATATTTATTTACTTTTATTTACTGGTTGGTGGTTGACAGCTACACTATAAAAATATTTCTTGTGGTTTAGTGAATATCACAATAATTAACAGTTATATTAACTTTTAATAAAATCTCTAAAAGCATTAGATATATTTATTATGAAAAAATTAAAACAATTAATTACAAAGATTTTTGAACTTTAGAGAATTTTTTTAATAATAAAAATTTTAATAATTATTATTTAATAAATATTTTAAAGGTTATTTTTTTAAGTGTATGTAATGAGTATTTATTTTAAATACATGCATATGTAATAATATGTAATAATATTTTGGGGAAATCTAAAAGAGAAATTTGAGTTAACCAGATTTACTTAATAATCTTAATTTACTCTTTGTGTGAATTGTTTCACGTGAAAACAGTACAAAATTGAGTGTGCGCTTTTAATAACTTGATTTATATCTTGAAATAATTAATAGTAACAACCATTTCAAAAACAAATATTCTGCCAGTACTTTATCTGTTTTTATGGATATATTTTAGTGTTTACACAGATATCTTTGGACCCTCTGCTATGATAAAAAGACTTCTCTCATGTTCTCGCATCGCATCCAACCTTTAACCACAGAGAGTCATTAAAAACACTTAAATGAACATATCAAAGATCAGATGCTCCATAAATACACCACATGATATTGATCCACTCACCTCAGATCCAAGAGAATCTTCTCCAACACCTTTCATATCACAATGAGCTGAAGGTTATCAATGAAGGGAATATCAGGTGTTATCTGTTCGACATTTCGGACAGATTGATATTTGGTACAGAAGATGCTCGTGACAAATGTCAGCGCTGTCACTGAATCATATTTAATAACGACTGACCGAAAGGTAATGAGCAGCTGCGCATGCGCAGTTCTTGCAGATGTAAATGTTTTTGCTGTCACATTGTAGAACTGGAAAATAATAGTCTCAATATCCTCTCTCTTTCTCTCTCCCTTTCTTTCTTTCTTTCTTTCTTTCTTTCTTTCTTTCTTTCTTTCTTTCTTTCTTTCTTTCTTTCTTTCTTTCTTTCTTTCTTTCTTTCTTTCTTTCTTTCTTTCTTTCTATGATCATTTGGAACGTGGAAATAAATGGATGTTATTAAAAAAAGATTACTATATATTATATTATTATAAAAGATATTATTAAAAAATGATGCCATCTGCACTTTAAAAAATTTACTGTAAAGTAAAATTAGTTCTTTGACATGCACAGCTGTAGAAAGTGCTATATGAGAACAGTTGAATTGACTTAAACATCATACTTGAAAAAAGTTAACTAAATGTTTTTAATAGGTTTTATAAAGTTGATATACGTGTTTATTTCTCTGAAATTTATTTCTATGAAATGTATTCGTTATTTTTATTTTCCATGCAGCTTCATCCGTAGATTAATAACACAAATGTTTGGAAGAAAAATTTATTACATGTCAAAATATCACAATGACCACACATTCACCTGGCCAGAAGGGACGATTACTATTGAAATAAGCCTCATAACATTTAGCCAGAATACATACGGAAATGTACAATCCAAATGTACGAATTTCGCTCCAGAAAAATAAATAAAAAAACATTCAGATTTAGTTTTTGCTAAGACGTGTGTGTTTGAAACGTATAATGTCAGATCTGGACATAAATACTGAATAATGTTCACTGATAAAAAAAAATCATTTATAAAAAATAAACATTACAAATAATTGAAATGTTAATATTCGTGTTTGGGCATCATTTCATGAAAGCAGAAGACGTTTGCTGGTATATGTTTGTAAACTTGTTTCTTTTTTATAAGATATGACCAGTATGAAAGGGATCAACATTGTGTGTGTGTGTGTGTGTGTGTTTTGTGTTTTATGATGCTCATTGTCTGCTGGAGGTTGAGGTAGAGCTGGTATCTACAGCTACACGACTCATATGGGCTGATCCTGTCAGACGTTTCAAATAAAAAGATCTGATAAAAAGATCTGATAAATCACTCAGAGTTAAAGGCAACGGCCCAATGATGCCTACTGATGTAAACACTGCTCTTAGTGTTCTCGTTCCATTTCATCCCAAGACCACAAACACAAAATATTAAAGAAATCTTTCAACCGCACCGTTTCTGTCTTGATTTCCTCACCCCCATGTTACATGTTTGACTTTCTTTAATGGAACACAAAAGGTAAAAATGTAATATCCTGCAGTGAATGAGGAATGATGCTGAGTGAGATTTGTTTGTCCGGAGATTTATTTTATAAATATCAATATCATATGCCGCGAGCTGACATATTTAGGCTTTTAAAAGATAGTTTTTGTTGTCATGTCAACTTTTTCGCCACAGGAAAACAAGAATATATTTTGTAGAATGTTGAAAAACAGCACTCAACTCTGCAGACTTTTATTATATGAACACAAAACCACAGAGACATTTCTCGAAATATCTTCTTTTGTGTTCCACTAAAAAAGAGTCACACACAACCACACGAGGGGCAATAACGTTCTTTGGGTAAATGTTTAGATGAGAGTAAAAGTTTGTAACCCAAAGGTGAGTATGTAAAGATGACACTTTTGTTGGAAATGTGACGTTCCTTTTTGTTATTGTAACAAAAAACACAAATCTGCATACAAAACATTTCTCGATTAACAAAAGTGTGAAAAATATTCTTGTTCTCATAAAAATCGCCACATTGAACGAGGCAAGAGTAAATCGTACCGCATGGGGTAAAGTTCAGGAAGGTTCATGTTCTATACAGTTGTTACGGACAGGAAGGCGTTATGGACTTTGGAAGCTTCTGGCGCTTTGGCTCCATGCGTCATCAGTTCCTGAATAGTCATCCAGTTATCTAAAATTTTCTTGTTCCGTTTCTTCATCATCTTGCGTTGACTGAGTTCAATGATGCTGACCTCTTTCCGGCCCTCGCCTCCGCTCTGAGGATTCTCCCGCAGACACTCCAGTCGACTCCGCTGCATGAACTCCCGTCGCCGGCGCTGTTCTTTCGCTCGCAGGAGATGCTGTTTCCTCTCCTCTTTGCTCCAGTAGCGTCCCATCTTCATCTCGCTCATGGCGTCATCGTCCGTGGTCATGCCTCCGCTGCGCTCCTCCTTGATCTTGAGGGCCCGCTCGCGGAGCAGTCGGTCTCGGACCGGGCGTTTGGTGATGTACCTGGTCCCGTCGCTTCTTACCTTGACCTTCCACTCCATCTTGGGTTCAGAGGGCAGCGGGGCATGCAGGTCACTCAGCAGACTGTGGGCATACTCCACGGCAGACTGCTGTTGGATCAGGTGAACCACGCTCTGGTAATGTCGCGTGGGGTCCGTTTGCTGGTGCCGTGGGATCCGTGAGCAAAGGCTCCTCTCGTCGTCCGCAGGAGGTGTTCGGTCAGACTCTGAGGGGTTGCTGTGGTCCGGACTTCCGCTCGGCGCTCTCCGGACAGGTGGGGAACCGCGTCCGGTGAGGAAACTACTCTTGAGGTTTTTCTGGTTGGTCAAAGTGATAATTCTCTGGACAGAATGTTCTGGAGAGCGGTCCATGGCTAGCGGAGTGCTGCGCGAGCTCTCCGCTGTATTATATGCGCTTGAACTGTCCTTATCCGATTTCTCTGGGTGTTCGCTGATGTCAGCCAGCTTCCGAGGGCTTCGTGGGCCTTGGTCTCGCTTTCGCAGTTGATGCGCTTGCATGATGTTCTGGCATTCCAGCTCGATGCTGCGCAGTTCCTCATTGAGCAGACGCAGCTCGTGTTGGACGCCGCCTTCGCTTTGTTCACGCAGACTGCATTCGATGGTGCTGCTGCGACTGTAGAAGAGGTCATACTCGCCACTGTTGCGGATTTGACACTTGAGCTCGAGGAGCTGCTGATAACAATCTCCTTCAGAGACATCCTCTCCCACTCCCTCACCGGAGATCCGGGCCGTCGCCGGGCCCTCATGGCTCTGATCCGCAGCTTTGCGCCGCTGCCGTAGACACTGTGACAGACGCCTCTGGATTTGAGCGAGAACGTTCTTTTCCGAGCCATCTTTCTGTCCCGTGTGATTGTAGGAACAGGAAGCCGTGATGTCGTCTTGAGTTCTAGCGGCCTGCAGGGAGATTTGGAGATTTATTGTTTACGCCACATTAAACAACGACAGAATCTACTAAGAGTTCATTACTGAAACTTTTCCTATCCGTCTGGAGTGATTCAGGAGATGTTCAGAATAGATTACAACAATGCACGAGTTTTTTAAAGAGAGGAACATGAGGGGTGAATTTGAAAGTATGATTTAGAATATTGGGAATCTGAGAATCCATCTATTTTAATACATTCATTCCTCAGAAGGGTCATGAGCGTTCACATTTTTCACATTTTTAATAAAGCTCAGAGTAAAACAAGCAAATCTCATAAAGAATGAGAGATTTAATTTTCTTATGAAACACGAATGGTTGAAGGGATTGTCAGAATAGATGGATATTTTCTAGAATGAATGTTTTTCATCTCACCTTCTCTTCTTCTTCTCTTGCAGCTCTGTCCATCTCCTCTTCTTCTCTTCTCTGTTCTTCCAACATTTCCATCTTCAGATCTTCTAAGAACTCATTGTGTTCATCATCCAGCCATGGCTCTTCCTGAAAAAAAAACAGAACCCAAATTATGGTAAACCAGCAACAAGAACCTCAAGAACTTGTCCGGATAATATTATCTAACCTCAAAATCTTCTTAGTGTCTATTTTATTATGTGTGAACAGTAGTTTAACAGTAAACTTAAGTGTTAAAAATCCCTTTTTTTTGTTTTGAAGTTAAAACATCTAAAAAAAAGTATGATGATATATCAAAATAAATTCTGGCTTTATTCTGGGATTCAACTTAAGATAAAGTCTGGAAAAAAGTAAGAAATTACAGCGGAAAAATAAATATGTTAATCCTGATCAACAGTATGAAATTGCCAAAAAAATACACTTGAATAAGTAAAATAAATATTAAAACAACTTAAATTTATTTTACTCTAATATTATATTAATGACGTTTGTGTTTTAAAAGAAAATTAAAATCTTTTTTCAGATAAATCTTTATCAAACAGAATTTCAGAAAACCTATCGTCGTCCTTTTTTCCAAAGAAAACGTTGTCAATCTTGCCTAAAATAAAGTTTGGTGACATGTGCAAAGCACCGTGGGAAAAGAGGTTGATCTCCCTATTCCTTTGACTATTATAATGCTGTGTTCAGTAAAGCATTATCTCATCCATATTAATATTGCTACAAATAGACAAACTATCATTATTTCCTCCCAATGTTACCCAAGCATTGCTTCATGAGATTGAGTCAGTGTTTTGTGACTCTGATGTTTGAAACACATTATGCTTGTGTCATGTTTTATAAGGTTTACATCACACACACACATTATTGGCGCTAATGTTCTCTGCAGAAGTGTGTGTGTGGTGTAATGAGCACAGGGCTATCAGACCGCACCTCTCTCCTGTGATGGATACACACAGCATCAGGACCAGTCAAATAAAACACGGTCAGAGATGAATTTAATTACACAGATCAGTTTTATGTATACAAGCTGCTCTAGATTGCAGCCATTGTTTCTGGTGTGACCCGAAGGCTGAACCCGGGTGATATTAACGTGCTATTAGTTTTTATGGGTTACGGATGGAAGTCAATTACAGCGTCGGTGGAAAAAGTGCTGAGAGTAATGTAAAGAGAGGACAGGGCTTATGGACATCATGTAAGAATCAATGTCAGAGATTTCTGTGTTCTTTTCAGAGATTTATAATCTAAAACTGATAAGACATTACTGTTTTTTGAAAATGTTTCCAAAAAATTGAAGAATAATGTTATCGAGTAAAATACGGATTTAAACTTAATTTAAACTTA
>CM065654.1:2296262-2306756 GCA_033220385.1 Triplophysa yarkandensis
TTCAGATCTGTATGACTTTCTTTCATTCAATATACAAAAATAAGATATTTTGAAGAATGGTAACTGGTAACCATTTTGTGTTAAGGTTACCGCCGCTGTTCAGTCCTCAACATTCTGCGAAACATCTTTAAAGAATCTCTAAAAACGAAATTGAATCATACAGGTTGATCAGAAGAGATTTGTCAGTTTTAGGGCTGAATTGTCAAGTTTTGAAGTAAACTTGATCAAATGAATTATTCGTATTTCCAGAACTGCAGTAACATTCACTTCTCGAATGCTTTTGTAGATGAGGACAATAGAATACAGAACATTCCCATCCGCCACTGAAGGGAATTTCGAAACAAAACACGGATGTTGGGCGTGTGAATTATCAATGGGCCATTGTGCAGTATTAATTCTCTCTCTAACAGCCTCACTGCGCCTCACATCATTTCAATTAACTTTCTAAGAGAAGACGCCTCTGCTTTCACTTCTGCTGTCTCCAGGGAAGAAACCCACAAACTCTGCATATTAAACTTCAACACTCCATGATATCAGAGAGAATTAATATATATATGAATAAATAAGTGTCCTTTAACCTGTCTGACAGGAGGAAGGGACAGATATCCGGCACGGGAGGTGTTGTAGGACGGAGTTTAGCCAGAGCCATGATGTGCTCGAAGGTGATTTCCGTCTGTGTGCACACATCCACCACCGCGACGTCCTGACCTTGACCTCGGGGCAGAGGGTTCCGGCGGAGAACCTGAACCACGATGGGATCTTTGGCGCTGCGGAAAGCTTCGACAGCCTCTTCATGACTCGCTCTCGAGAGATCTCTGCCGTTCACCTGAGAAGAAGAAGGAAACTTCGATACAATGATGTCAAGAGGCAAACTTTAGGTACCAACTTGGCCTCAGGTGCTTCTCGTAACTTCGCAGAAGAATAAAACCAAAAAGAAGGGACGTGTAGATGAATGTAGATGAATGTAGATGAAGATGATTGTAGAGGTAAAATAATTTGAATTTGAGTCAATTTAATGATAAATGTTTGAGTTCAAATTGAGAACGTCGATAATGTTGACTTAGCAAATTTGAGGTGAGTTTGAAAACGCTCTTCATACTGTTATTGAGACATTTGTAAGATTCCTGAAACGTTCTTAGGAGAAACATCTGAGACAAAAATCGTAACGATTTTTTCATCTCTCTCTCTCTCTTTTTCTCAGTAGAAACCTCTGAGACATACTTGAAACTTCAATTTCATCTCCATTTAATTTTAATGATGTCAGCGAGAAACATGAGATCTTAAAGAGGTCTCATCCGTCTTATGTGTTAATAGACATCTTGTGACAGTCACCTTCTCTCTGTATTCATCGGTAATGAAGTTCTCACAGAACGGACTGAACATGGATTGAATCACCGGACTCTGATTGGCTATTAATGACACGCATTATATCATCCAGTGACGTCCCCTTGAGGAACACGTTAAAGTGCCATTTAGAAGACAGATCTGATGATGAGATACTTGAGAAATGAAACCTCTTTTATCTTCCAGAAGACTTGAGCATTTTCCAAAAATGAAATTTTCCAAATGTAGGCAAACAGCACAAAAGTGTGCATCGACAGATCATATTCATTACATCGGATACATTAATGCTTTCAGCTTTAGAGTCTGATGTGAACATGTCAAGTCTAAAAAAGTTATTGCTCAGATGTTGCTCATTCATAGCTCAGGAGATCTGATGGAGATGTCATGTCTCATTTAACTACGAAGTGAAGAGTAAATCAGTGTCACATAATCTGGATTTGAATACATTTGTTGAGAAATGTTTGAGATCTTGAATAATATTGACTTCTGCCGACTTGACAAATCTGAGCCCGGTTTGAGGCCATGTGGAGACATCTTCTGAAATGACAGAGACATTTGTGAGATTTCTGACAGTTACTCTGAAAAGAATATTTGACACACAAATGAGAGGAAGTTTCCAAGAGAAATAACTGAGACATAAGTAAGATCTCGACTTTTTCACGAGGTGGTCGCTCTGGTGTTTTCAATGGTTGGTTAAGCCCAACGGTCCCCTCCTCCACCAGGAAATGTGAAGTCTGCGTGAGTTATTTCCACTCGCTCCGGCAACAATAAATAAACTCTATAGATATCTCACCCCTCGCCAACGTGACCTTTCTGTAAAGCTACCTGGCATCAATCACCTGTGCAGTAAACTAGGCCGGGTCTCCAGGGCCGCGGGGGTAACGCACAACACAAAAAAACAACACAAAAACAAACAGCCAGTTTACTCTAAAAGACAAACTCATGTCCCCGACTCCACTAGGAATCCACGTTTAACGGGCGTTCAACACAACCCACACCGAATGTGAGGCGGGGCAGTTTAATTATCTAAGTGGAGGAGGATTCGGAGAACTGGTGTTTGGGAACAAAGGACTGTGGGTAGATAAATGAGCTTGCCGGCGGATTATGACAAGCTGCTAGAAAAATGAGCAGATTTGAGGCGTCGTATCTCCTTTCGGCGAGAATGAAAGGAAAGCGTGTTGGAAGAGGACGGTTTCCTCCGTATTGTTTAAAGGAGTGCCAGATGGAGCGATTAATCCCAATCGAGGATGTGAATAATAATTATTCCCGTTAACATCCAGCTCCTTTAAAAAAACGAATGCTAATGGAGTTTTATATGGGGGGGTTTAAGTGCTAATATACACAGATGGTGAAGGCCAGGAGACCGACCTCCAGAGGACAGCGGGTAATGAACGCCGGACGGCGGCGCACGGTTTAAAGGAGTTCGTCCTTTACAATTTACTTTGTTAAATGATCATTCAAGCGGACGTCTATAATATATGTGTGTTTCTGGAAGATAGGGGTTTTACAGTGTGCGATAGGTCATAAAACGTTTCCAAGCAGAATGAGATCAGAGGTGAATGTGAGAGCGTGGTGCATTATGGAACGGAGAAATGAACCAACGTTAAATGATTGCACTTATTGTATGACTACTGATGAGATTATATTAAGTTTCCCTACACATTCGCTTAAAATGACAAAAGAAATATATTAATAATTTATATTAATAATGAAACATTTTATTTTCTGCAACATTCTGCAGATGCTTTCATCTAAAGTGAGTCTCTAGTTTTATAAATTTTTAACCAGAACTGTGAAAGCAAACTTTATCACACGTTTGATGGTCATTGTTGTGGACGGAGTATAAAAGAAAGTCATATTCTATCATTTCACCGAGATCATTCACTGACAGGTGAATCCAAACAGATGAAGACTTGAAAAAGAGCGTCTGTGGATGTTTGCTCATGAATCGTCAGCAGCCAGGCCTCGGAAAACAAGCCGACTTCCTTGGAATAACCCTACGGACACACACATGCAACGAGTTTCAATGTATAAACCAGCACATTCTTGCTGCGACCGTAACTATTTAAAAAGATAGCTAGCTAATATCAATTCGTACAATCTTATTAGTTCGTTTTACATTTACATTTATTTGTTTAGCAGATGCTTTTATCCAAAGTGACTTACAGTAGTACGCCGTGCTTTCACCCGTTTCGTACTCTTACATGCGTTCCTGTTATTTGTTTACTGTATATGAATATAGATTTTGAATGTAGAAAAAGCAGTCAGAACTGAATATTACATCATAACCATAAAGTTTTTACGGAATAAAGCCATGGAGACATGCATACGGCACACACGCGCGCACACAAACATTGAGTTTCTGTGTTATATATTGTTTTATATTTATATATATTCATAAAATATTACTATTATACTGTTAATTTGTAGATATTTAACAAGATGGCAAGGTAGGTAATTCACACAGTTTTATTCAAATGTTCTATTGTGATTTCGTTTAAATCTGATTTAGACGTAATACTACGTTTTGGTACGATTCAAGGCATCTAGCTTGTAAAATAATGACGAATTTCCAAAAGAACAAGCGGTACAAACGGTATATTCTATCTATCCCATAAACCCTCACAGATAACTATTAAAATGATATTAAAATACATAAAGTGCATAAAATCTGAATATTCATGATCAAAATTCATACTCTTACACGCTGATGACAATTTCAGGCTAGGCGTATCCATAAAGCACAATAACAACTTATAAACCCAACTAAGAAACTTAACACAACTATATGACTGGTGGGTACAAACCCTTCGGTTTGCCAGAAATCAATTTACATTTCCATAAATACAATCTTATATCGAAGGGGACCAGTGCATTTATTGGTGAAGCGACATTAAATTCCAAAAAATGGATTCAAGTCGCTCAAGGGTAGAGTCCCGACAGCCCTCTGTTAGCAACCCGCCCTACACCAGACTAAATGTCTCATTTCAATAATAAGTGTCAGGCTAAAATATGACTTGTGGTTGGGTACTGTAAAGACGTTATGAGTTCATAAATCACATGTGGACAGACAGATTGGTTGTGCGAATGGACGCCCGGCACGGTTCTGCTCTCCTGGAACTTGGATATAAAACAGCAATCGGACCACCAGGGAAATTTGACCGTCCCTTTGGCATGGCAACACGAGGCGACTAAACAACGAGGCCTCACGTCTAAACAGCATAAAACATCACCAGCACGTGGCCCAGGGCTATTTCTCACTGTAATAGAGCCACTCCGCTCTACAGGAGCGCCGTCCGGCTACATTAAACCAATTTGAACAATTTTATGGTTCAATTCATCTCTGGCACCCTGATGCTCTGTCGCAAATCCCCCCGTGCCCTGAGACCCGGCGAACGCTCGGTTATCTGAATATACGGATTTCTGCAAACTTAAGATTTATTTCTAAATTGATGTGCTCTGAAATTTACCAAAATAGTCCAATTATGTGTTTAAACATTGATTCATGTACATTGTGTTGCAAACCATGATGGACACTCATTGACACATAAACAGTGATGTTCTCCAAGGATATAGATCTATAAACTTCGTCTACCGCACACAAAAAACATGTTTTATAATGTAAAGAAAAAACTTTTTAACCATAGAAATAATAATAACCATGACTAATCCGCGTTTCAAAGTTCTTTGCGTCTCCAACTTTTACAGACTGAAAGTGAACCTAGAGACGATTGAGTGAGCGCTTGATAGAGCTTGAGAGATCTGAGGCCTGTTTTCAGGTCATGGATCCTCAAAATCTGCCTGTTACAGAGTTAAAATTCATTAACCAGACAAGTCCAGATAAAGAAACAAATCAACACGAACGAATAAAAATGATATAAAAAAAAATTGAGAGAGTGCAGCTGTGCAGACGGCTCTCTGAAGACTCGTTCTGCGCTTCATCTGCGCAGGCAGCAGATGTTTAATTGTAAATTACTGTATTTCAATAAAAACGAAAGAAAAAAAGACCCCGAGCATATCAAGAATAAATGGAATGAAAATGGAAACTTATGGCAAGTTTCATCTGCGTCAGATAGTAGACAACGAATTGCCAAAAACATCTCCGCTTAACTTTCAGAAGCGATCTCAACAATAACTCAAACTATGCTCAGATTTGTCAAGTCTGCAATCAAAAGTCTATCTTATTGAAGATCTCAATGTAAACTCCACCGTTTCTCAAACTTCCCTACATCTCCTTAAACATCAATAGATCAGACTGAGAGCAAGGTTACACTAAAGTCTCATCTGTGTCTCAGATATTTCTCCTCGGAAAAACAAATTTCACAATTTGAGTTTTTTCAGAAGAGATCTCAACAATGTCTCAAACTGAGCTCTGCAATCAAAAGTCATTGTTATCTCAGAAGGATCCTCAAACTTTACTTAAGTTCAGAGTATTTGTCCTCCACAATCTATATTCCTTTAAATCTCCATACTCTTAATTCCTTTCAACTATTATAATCTCGTCTTTTATTTCTCCTCCTTTGAGAAGTTGAAACACACATGGGAACTCCATCAAGTCCCCTGAGATGTGTGTGAACGAGCAACACCCGAGCAAAATTTTAACACTTTTATAAAAATGATTTTTTAATAATTTCTTTCGATACAACAGCCTTTATTTAAAAGTATGATTATTATAATTACTTAATACAATTATGACATAAATCATCTTTAAGCGTAAGTAAACTGAAGAAGATTCTTTCTGATGAGTACAGTAACAATCCTGTGGGGCTTCACCAGGAAAACTCACACTTCTATTTATATACAGTGTCCATTGTGTACGTGCGGGGTGATTTTTTCCCGACTTTCCCCCCGCAGGTATGTCAGATCTGATGTGTGAAAGCTGAAAATATGTTCTCTCATGAGTCTTTGAGACGGATAGGCGGTTACAGCGTTTGAAGCCGAGAGGGCTTCCCTCCTTCATCCCTAAAGCGTCTTGTAAAAATACTGTGAACCTGTCTGGAGTGTTTGCACATGGGCTAATGACCTTTCCACCTCCCGCTGCGGGAATCTTCTCCATCTGCCAGAAGTGATAAACATCGGCCCATGAGAGATACATGCAAACAGCAGATGAGGGTCTCTCTCTCTTTCTTTCTTTCTGCCCATCATGTGTCTCTGCTATTGATTATTGTTGTATTTTCCCCGTAGCTGTCTCTTAAAGTAGTTTCCCAATCATCAATTCCACCAACTCCTCTCGGGTGGCTGGGAGATCCCTGCGGCGTCAAGAACAGACGGTCCCTAATGAATGTGTGAAAGTTGCCTATGAGCGAAAACCATCACCTTTACACACCACCACATCCAACAGGAAGAATATTATTCATCTACAGTCCTGGGCATGGACAACACCTTTGTTTTGGGCACAATAGTGAACTTTTTTAAAATAGTACACACCAGAATCGAGAGTTTTCAAAATATGAATACTGAAGTATTATAAAAGTTATTACGTGAATGTTCTTTAATCAGATCAGTAGTGAGAACTCAGAATGACAGAACCCAACATACACACACGCACACATGCACACATGCACACACATGCGCACACAGACACACACACACACACACACACACACACACACACACACACACACACACACACACACACACACACACACACACACACACACACACACACACACACACACACACACACACACACACACACACACACACACAGTGAGTGAGTGAGTGACAGCTGAGTTCAACGGTGGAGTGTGACATGACTGATGACTCTAAAGCTGTTTGCTGATTAGCTCTCAGTCTCCACGGTGACAGTCATGGACCTTTCCTCTCTGACACCAACAGTTCCTGTCACTTCCTGTCAGTGTGTGTGTGTGTGTGTGTGTGTGTGTGTGTGTGTGTGTGTGTGTGTGTGTGTTTACAATACAGTAATATTGAATATTTGCTGATATTAAAAAAGAAAGAGATTTATAGGCAAAAACCTGAAAATGTGAATCATACAGACTGTGACTTATGCATGATCGATGAAGAACTGAAAACTGGATTGGTACAGGACTGAATTTGAAATAAATAAAATGGACAAGAAATAGTAAATAACAACTTAATATAACATTGGAGTATTTCAGGCAAGGATTTGATATGATGAAAAAATGTTTTAATACTTCAAGCGCACAAAATGTTGTAAAACCCAGAGACAAACACAACAAGCGACTAAATCCTAAATCTTGAGACAAGGTTCAGGGAAGACAGCAAAGATAAGCAGGAATGAGAATGGGCAGAGAGTATCCTTAAAAACAGAGATCTCAAGTTCCAGTTCAAAATATTTCCATATTTATTTCTTTATCCATGCAATACTGTTGCTACGTCATACAACTACGGTTTAAAATAAAATTCCAAATTCCCCAAACAAAAAGACGAACTAACCACACAAAATATCAACTGTTTTCCCACATGAATGTAACAACAAGAATGAAACTTCACAACCCCCCAAAAAAGATATAAAGAACACCGTTACATAATGTTGCCATTTGAAGAAACGTAAGAGAAAACGTAACCCTAAATCAGATCAGCTGCTCATTCATTAAAGATTTCACAATTAAATTAGCCAAATTGCGGCCGGTTCTCGTGTCAGATATTATTGGCTTTCTCCATAGATTTTGTCATTTAAATTAATTACTCACGCATCCAAACAATCGATTTTATTCGAACAAAAGCAGCTATCCCAGAAGACTTCGAGGTCCCTGCATAGACAAGCATGTTATTAATGCGAGATGGGCCGTCAATCTATCCAAACTTCGGTCTGGGAAAATTTGATCTCATGATCTCGGATTAAAACACGTTTACAGCATTTGATTGAGCCACATCGCATTTTCCTGTTCAGCCCACAAACAATGAAACTGATTTGAGATGCCCGTCTTCTTTTGTTCCTTTCATTGCCCTCTTCAGCCAGCCAGCCAGCCAGCCGTCTCCAGACCCCACAGAGGTGTCTCAGCTATCCCATCATGCTCACTGTCAAACACCGTCTTATCAGGCCGGCCGCAGAGAGTGGCTGTCGTGACCCGGTCGGTGACTCGTGGAAGATGCCTCTCACCGAAGGTCACCTGGGTCTTTTGTGCTACTCGCCCCCCCTCCCCGTATCCCTTCCTCCTGAAGCGAGGCTGGTTCACTCCAGGAGAGAGAGAGAGAGAGAGAGAGAGAGAGAGAGGGGCATTACAGGTGATAACAGATCAAATGAGCCTCTATTCTGATACCACCAGCATTTGTGGAAATGTCAGAGCGGATATTGAAGCGGAGATATCGCTGAGAAAAGCACAGACCATCTGCTTATTAACAAACGAAGGAGATACGAGAGACTGGAGACGTCCCGCAAGACATTCACACGCACAGAACAATGCCGTGGAACAGAATGAGAGACAGACACGCTCTCGTCTTTATCAAAGCCACGCACCTTAGACACACGCTCTCATAGAGACGGAGAACTGAGAGGAGACTTGACACATCACTGACAGTCTTATTTCTCATTCATAGCTCAAAAGATGTGATGAAGTGCTCATTTAATCCTGATTGAAACATACGAGGACTATGATCATATAATCTGGATTTGAGTCAATTTGTTTTGAAGTTTATATAGAGATCTTTAGAAATATTGACTTTTGCTGACTTGAAAATGAGTTCACTTTGAAACATTGTTCTGAAACTCTAAGGGAGACATTGGGAGATTTCTGACTCTCATCCGATATATCTAAGACACAGACGAGACACAAGATAGTTTCCACTTCTCTCTAGTTAATGTCTAAGGGAAATAATCATTGGGAGATCTCATGTGAATCTCTTTTCTCAGAGGAAGATCTTGATATTTCTTCCAGTTTTTTAAACCGTCTCACTGTAAATGATTGGACTGTAATCGGTCTTAACAAACTCGTTTATTACACAGGTTTTTGTTCAGATGCTGTTTTCCGTCTCCTCTTCATTAATGAAGTCAATTATCAATTTCCCGTCTGTCCTGAAGAAAGCAACTCAGATGCTGCCAGCGTGAGACGTCTCATATGTGTTTCACACACACACACACACACACACACACACACACACACACACACACACACACACACACACACACACACACACACACACACACACACACACACACACACACACACACACACACACACACACACAGTTCACTGTCTGAGGTCACAGGTCAGTTCTGATTGTGTGTGTAAAGGTCAAATATACAGATGTGTTTTTAATGTCATTATTCTATTCTGAGTGAAGATAACAGACTGTGACGCTTCATCGTAAGATATAAACACACACACAAACGCACACACATGTTATTAATATCCAGTGTGAGATTGTGTAACTGTGACTGATGTGTTGGTCGGGGTCTGTAAATATTCCTGCTTGGAAGGAGCCGGAGAACTGATGAAGCCAGAAATGAATTCTCACTGTACATGAGAACACACGCACAAACATACACACACTAATACACTAACACACAGACACATTCACTCACTCTCTCACTCACTCACTCACTCACTCTCTCTCTCTTTCTCACACACACACACACACACACACACACACACACACACACACACACACACACACACACACACACACACACACACACACACACACACACACACACACACACACGGAATACATACACAAACACAAAATCTATCTCATAAACACAAACTCACATGTAATCAAACTCTCATACACAAAATCTCTCTCTCTCTCTCTCTCTCTCTCTCTCACTCTCTCTCTCTCTCTCTCTCTCTCTCTCTCTCTCTCTCTCTCTCTCTCTCTCTCTCTCTTTCTCCCTCTCTCTCTCTCTCTCTCTCTCTTTCTCTCTCTCACTCTCTCTCTCTCTCTCTCTCTCTCTCTCTCTCTCTCTCTCTCTCACTCTCTCTCTCTCTCTCTCTCTCTCTCTCTCTCTCTCTCTCTCTCTCTCTCTCTCTCTCTCTCTCTCTCTTTCTCTCTCTCTCTCTCTCTCTCTCTCTCTCTCTCTCTCTCTCTCTCTCTCTCTCTCTCACTGGACCTCTATCAGACTGATGACCGACTGCACGGTTCAGAACAAGTATAATGAAGTAGTTTTTGAAATTCCCAGTATGCATCTGAGCAATTCCAGAGTAAAAAATAATCACAGTCCTGATT
>CM065654.1:2309756-2347256 GCA_033220385.1 Triplophysa yarkandensis
CTTACGTCTAAGGTAGGTCCTTCAGGGTATCATAGGGAGGTAAGTTTCTCTGAACTGCAATATCTTGGCACCGGTGTGCCTCTGGGCTCAGTTTTTGGACCATGCTTTTCTTGATCTACATGACATCATTGGGATCTGTCATTCGAAAGTATGGCTTCTCCTATTATTTTTAATGAGGACGACATGCAACTCCACCTTTCGTTTCACTCTGAAGATCAGATGATTTCGGCCCGAGTCTCAGCATGCCTAAGCGACATCTCGTCCTGGATAAAGCACTATCACCTTTAGCTACACCTTGCAAAAACTGAAAATCTTGTCATGCCTAATAATCAGCAGAACACCCAGAACAATCCGAAGACCCATCACAACCTACTATCCAACTAGGATCATCAACCATAGTGCCCTCTAGGACTGCTTGAAACTTAGGAGTAACAACCGATGATCCAGCTTAACTTCACTGATCATGTTGCCGCCACCACCAACAGATCCTGCAGATTCATGCTATACAACATTAGGAGGATCAGACCTTTCCTTACCTTCACATGCTATCCAGATCTCTGCGCTCCATTAACGAGCAACATCTTGTGGTGCCGCCCCAAAAGGGTGAGAAATTGCTCTCTCTCTGCATCGGTTCCTCAATGGTGGAACAATCTGCCCCTTACAACAGGTTATAAAAAAACGCCTAAAAACGTATCTCTTTCGTCTACAACCAACCTACTAAAAACCCTCTTTCTAATCTACTCAATCTATACATACTTTAAATACAACTAAGTAACCCTTGCAGCATTTTTTCACTTACTGTTGTCACTGCTATTAAACGCTTCATTGTCTCCTCGACTCTTTGTAAGTCGCTTTGGATAAAAGCGTCTGCTAAATGACTAAATGTAAAGGTATTTTTGGGTTTAGTACAAACCCGATTCCTAAAAAGTTGGGACACTGTACAAATTGTTAATTAAACAGAATGCAATGATGTGGAAGTTTCAAATTTCCACGTTTTATTCAGAATACAACAGATAACATATAAAATGTTGAATTTCAATGGAAAAATACACTGGTGTGGCATACCTCTGCTTTTTTATAACAGTCTGCAAACGTCTACGGACTTAGAAGACAAGCTGCTCAAGTGTAGTAATAGGATTGTGTCCCATTCTTGTCTAATACAGACTTCTAGTTGCTAGTAACTATCTTAGGTCTTTTTTGCAGCATCTTTCTCTTTATGATGTGCTTAATGTTCATTTCAGTACATGGATCCTTCTTTCTATGCTGCATGATATTGTAATTGATGCAGTATATGGTCTGGCATTGTCATGTTGGAAATTCAAGGTCTTCCCGGAAAGAGACGACGTCTAGATGGGAGTAAATGTTGTTCTAGAACTTCCATATCTTTCAGCGTTGATGGTGCTTTTCCAGATGTGTAAGCTGCCCATGCCACACACACTCATGAAACCCCATACCATCAGAGATACAGGCTTCTGAACTGAGCACTGAAAATAACTTGTGTTGTCCTTGTCCTCTTTAATCGGGATGACATGGCATCCCAGTTTTCCAAAAAGAACTTCAAACATTGATTTGTCTTAACCCAGAACATGAGCCTTGGTCCAGAGAAAACGCCTGTGCTTCTGGATCATGTTTAGATATGGCTTCTTTTTTGACCTATAGAGTTTTAACAGGCAACAACGAATGGCACTGTGGATGTGGTTACTTACAATGTTTTCTGGAAGTATTCCTGAGGCCATGCTATTATTTTCATTACAGTAGCATTCCTTTTTGTGATAAAGTGCCGTCTAAGTGCGAAGAGCATGGGCATCCAGTATAGTTTCCCGACATTGACACTTACGCCACAAAGACTGTTTTAGAATCTCTGAATCGTTGGATGATATTGAATACAGTGGATGATAACTTCAAACTCTGAGAAACTCCTTTCTGATATTGCTTCAATATTTTTCACCGCAGTATTGGAGGTATTGTTGATCCTCTTTCCATCCTGTCTTCTGAGAGACACTACAACTCTGTGAGGCTCTTTTTATCCCTATTGCCAATTGACCTAATAAGTTGTAAATTGGTCCTCCAGCTGTTACTCATATGTACACTTACTTTTCCGCGTTCTTATATCTTCCTGTCCCAACTTTTCGGGAATGTGTAGACTTCATGAAATCAAAAATGAGCCAATATTTGGAATGACATTTCAAAATGTCTCACATTCTACATTTGATAAGTACGGTGGCCGAAAAGTGAAAAACCAAATAACAAATCCAAAATTAAAATTACAAATCTGAAAACGTAATATCAAATCCAAAAACCAAACCTACAAAGAAAAAAAACACAACAACAACTCCAGAAACACAACAGTAAGACGGAAACCACAACGACAAGTTAGAAAACAAAACAACAATTAAGAAACACAACGACAAATCACAGTCAAACTGGAGATAGTAGGTATTTTGTGTGACCGAGGTACTCACAGCTGATAGGACGAAATGCCTGTCAATCAAAACATCCAAAACGTACATTTACTACTGTGAGTAGGACGATTCTACATTTATTCTTTGAATAATGTGCCATGGCCACAATTTGTTTTATTAACAAGCAGCTCGATGCGTCATGATTTTCAGTACAATAAAAGCGCGTTTGGTATGGTCTGCCCCTATCAACATCTTTAAAAATTGCATCCCTGTATGCATTGAAATACAATGAATGAATTACATTTATATTCGTTGAAATACAACGTATATAAATAAAATAGTCACACAATGCTGCGTTGTGTGTAATTTACATCACAGGTAGTGCACACCTGTCGTGTATACACAAACTCAGGTTCAAATCTGCTTCAATGCAAGAAAGTCAAGATTTATATTACTGAAACTAATTGTGGCCATTGCATATTAATCAAAGAATATGAACTAAATTGCGTTGAAATGTCCTTTCTCATAGTAGTATATGTGAGTTTGGATATTTTGATCCAAATCACCTGCGGCTTATATCCACACAAAATACCTACCTTTTCCTTTTTGACTGATTTGTCGTTGTAGTTATTGTATTGATGTTTTGTTTCCGGGAGTTGTTGTTGTGTGTTATGGTTTGCCGTTTTTATTTTATTTGCTATTGTATTTTCTGTTTTGTAATTTCAATTTTGGATTTATTATTGGGTTTTAATTTTTGTTATTTGTGTTCGGATTGGTTGTTTTGTTTTTTTCCCTTCTCAGCCACCATAGATATGTTATCTGTATTCTATTGTAAATAAAATATAAGTTTATGAGACTTGTAAATTAGTGCATTGCCTTTTATTCCCAATTTGTACAGTGTCCCAACAATTTTAGAATCTGGGTTGTAAGCAATCTGGTGGCTGTATTTGGAACTAACTGTAATCTATTTAGTGATGATTCAGGACATCCGCTTAGTTATGCGTTACAGTAGTCCGGTCTGGAGGTTTGGGATATGTTTCTGAGGTGAAATAAGGTAGATTTTGTAACATTTGGAATATGATTTTTATAAGTCCAGTTAGTTTCTAATATAAATCCAATTCAATTCACTTTATGTGCCCTGGTGAGTGAAATTCTTAGGAGCTTGCTCCAAAAACATCGCAGTACAGGTAACATGTAACATGTAACATATAGTACAGACTTCAACATAAGACAGTGTGCAATATGCACATACTTATAATCAGTACTCACAGGGTACTATAGACAAACACAGTCGAAACATTCAACACAGTGTGTACATCCATACATTAAGCACTGGACATTAAACACTAAACACAGAGTGTACATACATACATTAAGCACTGGACATTAAACACTAAACACAGAGTGTACATCCATACATTAAGCGCTGGACATTAAACACTAAACACAGTGTGTACATCCATACATTAAGCACTGGACATTAAACACTAAACACAGAGTGTACATCCATACATTAAGCGCTGGACATTAAACACTAAACACAGTGTGTACATACATACATTAAGCACTGGACATATAAACCACTAAACACAGTGTGTACATCATACATTAAGCGCTGGACATTAAACACTAAACACAGTGTGTACATCCATACATTAAGCACTGGACATTAAACACTAAACACAGTGTGTACATCCATATATTAAGCACTGGACATTAAACACTAAACACAGAGTGTGCACATCAAAGATGTGCATAAAGATTTGTAAGGTGCAGCAGAGTGGACGTAGTCCTAATACAATTGGTAGTTGCATAGGATGAAGTAGACTGTTGTATAAAGTGCAGTGTGTAAATATTGTCCAGTGTTAAACTTTGGAGTTAAAGTGCAGAGTGTGACATATTGTGTGTGGGAGTGTATCAGTTCTGATTGTTCATGAGTCGGATGGTCTGAGTGAAAAAGCTATCCTCAGTGGACTTGTGCGGGAGTGGATGCTGCGGAGACGTCTTCCTGAGGGCAGCATAGAGAGCAGTCTGTGAGATGGGGTGGCTGGAGTCCCTGATGATCTTTCGGATTTCCTAAAGCACCGCCTGGTGTAGAATGTCCTGGAGGGAGGGAAGCTCACCTCCAACAATGTGGCTGGCAGTTTGCACGGACCCTTTTCAGAGCTTTAGAGTTGCCAGCAGTGCTGTTACCAAACAGGCAGTGATGCAGCTCGTCAGGATGCTCTCTATGGTGCTGGTGTAGAAGGTTCTGAGGATGCTGGGGCTCATGCCAAACTTCCTCAGCCTTCTCAGGAAGAAGAGGCGCTGTTGTGCTTTCTTCAGCACCGCGTCGGTGTGAATGGACCAGGTGAGATCCTCGCTGATGTTGACGCCGAGGAACTTGAAACTGCTCACACCGCTTCACAGGTGTCTCGCCGATAGTGATGGGTCTGTGTTCTCTGCTCCGTTTCCCGAAGTCTACCACCAGCTCTTGGTCTTTTCAGTGTTGAGTGAGAGGTGGTTCTCCTGACACCATTTAGTCAGGGTGCTCACCTCCTCTTGTAGGCCATCTCATCGTTGTCGGTGATCAGGCCTATGACGGTTGTGTCATCAGCAAACTTGACAATCACATTTGAGCTGTGCGTGCTGTACAGTCGTGCATGTACAGGGAGTACAGGAGTGGGCTGAGTACACAGCCCTGAGGAGCACCAGTGCTGAGGGTCAGCGGGGATGAGGTGTTGTTGCCCATTCCGACCACCTGACTTCTGCCTGTCAGGAAGTCCAGGATCCAGTTGCACAGAGATGTGTTCAGTCCAAGATTCTGGAGCTTCTCAACAAGTGTGGAAGGCAATAAGGTGTTGAATGCTGAGCTGTAGTCCACAAACAGCATCCTTACATAGGAGTTCTTGTTTTCAGGTGGATGAGAGCAGTGTGTAGGGTGAAAGCAATGACGTCATCTGTGGAGCGATTGCTGCGATATGCAAACTGTAGAGGGTTCCAGTGAGGCTGGCAGCACAGAGCACCTAGGTGTTTAACTGTATTTGTGGGGTTAATGGTGCAACCTTCTATTTGCAAGTTGTAGTCTGATATACTGCACCATTTTGGACCATTAATAAGTACTTGAGTTTTTATTTGAGCTTAAGGGTAGAAATTATTGGTCATCCACTGTTTTATGTCTTGGAGGCACTCTGACAGTTTTAATAATTGGAAGGTTTTATCTGGTCTAGAGGAAATATATAACTGAGGATCATCGGCATAACTGTGGGAACTGAATCCGTATCTTCTTATAATATTACCAAGAGACAGCATGTATATAGAGAAAAGAATAGGCCATAAAACTGATCCTTGTGATAATCCAGAGTATACTTGTGTTAGATTTGAAGATTTGCCATTTAGATGAACAAAATGATATAGGTCGGATAAGTAGTTTTAAACAATGTTAATGCCTGTCCCTGAATGCCGGAGTAATCTGGAAGTATATTGTGGTCTTTAGTATTAAAATAAGCAATTAGGTCGAACAGAACCAGTAGTGAAATGTTGCCATGGTATGATGCTATGAGCTGGTCCTTCATTATTTTAACCAATGCTGTTTCTGTGCTGTGATAAGGCCTACAGCATGACGGAACTTTTTCCAGCTTATCAATATTTTGTAAGAAGGAGCACAACTTTTTACAGTATTTTAGACAGTTATGGGAGGTTGAGGTTATAGGTCTGTAGTTCCATAATTCACTGGAATCTAGGTTTGGTTTCTTTATAAGAGAGGTTTAATGACTAATGACAGCCATCTTAAAAACTCTTGGTACATGACCTAGGGTTAGTGATGAGTTAATAATATTATAGATGGGTGCTATGGCAACCGGTAGTAACTCTTTAAATAATTTAGTGAGTATAGGATTATCTAATGTTGTCGGCTTATATATTGTGGTAATTCTACTTAATTCCTCTTGTTCTATCGATAAAAAAGACTGAAGATTTTCTTTAGGGTTGATAGTTGGCGCCATTTTACGGGATAAACTTGAAGGTTGAATGTTTTTTGACATGTTTTTTGTTCAGATTCAAATATTTTTTTTCCTTAAAAAATGTCATGAAGTCATTGCTACAAATGTGTGGCGGAAAATCATGATTAAATAAAAACCTCCGATTGTTTATGTTGCTTTCTATAAGATCACGAATGAGTTTGACTTTTGGGTCTTTTAGATCCTTTTTATAGCTGTTCGTGCTCACTTTCCATTCAATTCCGAAAACCTCGAATTGAGTTTGTTTCGAACTACACTATAGTTTATGTGTTTCTCTTTTTAAGGCGTGCGTGGTCGTATAATACCTGGGTTCTATGCTTTTTTTCTCTAACCTTTTAGGATTATTACGGTGCCGCTGTTTCTAATGTTTTGGAGAACATAGTGCCCATTGGTAAATTGGTACAGTCAGCAGATGTTTTAAGACTAGCAAAGTGTTTGTGAATTTATCTTTAGTAGTTGACTAAACCTGAATTGTTTTACCCTGGTGATAACGAGTTTTACAACTAACTTATGCGGTGCACAGTATACAGGTTATAAGTAGGTGATCGGAAATATCTTTGCTTTGATGGATCAGGGTTTAGTTAAATCGACTCCACAAGATAGAATGAAGTCTAGTGTGTGATTAAAACGATGAGTAGGTCTATTGATGTGTTGAATTATACCAACCGAACTAAGCAGTTCTGTAAATGGAATTGCTAATGAGTCATTTGCATTGTCTACATGGATATTAATGTCTCCTAAAATCAATACTTTATCTGTGTTAACCAACGGATCAGATAAGAACTCTGAAAACCCTTCAGAAAATCTTTGATATTATCTCTATAAATAGGCTTCCTTGGCCGACCGAACAGGTTTATGCATATAACAGAAGCATGGATTTAGACTAAAATAATCATTTAGTCTAAGCCACATTTCAGGCAGACAGAGTATATCACATTACAAGTCTGTGATCATATCATTTATAAACTCCCTTTGAGTTTAATGAACGTATAAGTATTAGTCCAAACTTTATGGATTTTTGGGTTTTTTGCATTTGATCACTATTAGATTTTCACTTTTATGAACAATTGTATTTTCCTTTACAATATGGGGTAGAGAGACAGTCTCTTTTGATGTTGTTACTGAAGTACTATATACAGTTGAGTGAGAGTTATGTGATTGACTATGGATAAGATTTTACATTAGTCAGAACAAGCGAAGTATCTTCAAGATGTTTTCAGACAGCCGCCGATATGCAGTCCATTGAAGCAGAAGAGTCTAGAACGACACCAATTATTAACGAAGAGCAGTCCCTCTTGTTGAAACAGTGTGATTCTTGTTCTTCTGGTTTAGTAAGTAACAGATCTTGTCTTTTTGTGTTTCCAGCCACTGACATCTGTATCTTCTGTTCCTTTAAAATCTTCAACACAACCTGTGAGTCTGTCCACAACATTGCATACACACACAAAACTCATCCCACAAGCATCAGAATATCTGTCTCTCTAAAAAATCCTGAACATGAAAAGAAAACAGCACTCATGATGGCTTTATTTCTCAGGTAATATCTGGACAGTCTTCATTGACTCCTCTTCCTCCGTTGGTGCGTTGCAGTCAGATGTCTAAAGCCGGATCTCAGATGATAATGCCTCAGGTGAGAGCACCCAAGCACGCACGCGCACACACACACACACACACACACACACACACAACGATGGATGATGATGATGATGATGATGATGGTGTATGTCCACAGGCGACAACACAACAGTTGTCCAGTTCAACATCCGCACTCCTGTTGGCCTCAAACATCCAAAGTCATAAAATCATTCAGCCCGGTCTCATACGAGTTACAAATGCTCCTAACGGCGGTCTGCTGCTTAGCATCAGTCAGGTGATAAACTCTTGTGATGGAAGGATCAGAAACATGAAATATCATTACTAATAAAGGGTCATGTATCCACAGTCCTCCGCTGCAAACCTCAAGTCATCGTCTGCATCGTTTAATGTCGGCGACTCTCCGGCCAGTCGACAGGCAGCGGCCAAACTGGCTCTCCGGAAACAGCTGGAGAAAACTCTGCTGGAGATTCCTTCACTGCAAACCACTGTTGGACCAGTTCAACTTTCTGCCTTCAGCTGCTAACAATGAGTTTCATATATCTGCTGGGACTGGAGGAGGTGGTACAGAACATTCTGGATTCTCTGGCCGAGGTACAGAGAACTGGATTATACACTGTGTGTGTGCTTGTGTGTGTGTGCGCGGGTATGTGTGTGTGTGTGTGTGTGTGTGTGTGTGTGTGTGTGTGTGTGTGTGTGTGTGTGCGCGTGTGTGTGTTATATATGAATGTGTCTTGATGAAATGGGGTGTGTGTTTATCAGGTAAACAGGGTGTGTATGCTGGGTTAAACAGTCCCCGCTCAAGAGCCGTCCTGCTGGCTCTCAGTGTCAGACGGACTTCACCTGTCGTTGGCGCAAAGACAAGGGAACCATCATGTGTGAGCAATGCATGTCGTCAAATCGAAAGAAGGTTGTGAAAGCCGAGCACACCAGTCGTCTGAAGGGGGCGTTTATTAAAGCTCTTAAACAGGAGCAAGAGATTCTACAGCAGAGTACTGTGTCATCATCTTCATCATACTCGACTCAAGGGATGAAGGGCGATCAGATTAAACAACACTCAAACACCAGATCAAGTTTGCCAAGCACACGTCACCCCGCCACCATCAAACAGGTGACTCATAATGAGATTTAATGCCATTTATAAAACATACATGATATATTTCAGAAATGCAGCTGTGATGTTGTTTGTCACACAGATCTCTCACAGCATGCAGAAGTCCGTTGCAGCAATCCGCAGGATTCCTCAATCTTTCTCACCGTCCTCTCAGCTTCAGAATGCTGTGGCAGCTGCAGCGCTGGTCAGCAGGCCAGGTAAACAAACAGCACATCAGGGTTCAAATGTCAACATTTATTTTCACGTTGTTTTGTTTCATATGAATAAATGCCTCTCTCTCTCTCTCTCTCTGGTCTCTCTCTCTCTCTGGTCTCTCTCTCTCTGGTCTCTCTCTCTCTGGTCTCTCTCTCTCTCTGGTCTCTCTCTCTCTCTCTCTCTCTCTCTCTGGTCTCTCTCTCTCTCTGGTCTCTCTCTCTCATGGTCTCTCTCTCTCTCTGGTCTCTCTCTCTCTGGTCTCTCTCTCTCTCTGGTCTCCTCCTTCTCTCTCTCTCTCTCTCTCTCTGGTCTCTCTCTCTCTCTCTGGTCTCTCTCTCTCTGGTCTCTCTCTCTCTGGTCTCTCTCGCTCTCTGGTCTCTCTCTCTCTCTGGTCTCTTCTCTCTGGTCTCTCTCTCTCTCTGGTCTCTCTCTCTCTGGTCTCTCTCTCTCTCTCTCTGGTCTCTCTCTGGTCTCTCTCTCTCTCTGGTCTCTCTCTGGTCTCTCTCTCTCTCTCTGGTCTCTCTCTCTCTCTGGTCTCTCTCTCTCTCTGGTCTCTCCTCTGGTCTCTCTCTCTGGTCTCTCTCTCTCTCTCTCTGGTCTCTCTCTCTCTGGTCTCTCTCCTGGTCTCTCTCTGGTCTCTCTCTCTCTCTCTCTCTCTGGTCTCTCTGGTCTCTCTGGTCTCTCCTCTGGTCTCTCTCTCTCTCTCTGGTCTCTCTCTGGTCTCTCTCTCTCTCCTCTCTCCTCTGGTCGCTCTTCTCCCTCTCTGGTCTCTCTCTGGTCTCTCTCTGGTCTCTCTCTCTCTCTCTGGTCTCTCTCTCTGGTCTCTCTCTCTCTGGTCCTCTCTCTCTCTGGTCTCTCTCTCTCTGGTCTCTCTCTCTCTGGTCTCTCTCTCTCTGTCTCTCTCTCTCTCTCTCCTCTCTCTCTCTCTCTCTCTCTCTCTCTCTCGCTCTCTCTCTCTCTCTCCTCTCTCTCTCTCTCTCTCTCTCTCTCTGGTCTTTCTCTCTCTCTCTCTCACTCTCTCTGGTCTTTCTCTGGTCTCTCTGGTCTCTCTCTCTCTGGTCTCTCTCTCTGGTCTCTCTCTCTCTGGTCTCTCTCTCTCTGGTCTCTCTCTCTCTCTCTCTCTCTCTCTCTCTCTCTCTCTCTCTCTCTCTCTCTCTCTGGTCTCTCTCCTCTCTCTCTCTCTCTCTCTCTCTCTCTCTCTCCTCTCTCTCTCTCTCTTTCTCTCTCTCACAGGTGTAACCATGGCTTATGTGAACCCCAGTTTGTCCGGTCAGAAGAGTTCATCATCAGTGGAGCGACAGAGAGAATATCTGTTAGACATGATCCCGTCTCGCTCCGTTTCACAGACAGCAAATGTGTGGAAGTGAAAGTCTCAGTGACCCATTGAGAACTGTTTCTAATTTCAGTTTAGCTTAAGAAAGTCAAAGAAGATTCAAGCATAATAAAGTTTTTCATTTTGCCTATCATGTTTTCTGTTTCACTTTTTATCAGTATATTATTTGAGAGCTCATTTCTGGTTTTATTGAATTCGATAAAAAAAGATGACAAAAGACTGAATGTCCTGTGAACATCAGCTATAACGTTCATGTGAATGATGATGTTTTATTCTCATCAGTAAAGCAGATGTTATGGACCTGAGCTTTTGCATGAGCTCTACTGCTTCTGTTCTTTTCATTTTCATTTAGAAAGCAAAAGACGGATCTTCTGTTTGTTTGTTTGTTTGTTTGTTTGTTTGTTTGTTTGTTTGTTTGCTTTTTATTAGCTGAACCTCTATGTGATTTTCTGGTTCTGTTTTAACATTAAAGGAAAGTTTGTCTCAATCAAGTGTCAGCTCCCAGATTCATGTGTTCTTTTACTGTGATTTAGTGGTTAAAGTTATTAATAAACCCATCCTATATCTGATGAATTACCTTGCAGACTAGTGAAGTGGCATTGATGATGCGTGGATGTGGCTAAACTCTGGAATAACCTACCTAAAAATGTTCAGGAGGCACATACACAGTTTAATGAGGTAAACCGGAACCGGGAACACTTTCCACAACACCTGATATATTTGCTATATCATTAGAAGAATGGAATCTACGCTAATATTAGTATGTTTCTAGTGCTTAATGTATGTATGTACACTGTGTTGAATGTTTCGACTGTGTTTGTCCAATAGTACACTGTGTGTACTGATTATATGTATGTGTATATTGTGCGCTGTCTTATGTTGAAGTGTGTATTATATGTTACATGTTATATGTTAACTGTACTGAAATTTTTCTGGAGCAAGCTTTCAAGAATTTCACTCACCAGGGCACATGTGCTGTGGCAATAAAAGTGAATTGAATTTAACTTAATTTTTCCCTCGTCTTCCAAGCTCACTGAACACTCCAGGTAGTGGTGAAGGAAGTGCAGTCAACTGGATCCAGTATGTATCCAGATGGTGGATCGGAACTAGAATATCCGCCTCCAGCCCTGAAAGACAGCAGAGACCAGGACAACTGGAGCCCTGAAATACAGATCCACTGCAAAAACCTTGCCTCAGAAAAGACCACAGGATACAGATGATTCTTCTCAAATCGTGGTAGCCTGGTCTTGAACTGCTGGTTTCGTCTGTTCAGAGGAGAACTGGCCCATCAACTGAGCCTGGTTTCTCCCAAGGTTAATTCTGTCACTGATGGAGTTTTGGTTCCTTGCCGCTGTCGCCTCTGACTTGCTTTTTTAGGATTATTTCATTTAAGGCAATTTACAGACTTGATTGTAAATGAATGCACAGACACTATTTAAACAAATCAGTGATGACATCAGCGAACTCAGTGATGAACTGCCTTTAACTATCATCTTGTAGTATTGACACACTGTTTTATTAATCAATGTTGTGCAGCTGCTTTGATGCGATGTATTTTGTTCAGTTTAAAGGTGTCTGTGCGCTCAAATTCAATCAAATCAACGATATCCCTGTAAATGAGGTGACCCCAATTAAGCAGCCAGAGGCGACTGTCGCAAGGAAACCATAACTCCATCGTTGACAGAAACTGAGAAAAAAACCTTGGGAGAAACCAGACTCAGTTTGGGGGCCAGTTCTCCTCTGACCAGACGAATCCAGCAGTTCAAGTCCAGGCTGCAGCGGAATGAAGAAGAAACATCTGTGTGCTGTGGTCGTATCCTGATGATCGTCAGAGGCGAGGTCTTCGCAGGGGATTGGTATCCGTGGTGTTCTTGTCCTGGACTTTGGTTTGTTCGAGGACTCTAGAGGGCTTTTTCTAGTTCCGGACCCACAATCTGGTCCAGAGAAGAATCATCTGTCTCCTGCGGACCCATCCTGATGGTCATCTGAAGCAAGGTCTTGCAAGGGATCTCCATCTGGGGTTCTAGTCGTCCTGGTCTTTGCTGTCCTTCTGGGCCCTAGTGGTCCTTTCTCCACAACCTGGTCTGGATATGCACTGGATCCTGGTGACTGCAATGGCATCTGATATGGATACGGCCTGGATCTGGTGGTTCCGAAGAGCTCGGAAGAAGAGAGAAACAGACCAATATTCTACTTAAGATATAGCAAATATATTGTGAGTTGTGGAGAGTGATCCCGGTTCCGGATTTCTTAAATAAATGCAGCCTTAATGATGGGGAAAAAAAGATGGGATATTAATCTAGATTTAAACTGCAAGGGTGTATCGGCCTCCCGAACACTATTAAGTAAGTTATTCCATAGTTTAGGCGCCAAGTAGGAAAAAGATCTGCCACCCGCAGCTGATTTTGATATTCTAGGTATTATCAAATTCCTTGAGTTTTGAGAACGTAGTGAACGTTGAGGATTATAATGTAACAGGATGTCTTTTAAATACTGAGGTGCTAAACCATTCAAGGCTTTGTAAGTAATAAGCAAGATTTTAAAATCTATTCGATGTTTGATAGGGCGCCTGTGCAATGTTGACAGGAACGGAGTAATGTGGTCGTACTTCCTGGTTCTTGTAAGAACTCTTGGACTAACTGTAATTTGTTTACTAAGCGTGCAGAACAACCACCTAATAAAGCATTGCAATAATCCAACCTTGAGGTCATAAATGCATGGATTAACATTTCTGCATTTGATATTGAGGGCATAGGCCGTAGTTTAGATATATTTTTGAGGTGAAAAAATTCAGTTTTACAAATGCTTTATATGTGGTTTTCTAAGGAGAGATTTTTATCAAATATCCCACCCAAGTTCCTAACCCATGACGAAGAGCTTACAGGGCAGCCATTAAATGTTAGAAATTTTTATAGGTTGTTGCAGACAGAGTTTTTAGGTCCTATAATTAAAACCTCTTTTTTTCCAGAGTTTAGCAGCAGAAATTACTTTTCATCCAGTTTTTTATATCGACTATGCATCCCATAAGTTTTTCAAATTTGTGTGTCTCACCGGGTAGTAAGCTGAATATCATCAGCATAACAGTGGAAGCTGACACCATGTTGCCTGAAGATAGCTCCCAAAGGTAACATGTATAGAGTGAAGAGTAGCGGGCCAAGAACTGAGCCTTGAGGTACTCCATACTGAACTTGTGATCAATATGATAGCTCTTCATTTACTGCTATGAATTGATAGCGGTCGATTAAGTATGACTTAAACCATGCTAATGCACTTCCATTTATGCCCACAATTTGTTGAAGTCTATGTAGAAGAATGTTGTGGTTTATAATATCAAAGGCAGCACTAAGATCCGTTAACACTGATAGGGAAATACAGCCACGGTCAGATGAGAGGAGCAGGTCATTTGTTACTCTAAGGAGAGCAGTCTCTGTACTATGATACGGTCTGAAACTTGACTGGAAATACTCACAGTATCATTTTTCTCTAGAAATGAGTATAATTGTGAGGATACTAAATTTTCTAGTATCTTGGACATGGATGGGAGATTTGACACCATCAAAATGAACAGAGATAACATCCCGAATTCAATAATGTATTAACTTTTAACAATAAGCATTATGACACACTGTTTACTAATTATTGTTGTTAAGCTGCTTTGATGTCTAGATTTGTCTAAAGCACTATATAAATAAATGTGACATTGACATTTGAGATTGGTCTATAATTAACTAGGTCTTTGGGGTCAAGTTGTCTTTTTTTAATGAGAGGCTCAATAATAGCCAGTTTGAAAGATTTGGGGACATATCCTTACGACAATGAGAAGTTAATTATAGTCAGAAGAGGATCTATGACTTCTGGAAGGATCTCTTTTAGGAGCTTAGATGGAATAGGGTCTAACATACATGTTGTTGCTTTTGATGATTTTACAAGTTTACACAGCTCTTCCTCTTGTATAGTAGAGAATGAATGGAACTGTTCCTCTGGGGGTTTAAAAATGTTATGCGATACAGTAGCTGACGTCTGAATGGTTACGATTTTATCTCGAATAGTGTCAATTTTAGAAGTGAAGTAGGTCATAAAGTCATTATTGCTGTGGTGCTGGGAAATGTCAGCACTTGTTGAGGCTATATTTTTCGTTAGTTTAGACACAGTGTTGAATAAATACTTGGGGTTGTGTTTGTTTTCTTCTAAAAGATTAGAAAAGTCATCGGATCTAGCAGTTTTTAATGCCTTTCTGAAGGATAGGTTACTTTCCCACCAAGCAATACGAAATACCTCTAGTCTTGTTTTCCTCCAACTGCGTTCCATTGTTCGGCCTGCTCTCTTTAGACTGCCAGTATGCTCATTATACCAAAGAGTCAAACTTTTTTCCTTGACCTTATCAAGCTTAAGGGGGCAACGGAATTTAAAATTCTTTTTTAATAATTGATCCAATTATAAGATCTTTTTTTCTTGACAAAGCCTTTAGTTTTAAGTACACTTTAAACCTTCCAGTATACTAAAATCCTCAAGTATACTAAAAACCTTCAAGTACACTAAAAACCTTTCAAGTACACTAAAAACCTTCAAGTACACTAAAAACCTTCAAGTACACTAAAAACCTTCAAGTACACTAAAAACCTTTCAAGTACACTAAAAACCTTTCAAGTACACTAAAAACCTTCAAGTATACTAAAAACCTTCAAGTACACTAAAAACCTTTCAAGTACACTAAAAACCTTTCAAGTACACTAAAAACCTTTCAAGTACACTAAAAACCTTCAAGTACACTAAAAACCTTTCAAGTACACTAAAAACCTTCAAGTACACTAAAAACCTTTCAAGTACACTAAAAACCTTCAAGTACACTAAAAACCTTCAAGTACACTAAAAACCTTTCAAGTACACTAAAAACCTTTCAAGTACACTAAAAACCTTCAAGTACACTAAAAACCTTCAAGTACACTAAAAACCTTCAAGTACACTAAGAACCTTCAAGTATACTAAAATCTTTTCAAGTACACTAAAAACCTTCAAGTACACTAAAAACCTTCAAGTATACTAAAAACCTTCAAGTATACCAAAAACCTTCAAGTACACTAAAAACCTTTCAAGTACACTAAAAACCTTCAAGTACACTAAAAACCTTTCAAGTACGCTAAAAACCTTCAAGTACGCTAAAAACCTTTCAAGTACACTAAAAACCTTCAAGTACACTAAAAACCTTTCAAGTACACTAAAAACCTTCAAGTACACTAAAAACCTTTCAAGTACACTAAAAACCTTTCAAGTACACTAAAAACCTTTCAAGTACACTAAAAACCTTCAAGTACACTAAAAACCTTTCAAGTACACTAAAAACCTTTCAAGTACACTAAAAACCTTCAAGTACACTTCAAACCTTCAAGTACACTAAAAACCTTTCAAGTACACTAAAAACCTTTCAAGTACACTAAAAACCTTTCAAGTACACTAAAAACCTTCAAGTACACTAAAAACCTTTCAAGTACACTAAAAACCTTCAAGTACACTAAAAACCTTTCAAGTACACTAAAAACCTTCAAGTACACTAAAAACCTTCAAGTACACTAAAAACCTTCAAGTACACTAAAAACCTTTCAAGTACACTAAAAACCTTCAAGTACACTAAAAACCTTCAAGTACACTAAAAACCTTTCAAGTACACTAAAAACCTTCAAGTACACTAAAAACCTTCAAGTACACTAAAAACCTTCAAGTATACTAAAATCTTTTCAAGTACACTAAAAACCTTCAAGTACACTAAAAACCTTCAAGTATACTAAAAACCTTCAAGTATACTAAAAACCTTCAAGTACACTAAAAACCTTTCAAGTACACTAAAAACCTTCAAGTACACTAAAAACCTTCAAGTACACTAAAATCCTTCAAGTACACTAAAAACCTTTCAAGTACACTAAAAACCTTCAAGTATACTAAAAACCTTCAAGTATACTAAAAACCTTCAAGTACACTAAAAACCTTTCAAGTACACTAAAAACCTTTAAGTATACTAAAAACCTTCAAGTACACTAAAAACCTTTAAGTACACTAAAAACCTTTCAAGTACACTAAAAACCTTCAAGTATACTAAAAACCTTCAAGTATACTAAAAACCTTCAAGTACACTAAAAACCTTCAAGAACACAAAAAAACTTTCAAGTACACTAAAAACCTTCAAGTACACTAAAAACCTTTCAAGTACACTAAAAACCTTCAAGTACACTAAAAACCTTTCAAGTACACTAAAAACCTTTCAAGTACACTAAAAACCTTCAAGTACACTTAAAACCTTCAAGTACACTAAAAACCTTTCAAGTACACTAAAAACCTTCAAGTACACTAAAAACCTTTCAAGTACACTAAAAACCTTCAAGTACACTAAAAACCTTCAAGTACACTAAAAACCTTTCAAGTACACTAAAAACCTTCAAGTACACTAAAAACCTTTCAAGTACACTAAAAACCTTCAAGTACACTAAAAACCTTTCAAGTACACTAAAAACCTTCAAGTACACTAAAAACCTTTCAAGTACACTAAAAACCTTCAAGTACACTAAAAACCTTTCAAGTACACTAAAAACCTTTCAAGTACACTAAAAACCTTCAAGTACACTAAAAACCTTCAAGTACACTAAAAACCTTCAAGTACACTAAGAACCTTCAAGTACACTAAAATCTTTTCAAGTACACTAAAAACCTTCAAGTACACTAAAAACCTTCAAGTATACCAAAAACCTTCAAGTATACCAAAAACCTTCAAGTACACTAAAAACCTTTCAAGTACACTAAAAACCTTCAAGTACACTAAAAACCTTTCAAGTACGCTAAAAACCTTCAAGTACGCTAAAAACCTTTCAAGTACGCTAAAAACCTTCAAGTACACTAAAAACCTTTCAAGTACACTAAAAACCTTCAAGTACACTAAAAACCTTTCAAGTACACTAAAAACCTTCAAGTACACTAAAAACCTTTCAAGTACACTAAAAACCTTCAAGTACACTAAAAACCTTCAAGTACACTAAAAACCTTTCAAGTACACTAAAAACCTTCAAGTACACTAAAAACCTTCAAGTACACTAAAAACCTTTCAAGTACACTAAAAACCTTTCAAGTACACTAAAAACCTTCAAGTACACTAAAAACCTTCAAGTACACTAAAAACCTTCAAGTATACTAAAATCTTTTCAAGTACACTAAAAACCTTCAAGTACACTAAAAACCTTCAAGTATACTAAAAACCTTCAAGTATACTAAAAACCTTCAAGTACACTAAAAACCTTTCAAGTACACTAAAAACCTTCAAGTACACTAAAAACCTTCAAGTACACTAAAATCCTTCAAGTACACTAAAAACCTTTCAAGTACACTAAAAACCTTCAAGTATACTAAAAACCTTTCAAGTACACTAAAAACCTTCAAGTACACTAAAAACCTTCAAGTACACTAAAAACCTTTCAAGTACACTAAAAACCTTCAAGTACACTAAAAACCTTCAAGTACACTAAAAACCTTTCAAGTACACTAAAAACCTTTCAAGTACACTAAAAACCTTCAAGTACACTAAAAACCTTCAAGTACACTAAAAACCTTCAAGTACACTAAAAACCTTCAAGTACACTAAAAACCTTCAAGTATACTAAAATCTTTTCAAGTACACTAAAAACCTTCAAGTACACTAAAAACCTTCAAGTATACTAAAAACCTTCAAGTATACTAAAAACCTTCAAGTACACTAAAAACCTTCAAGTACACTAAAATCCTTCAAGTACACTAAAAACCTTTCAAGTACACTAAAAACCTTCAAGTATACTAAAAACCTTCAAGTATACTAAAAACCTTCAAGTACACTAAAAACCTTCAAGTACACTAAAAACCTTTCAAGTACACTAAAAACCTTTAAGTATACTAAAAACCTTCAAGTACACTAAAAACCTTCAAGTACACTAAAAACCTTTCAAGTACACTAAAAACCTTTCAAGTACACTAAAAACCTTCAAGTACACTAAAAACCTTTCAAGTACACTAAAAACCTTCAAGTACACTAAAAACCTTCAAGTACACTAAAAACCTTCAAGTATACTAAAATCTTTTCAAGTACACTAAAAACCTTCAAGTACACTAAAAACCTTCAAGTATACTAAAAACCTTCAAGTATACTAAAAACCTTCAAGTACACTAAAAACCTTTCAAGTACACTAAAAACCTTCAAGTACACTAAAATCCTTCAAGTACACTAAAAACCTTTCAAGTACACTAAAAACCTTCAAGTACACTAAAAACCTTCAAGTACACTAAAATCCTTCAAGTACACTAAAAACCTTTCAAGTACACTAAAAACCTTTCAAGTACACTAAAAACCTTTCAAGTACACTAAAAACCTTCAAGTACACTAAAAACCTTTCAAGTACACTAAAAACCTTCAAGTATACTAAAAACCTTCAAGTATACTAAAAACCTTCAAGTACACTAAAAACCTTCAAGTACACTAAAAAACTTTCAAGTACACTAAAAACCTTCAAGTACACTAAAAACCTTTCAAGTACACTAAAAACCTTCAAGTACACTAAAAACCTTTCAAGTACACTAAAAACCTTCAAGTACACTAAAAACCTTTCAAGTACACTAAAAACCTTTCAAGTACACTAAAAACCTTTCAAGTACACTAAAAACCTTCAAGTACACTAAAAACCTTTCAAGTACACTAAAAACCTTCAAGTACACTAAAAACCTTTCAAGTACACTAAAAACCTTCAAGTACACTAAAAACCTTTCAAGTACACTAAAAACCTTCAAGTACACTAAAAACCTTCAAGTACACTAAAAACCTTCAAGTACACTAAAAACCTTTCAAGTACACTAAAAACCTTCAAGTACACTAAAAACCTTTCAAGTACACTAAAAACCTTTCAAGTACACTAAAATCTTTTCAAGTATACTAAAAACCTTCAAGTACACTAAAAACCTTCAAGTACACTAAAAACCTTCAAGTACACTAAAAACCTTCAAGTACACTAAAAACCTTTCAAGTACACTAAAAACCTTCAAGTACACTAAAAACCTTCAAGTACACTAAAAACCTTTCAAGTACACTAAAAACCTTCAAGTACACTAAAATCTTTTCAAGTATACTAAAAACCTTCAAGTACACTAAAAACCTTCAAGTACACTAAAAACCTTCAAGTACACTAAAAACCTTCAAGTACACTAAAAACCTTTCAAGTACACTAAAAACCTTCAAGTACACTAAAAACCTTCAAGTACACTAAAAACCTTCAAGTACACTTAAAACCTTCAATGAATGCAGTATATATAGTGTGTGTATTAATACAGATGTAAACTTATGGAAGATTAACTTTTAAAAAACCAAGAACTTTAACAAACTTAACGCAACACATTCGGTCTTAAATGTCATGCAGTACAGTTTGTGTAGCGCAGGTGGCGCTGGAGTTCAGTCCCGCTCTCCACTCATTCATCTATGAGAGCCGAAGAAGAAGAAGAGTCACTCTGAGAGCCGAAGAAGAAGAAGAAGAGAAAGAAGAAGAAGAAGAAGAAGAGTCATTCTAACAGCGGAAGAAGAAGAAGAAGAAGACGCAGAAGAAGAAGAAGAAGAAGAGAAAGAAGAAGAAGAAGAAGAAGAAGAAGAGTCACTCTGAGAGCCGTCGGTCGGTCGGTCGGTCGGTCGGTCTGTGAAAGAAAATGGCGGCGTCCAAGGTGAAGCAGGACATGCCTCCGCCGGGCGGATACGGACCGATAGATTACCGCAGAAATCTGCCTCGCCGCGGACTCTCCGGTATGATCTCTCATTAACGGATTCTTAACTTAAACACACCGGAAGCGATTCTGTGTCGTTTTAATATCACCCCAACATATACCCCTCTCCAATCCACACAATAAACATTATCCGAACCTTTACATGTGTTCAGGTGACAGTGTGTCTGTGTTTGTTGTGTTCAGGTGACAGTGTGTCTGTGTTTGTTGTGTTCAGGTGACAGTGTGTCTGTGTCTGTTGTGTTCAGGTGACAGTGTGTCTGTGTTTGTTGTGTTCAGGTGACAGTGTGTCTGTGTTTGTGGTGTTCAGGTGACAGTGTGTCTGTGTTTGTGGTGTTCAGGTGACAGTATGTTTGTGTTTGTTGTGTTCAGGTGACAGTATGTTTGTGTCTGTTGTGTTCAGGTGACAGTATGTCTGTGTCTGTTGTGTTCAGGTGACAGTATGTTTGTGTCTGTTGTGTTCAGGTGACAGTATGTTTGTGTCTGTTGTGTTCAGGTGACAGTGTGTCTGTGTCTGTTGTGTTCAGGTGACAGTATGTTTGTGTTTGTGGTGTTCAGGTGACAGTATGTTTGTGTCTGTTGTGTTCAGGTGACAGTATGTTTGTGTCTGTTGTGTTCAGGTGACAGTATGTCTGTGTCTGTTGTGTTCAGGTGACAGTATGTCTGTGTTTGTTGTGTTCAGGTGACAGTATGTTTGTGTCTGTTGTGTTCAGGTGACAGTGTGTCTGTGTCTGTTGTGTTCAGGTGACAGTATGTTTGTGTTTGTTGTGTTCAGGTGACAGTATGTCTGTGTCTGTTGTGTTCAGGTGACAGTGTGTTTGTGTCTGTTGTGTTCAGGTGACAGTATGTTTGTGTCTGTTGTGTTCAGGTGAGAGTATGTCTGTGTTTGTTGTGTTCAGGTGACAGTGTGTTTGTGTCTGTTGTGTTCAGGTGACAGTATGTCTGTGTCTGTTGTGTTCAGGTGAGAGTATGTCTGTGTTTGTTGTGTTCAGGTGAGAGTATGTCTGTGTCTGTTGTGTTCAGGTGACAGTGTGTCTGTGTCTGTTGTGTTCAGGTGACAGTATGTTTGTGTTTGTTGTGTTCAGGTGACAGTATGTTTGTGTCTGTTGTGTTCAGGTGACAGTATGTCTGTGTCTGTTGTGTTCAGGTGACAGTATGTTTGTGTCTGTTGTGTTCAGGTGACAGTATGTTTGTGTCTGTTGTGTTCAGGTGACAGTATGTCTGTGTCTGTTGTGTTCAGGTGACAGTATGTCTGTGTTTGTTGTGTTCAGGTGACAGTATGTTTGTGTCTGTTGTGTTCAGGTGACAGTGTGTCTGTGTCTGTTGTGTTCAGGTGACAGTATGTTTGTGTTTGTTGTGTTCAGGTGACAGTATGTCTGTGTCTGTTGTGTTCAGGTGACAGTGTGTTTGTGTCTGTTGTGTTCAGGTGACAGTATGTTTGTGTCTGTTGTGTTCAGGTGAGAGTATGTCTGTGTTTGTTGTGTTCAGGTGACAGTGTGTTTGTGTCTGTTGTGTTCAGGTGACAGTATGTCTGTGTCTGTTGTGTTCAGGTGAGAGTATGTCTGTGTTTGTTGTGTTCAGGTGAGAGTATGTCTGTGTCTGTTGTGTTCAGGTGACAGTGTGTCTGTGTCTGTTGTGTTCAGGTGACAGTATGTTTGTGTTTGTTGTGTTCAGGTGACAGTATGTCTGTGTCTGTTGTGTTCAGGTGACAGTATGTTTGTGTTTGTGGTGTTCAGGTGACAGTATGTCTGTGTCTGTTGTGTTCAGGTGACAGTATGTTTGTGTCTGTTGTGTTCAGGTGACAGTATGTCTGTGTCTGTTGTGTTCAGGTGACAGTATGTTTGTGTCTGTTGTGTTCAGGTGACAGTATGTTTGTGTTTGTTGTGTTCAGGTGACAGTATGTCTGTGTCTGTTGTGTTCAGGTGACAGTATGTTTGTGTCTGTTGTGTTCAGGTGACAGTATGTCTGTGTCTGTTGTGTTCAGGTGAGAGTATGTTTGTGTTTGTTGTGTTCAGGTGACAGTATGTCTGTGTTTGTTGTGTTCAGGTGACAGTATGTTTGTGTCTGTTGTGTTCAGGTGACAGTATGTTTGTGTTTGTTGTGTTCAGGTGACAGTATGTCTGTGTCTGTTGTGTTCAGGTGACAGTGTGTTTGTGTCTGTTGTGTTCAGGTGACAGTATGTTTGTGTCTGTTGTGTTCAGGTGACAGTATGTTTGTGTTTGTGGTGTTCAGGTGACAGTATGTCTGTGTCTGTTGTGTTCAGGTGACAGTATGTTTGTGTCTGTTGTGTTCAGGTGACAGTATGTCTGTGTCTGTTGTGTTCAGGTGACAGTATGTTTGTGTCTGTTGTGTTCAGGTGACAGTATGTTTGTGTTTGTTGTGTTCAGGTGACAGTATGTCTGTGTCTGTTGTGTTCAGGTGACAGTATGTTTGTGTCTGTTGTGTTCAGGTGACAGTATGTCTGTGTCTGTTGTGTTCAGGTGACAGTATGTTTGTGTCTGTTGTGTTCAGGTGACAGTATGTTTGTGTTTGTTGTGTTCAGGTGACAGTGTGTCTGTGTCTGTTGTGTTCAGGTGAGAGTATGTTTGTGTCTGTTGTGTTCAGGTGACAGTGTGTCTGTGTCTGTTGTGTTCAGGTGACAGTATGTTTGTGTTTGTTGTGTTCAGGTGACAGTGTGTTTGTGTCTGTTGTGTTCAGGTGACAGTATGTTTGTGTTTGTTGTGTTCAGGTGACAGTGTGTCTGTGTCTGTTGTGTTCAGGTGACAGTATGTTTGTGTTTGTTGTGTTCAGGTGACAGTGTGTCTGTGTCTGTTGTGTTCAGGTGAGAGTATGTTTGTGTCTGTTGTGTTCAGGTGACAGTATGTTTGTGTTTGTTGTGTTCAGGTGACAGTGTGTCTGTGTCTGTTGTGTTCAGGTGAGAGTATGTTTGTGTCTGTTGTGTTCAGGTGACAGTGTGTCTGTGTCTGTTGTGTTCAGGTGACAGTATGTTTGTGTTTGTTGTGTTCAGGTGACAGTATGTTTGTGTTTGTTGTGTTCAGGTGACAGTGTGTCTGTGTCTGTTGTGTTCAGGTGAGAGTATGTTTGTGTCTGTTGTGTTCAGGTGACAGTGTGTCTGTGTCTGTTGTGTTCAGGTGACAGTATGTCTGTGTCTGTTGTGTTCAGGTGACAGTATGTTTGTGTTTGTGGTGTTCAGGTGACAGTATGTCTGTGTCTGTTGTGTTCAGGTGACAGTGTGTCTGTGTCTGTTGTGTTCAGGTGACAGTATGTCTGTGTCTGTTGTGTTCAGGTGACAGTATGTTTGTGTCTGTTGTGTTCAGGTGACAGTGTGTCTGTGTCTGTTGTGTTCAGGTGACAGTATGTCTGTGTCTGTTGTGTTCAGGTGACAGTGTGTCTGTGTCTGTTGTGTTCAGGTGAGAGTATGTTTGTGTCTGTTGTGTTCAGGTGACAGTATGTTTGTGTCTGTTGTGTTCAGGTGACAGTATGTTTGTGTCTGTTGTGTTCAGGTGACAGTATGTTTGTGTCTGTTGTGTTCAGGTGACAGTATGTTTGTGTCTGTTGTGTTCAGGTGACAGTATGTTTGTGTCTGTTGTGTTCAGGTGACAGTATGTTTGTGTCTGTTGTGTTCAGGTGACAGTATGTCTGTGTCTGTTGTGTTCAGGTGACAGTGTGTCTGTGTCTGTTGTGTTCAGGTGAGAGTATGTTTGTGTCTGTTGTGTTCAGGTGACAGTATGTCTGTGTCTGTTGTGTTCAGGTGACAGTGTGTCTGTGTCTGTTGTGTTCAGGTGAGAGTATGTTTGTGTCTGTTGTGTTCAGGTGACAGTATGTCTGTGTCTGTTGTGTTCAGGTGACAGTATGTTTGTGTCTGTTGTGTTCAGGTGACAGTATGTCTGTGTCTGTTGTGTTCAGGTGACAGTATGTCTGTGTTTGTTGTGTTCAGGTGACAGTATGTTTGTGTCTGTTGTGTTCAGGTGACAGTATGTTTGTGTCTGTTGTGTTCAGGTGACAGTGTGTCTGTGTCTGTTGTGTTCAGGTGAGAGTATGTTTGTGTCTGTTGTGTTCAGGTGACAGTGTGTCTGTGTCTGTTGTGTTCAGGTGAGAGTATGTTTGTGTCTGTTGTGTTCAGGTGACAGTATGTTTGTGTCTGTTGTGTTCAGGTGACAGTATGTCTGTGTCTGTTGTGTTCAGGTGACAGTATGTCTGTGTTTGTTGTGTTCAGGTGACAGTATGTTTGTGTCTGTTGTGTTCAGGTGACAGTATGTCTGTGTCTGTTGTGTTCAGGTGACAGTATGTTTGTGTTTGTTGTGTTCAGGTGACAGTATGTTTGTGTCTGTTGTGTTCAGGTGACAGTATGTTTGTGTTTGTTGTGTTCAGGTGACAGTATGTTTGTGTCTGTTGTGTTCAGGTGACAGCATGTCTGTGTCTGTTGTGTTCAGGTGACAGTATGTCTGTGTCTGTTGTGTTCAGGTGACAGTATGTTTGTGTCTGTTGTGTTCAGGTGACAGTATGTCTGTGTCTGTTGTTTTCAGGTGACAGTATGTTTGTGTTTGTTGTGTTCAGGTGACAGTATGTTTGTGTCTGTTGTGTTCAGGTGACAGTATGTTTGTGTCTGTTGTGTTCAGGTGACAGTATGTTTGTGTCTGTTGTGTTCAGGTGACAGTATGTCCGTGTCTGTTGTGTTCAGGTGACAGTATGTTTGTGTCTGTTGTGTTCAGGTGACAGTATGTCCGTGTCTGTTGTGTTCAGGTGACAGTATGTTTGTGTTTGTGGTGTTCAGGTGACAGTATGTTTGTGTTTGTTGTGTTCAGGTTACAGTATGTTTGTGTCTGTTGTGTTCAGGTGACAGTATGTTTGTGTCTGTTGTGTTCAGGTGACAGTATGTTTGTGTCTGTTGTGTTCAGGTGACAGTATGTTTGTGTTTGTGGTGTTCAGGTGACAGTATGTTTGTGTTTGTTGTGTTCAGGTTACAGTATGTTTGTGTCTGTTGTGTTCAGGTGACAGTATGTCTGTGTCTGTTGTGTTCAGGTGACAGTATGTTTGTGTCTGTTGTGTTCAGGTGACAGTATGTCTGTGTCTGTTGTGTTCAGGTGACAGTATGTTTGTGTTTGTTGTGTTCAGGTTACAGTATGTTTGTGTTTGTTGTGTTCAGGTTACAGTATGTTTGTGTCTGTTGTGTTCAGGTGACAGTATGTCTGTGTCTGTTGTGTTCAGGTGACAGTATGTTTGTGTCTGTTGTGTTCAGGTGACAGTATGTCTGTGTCTGTTGTGTTCAGGTGACAGCATGTCTGTGTCTGTTGTGTTCAGGTGACAGTATGTCTGTGTCTGTTGTGTTCAGGTGACAGTATGTTTGTGTCTGTTGTGTTCAGGTGACAGTATGTCTGTGTCTGTTGTGTTCAGGTGACAGTATGTTTGTGTCTGTTGTGTTCAGGTGACAGTATGTTTGTGTCTGTTGTGTTCAGGTGACAGTATGTTTGTGTCTGTTGTGTTCAGGTGACAGTATGTTTGTGTCTGTTGTGTTCAGGTGACAGTATGTTTGTGTCTGTTGTGTTCAGGTGACAGTATGTCCGTGTCTGTTGTGTTCAGGTGACAGTATGTTTGTGTTTGTGGTGTTCAGGTGACAGTATGTTTGTGTTTGTTGTGTTCAGGTTACAGTATGTTTGTGTCTGTTGTGTTCAGGTGACAGTATGTTTGTGTCTGTTGTGTTCAGGTGACAGTATGTTTTCGTCTGTTGTGTTCAGGTGACAGTATGTTTGTGTTTGTGGTGTTCAGGTGACAGTATGTTTGTGTTTGTGGTGTTCAGGTTACAGTATGTTTGTGTTTGTTGTGTTCAGGTTACAGTATGTTTGTGTTTGTGGTGTTCAGGTTACAGTATGTTTGTGTCTGTTGTGTTCAGGTTACAGTATGTCTGTGTCTGTTGTGTTCAGGTTACAGTATGTTTGGAATTGGAATCGGCATCATGGTGTTTGGATACTGGAGGCTTTTTAAGTGGAACAGAGAGAGAAGGTGAGACACATGAATTTTGATATTGTGATGGTTTCTTTTGTGAATGTTTTAATTATTTTCTCTTTCTGTGACAGACGTCTGAACATTGAGGATTTAGAGACTCGGATTGCTTTACTCCCTCTGCTGCAGGCTGAGCAGGACCGCAGGTACACACACACACACACACACACACACACACACACACACACACACACACACACACACACACACACACACACACACACACACACACACACAAACAGAGTTGTTTCATTTAAAGACATGTTTAAATGAAGTACAGATCCCCCACATTATCATGATACGGGTTCATGTTTGTGTCTGTGGTTCTCCTCCAGAACATTACGGATGTTGCGAGAGAACCTGGAAGAGGAAGCTGTCATCATGAAGGATGTTTCTGATTGGAAGGTCATGTCATATATAAATATACCTCTAGCATCATGTCTTGTTTTGTTTTTAAATTGGAGTGTGCTGAAATGTCCTGTGTGTTTTTGTGCAGGTGGGTGAGAACATGTATCACACCGATCGCTGGGTCACACCGCTCACAGAAGAGCTCTACAATCTCAGACCACGAGAGCAGTTGCTTCATAAGAAGTTTGGATTTCTCTGGTATGTGTAGAGAAACCGACGCTGTTCCATCATGCTCGCCGTCCAGAATCATCCGTTCTGAGACATGACGTCAACACTGATGCTTTCTGCTGGAACACTGTTCATGTTGTAAATGATTAAAGTAATAAATAGCCTTTCTTTACTTATGGAAAGTCTGGTGTCTTTTCTTTCATCTGAGCTTGGGTCACTGAACAGAAGTTTACATTCATGAAGACAAAAATAAGAGGAATGATAAGGTTCAGGAAACAGGACTTGTGCTCGGCTGTTTCTTTTCAAATGTTTGCTCAGAACCTTTCATGTAAAAACAAAACACTTCTGCTGTTTTTAGTCTTTACAGTCATATTCCCCAAAAATCTAGAATGTTTCTGTAGTATGTGTTACAGATGTGAAATACTATCAGTTTACTGTCATTGATCAAGCTCCTCCCACTTCAGCTTGGCACAGGAACAGACTCCACCCTACTGATAAAGCTTTGTGATTGGTTGTGTGTGCTTGTCAGCTGAATGTCTCTTTTAACATTTGAAGCAGAAGAGAATTTATTAAAAGAAGTTTTCAGTCTGTCAAGATGAATCGACTGAATGAAGAATGTGTGGAAAAGCTGCGATATCTCAGGTAAAGACATTCATTCTGTTTCTATATATCAAAGAGGTCATGTACAAAAACAGCAAATTTGCAAGACTTTGAAACATGTAATGCAATGTGCATTCCAATGTAATAACAGTCTTATTATGGTTATAATAACAAATAAATACAGCTTATACACACAAGACACAAAAAACTAATTAAAACTCTAAAAAACTCTTCTTCTTGTGTTCAGTATGAACACATTAAAGTTAAAAATTAAAGTTGCAAACACTTTTTTAGACCAAAACAATACTAATGTTTTTGCAGATAAAAGATCTGTGATGCAATGCTGTCCTCCTCTGCAGCTTCACAACATTTAGCTAAAAGGATTTTTTATTTAAGAGTTTTAACTGTCAGCAGAACGTTTAGATGACATTTGATGTTTCAGATATGATGATGATGATGACAACTGAAGATTACAGATTACTTTTTCTAAAGGTAGCAGTGTGCGGGTGAACTTATTTTGTTTAAATAAACTTTCAGGTTTTATCTCTCTCTGTGTAACTCGGTAATATTGTTGTAGCACTTGTTCACCTATTGTTGTATCGGCTATTTACCGCTTCATTGTCTCCTCGACTATTGTAAGTCTCTGTGGATAAAAGCGTCTGCTAAATGACTAAATGTAAATGTAAATATTACTTTTTGGTTTTTGTGATTTCATTTTGTTTATCTGTACATTTTCCTTGTGTTGTGTTTGTATAAACATGTATTTCTTAAAGCTTTTTTGAATTTATGTTTAATTGTAATGGTAAAGAAATATATGTATCATTCAAGGTAAAGTGTGTTTTACTGTTACTACAATTCTTATTATTCAAGCAAACTTCTGTTTAATGGGATCGGGCAGAACATTCTGTTGTTAGATCAATATTCTACATGAGATCAGGAAACTCCTACTGACTCAGATCAGCCAAAGGTCAAAACCAGACATCTGCTCTGTTGTGTCAAGGGTCTCAGATCAGTTTAATGATGTACACTTTTAACTATCACTCTTTTGCAGTCATGAAGAGGCGGTCACCATGGAGACTGAGTTGCTGAGGGATTATGGCTTCGGACAGCAACAGTTGACCGAGATTTTGGGTCATGCATGCGCAGTGGCCATCACAAAGGTCTGCAAACATATTCTGCTTGAAAAATCCTGATGTGATATCACGATTTTGTGTTATAATATTTATGCAGGTTTATCCGCTGTCATCTCTGGAAAAACGTCAGTCCACAGTTTTGGTGATCTGCGGCCCGGGTCACAACGGATGTGTAGGTCTGGTGTGTGCCAGATATTTACATGTGTTTGTGAGTTACTGAACGTTTCATTCTCTCAGATCATAAATGTTTGGTTTGGCATGATCATGTGAATGTCTTCATACAGGACTATATCCCGACTGTGTTCTGTCCCAGACGCTCACAGGATGCTTTACATCAGAACCTCATAGTTCAGTGTGAGAAGATGGACCTTCCCTTTCTGTCCTACCTGCCCACAGAGGTGACGTCATGTCACCCCCCCTCCAAAATAGTTTAATTCCTTTAAGCATACAATAGTAAAACTACTACAATTGCAACTAGACTAGTATATTTAAGTATATTTTATTCCGAAGAAAATTTTTAGCAGACCTTGAGACACAAGAATAACCTGCAGAGTTAAGGAAAAAAGAAATGACTTGTGTTCTGTTATTGTTAAGGTTCAGTTGGTTAATGACGCGTATAATCTGGTTGTGGACGCTGTTCTGGGTGCAGAAACAGAACCGAGAGATGTCAGCGAGACCCTCACAACTGTTCTGCATGCGCTGCAGGGTCTCACAATTCCCATCGTCAGCCTTGACATTCCCTCAGGTTACCAGCACATATATTAAAGAAGGGGTATCACAAGCAGTTTCTGTCGATATTATTCTTAATCTCGAGTAACTGTAGTATGAAATCATATTGTTCATTTATCAGAAAAGTATTTGGTTTACTCACATTTACAGAAGATAGAAACATCTTTATGACTGTTTCAGGAAAAGGCCAAGCTCCCACGGGTGACAGAAACACTACATCAAGCACCGAACTCAGATTTTAACAATTGGAATGAACATGTCAACATGTTTATCAGTGCAAAGCACTTGTGATACTCCTCCTTTTTACATCTAAAAACAAAACTATATAAAACCACTTAATGGATGTAAATGATATGAAATGTAATAAATCATGATTATTAGAAATGCACTAGTTGGTTTCCTGCATGACCTGGACGGACACTGAAGCCTGTAAAAATGAATAAAATATCTCATTAAGGAATAGAGGAATAAACACTAATAAAAACAATAAGACATTGTAGGGGATAAGCATTTATTGGATCAAATTGACCAAAGTTAACAGTTTTTAAGAATTCTCCATGTGAATAAAATATATGTGTTTTCAGTTTAAAGAATCTTCTGCACAGTTTAAATTAGACATGATTATTCTGATGATAACTGAAGACTGATGTGATGTTTTAACAGGTTGGGAATGTGAAGACAGTGTTAACAGAATAAATCCATCGCTTCTCATCTCTCTCATGACACCAAAGACGTGCGCTCACACTTTCTCTGGATCTCACTTTCTGGCCGGACGATTCCTGCCCTACGACATCCAAAAGAAATATGAGCTTAACCTGCCAAAGTTCACTGGAACAGATTGTGTTGTTCAACTGTGAAGTGCGTTTTCTTCAAAAACACTTAAAACAATAGAATGATTCAAGTTAGCTTGTGTATTCAGTTTTATGAGTGTGACCAATGTTCTTCCCAAATATATCACACAGACCACACATAAATTGCTACGAGTCAAATATATGTTGATAGATTTAATGTAAAGTGAATAAACTATAATAGAAGAAGCATTAGACTGAGGTTTTAATTGTTGCTCTTATCGCACTTTTATCAACATGTAATCAAACGGACACCCCTCTGTCATTTTATCCACAGATAAAAACATTATATTCAAGAGTTTACATGCAGGAAAAAACATTCATTTCAAAAGTTTTATACAAACCTTAAAGACGTTATTCTTTATAATGGAGACACCTCAGTTTACCTGGAACACGACACAGCTTTCATTTAGAACTTATCCTAAACAAAACAAATGAAAAACATTCCAATTAATAAACTCGTCTACAAGTAGTTACAGCAATGTCTGTCAACAGATTGAGTAAAAAGCTGAAGTGCATTCATGAATGAACAGTAGAGAGCATCTGGTGAGAAGGATCCTAACTTTCATGTTTCAGAATTCATGGACACATGTACTGGACATTTACGTTTCTGATGAGAATTGTGAACATTTGACTGTACAGAATTTGATGCCAGTAGACAAACATCTAATTCAGTAAGATTTTGAAGATATGAACAGGAGAACAAAGGAAGATTACCTCACAGACACAGGACTATTGTGTCTCCATACATGAACATGAGCCCAGAGAGAGAGAAGCAGCAGCTTTTTCTGAGCAACAGGAATCACTTGAGCAGATGAAACACATCAACATCCCAGGACGTGTTTGAGGGAAAAATCACAGTGCTTGAATTCAATGATGTTTGCGTTCAACTCTTGTCTTTTTGAACATTAATGTTAATTGATAAACTAGTGAGGGTCGGTTGTGTTGTTTTGTCACGGACTCGCTAGCTTCCATGTAGTGCCAAGAGCTTTTTTTGCAAGTTTATCAACTCTTAATCTGTGTATTTCTAGTTTAAATGAACACATAACCCTTAAACAGCCCAGGCCTGTATTAATGGCATTGTTAATAAAGAGAAGATAAAACTGACCGGCTACTTCATTTTAAAACTATATTCCTCCCTTCCAGTTTGGTGAAAAACAATCATGCAAATATCTTCACAGCTTTCTATACTCCAGCTTTAGTCTAAAAGTGCTTTTAGTAGGTTCTCATTTTGGGTTAAAATAAGACTCAAAAAACTCCAGGATCTAGAGAATCTTTAAAAGGCACCACAGAATTCAGAACATTTCAACAAATGGTTTTGTTTAATAAGGCTCCATGAAGCCAAAAATAAAATAAATCAAATTTTCATACAAAGACAGGAGCACAAGTTTTCGCCCAGTTGTAAGAGTGAACAATTAGTTTGTTTTTGAAGTAAATGAATATTTATAAAGAGTCCATAATCCGAACATTTAAATTAAAATGCAGGCGTGGAGCAGAGAGGGAAATACCTCGGGCCGAGAAACCCAACAGCACCAGTGCTCCAGGCGCTCCAGCAGCGGTCACCAGTCTGAAAAGAATTCACTTTTTGGATACTGGACATTTTGGAATTCATGATCTGGCATCTATGAAAAGGAGTCATTTACAACTAAAAGTGACTCCAGAGATGTACCCTTTAAAACTATTAAAGAAAAAAAAATCTATGCTAGGAGATTTCAGGTCAGAGCAAATTGAGAACAGCATCATTAGATTTTAAAACTCTTTTCACAGTCAATGAACGGAGTCACCTTTCTCAAATACAAGAACAAAAGACAAATATAAAAAGACAGATCCAAGAACAGATGATGAAGTCTGTTAGAAACGCGCAGCCGGCAGCGTGACGGGGTCTTGGGTTTTAATCGCGTACAGCTGAGGAGGAATGACCACACATGAGGACACGAAATCATCGCAACACGTTAACACAGTCATGATCTCTGCTAACAGTCTACAACAAACCCAAACTAGAACAAAAATCAAGGGACAGTTCACAAAGTCCACGTGTCAAAGTTGAAGGAAAAGTGAAAGTTATAGCTGAAACTGAAACAAAATAAAAATCGCTTCTGATGTTTCCCCGTCAGCAGATCACAGATTTAAGTCGGCCGTCAGACACACCTGACTGGTTTCATTTACAAAAATAACAATAATAATTTGATCCTCTTACAAAAACCCCACCCATTGTACAACTATGAATCATAAAAAAAGGATGGGATGTGGCATCTAAACACTGACGTTAATCTGGCACTTCTAGAGAAACCGGTGTCACAGGTCTACAGAGACTGTATTCTTGAATAGAAAGATATTTTAATACATACCATAACTATCATAACCGTCTCTGTATGATCCACCTCGATCCCCATAACCTGAACTCCTGCAACACAACACACACAATATGTAAATATACACAAAGTGTGACAACAGGTAAATATGTTTTAGAGTTGAGCCGATGGAGTGTAATCTGAGCCGACACTCACCGATCTCTGCTGTAACCGCCACCACCTCCTCCGCTCTTGTATCCTCCGCCGCCGCCGCTGCTGTAGCTCCGATCACTTCCGTAACCACGGTCACCACCCCCGTAACTGCGGTCACTTCCGTAACTGCGGTCACCACCTCCGTAACCACCACCACCTTCAGAACAGGACAACATTGTGACAACAGTCCAGGATTCTGGTCAACTACTGACAGATCACATGGAGACCCGAGCACCTCTGGAACCTCCTCTTCCTCGTCCTCCTCTGAAGTAACCTCCTCCTCCTCCTCTTCCTCCGCCGCCGCCACCGCCTCCTCTGTAGGATCCACCGCCCGATCGACCACCTCCACCCTTTCCGGCCTCATCCACGCGGATGGTTCTCCCGTCCACGGACTGTGCGGGGGAAGAACGTTACTCTCATGTTACACTCACACCAACTTTGAGATCAGGTGAAGGAACATTAGAAGGAACCTTTCCGTTCATTCCCTCCAGAGCGTCTTTGGCATCGTCCGGGTTCTCGAAGGTCACAAACCCGAAGCCTCTGGACTTGTTGGTCTCTCGGTTCCGGGCCACATGAACTGAACACATTGAGAAATGCAAATCATGACTAAATGTAAACGACACCAACAACCAATCGAGAGCGGGCCTGCTCCAGTGTACGCCTGTGATTGGCCCTCAGCACCGGAACTCACCGTTGGTGATCACTCCATATTTGGTGAAGGCGTCCTCTAGCGACTGCTCGGTGGTATCGAAACTCAATCCGCCAATAAACAACTTCCCTTCATCAGACATTGTGTTAAATCTACACAAATCAACACAACACGTACACAATCTGAGCATTACATGTGACAGAGGCACATCTGCAGAGGAATCCTCCACAATATAAAGTAGGTCAAACAATAGACACGATATATAAACACACAAACAATGAAGAATAACAATAAACGACACAAAAGTGTCATCTGAGGAACATCTCGAGACAATAAACGTCATAAAAGTGCGCTTATAAATCCTACACGAGATAACATGGACGACTTCAGGATGTTGAGCTCGTGCAGCGACGCCATTTTGAGCCGAACGTGACAAACGGAACAGAATTCCTCAATAAAACTCCGCGTTCCTCTCGGTGAACGCGTCGCGTCGCGCACGCGTTATTCTGCGTCGTGTGTTTACCTGTGATGTCGCAGTTACAGATACAGAGAGACTTCCGGCGAGCGTTGCGTCTCCGAGCGCGTTCACGACTCCTCAGACGCTCACACGTGACGCGCTGACGCTTATAAACACACGGCGCGGAGGGGCGGGGCTTACACACTCATCGACCAATGACATCACAGCATTTAAAATAAAACATGGAAATAAGTTTGTGTTTATATTCCAGCGAGGATATTTCATATCAACTCATACAATAAGAGCTGAACATAAGAACATCTGCAGATGATTGACAGTCATAGAAATAATATATATATAATAAATGTTAAATAGTGTGTCAGATGATTAAAGATGTGTTTATGTGGGGTGACGTCATCATCTCACATGTGTTTAAAACACTTTAGTCCAGAAGATGTCAGTGTTTAATTCTTATACTGTGTGACCATAAAGAGAATAAACATGATTGACAGTTGTTCATCTTAAACCATTAAAAGTTTTTAAGTTTTTTAAAGTTTTATTCTTTCTATTAAACAGAAGCTGCTTTGAAATGCTCTTGTGTGCACACCTAACTCACTAACTCACTAACTCACTAACTCACTAACTCACTTCTTTTCTAACTACTCACTCTATCAAAAAAAATAAAAAAAATACTTTTGTAACTTCTCTCTCTGTGTAACTCGGTAACATTGTTGTAGCACTTGTTCACCTATTGTTGTATCGGCTATTTACCGCTTCATTGTCTCCTCGACTATTGTAAGTCGCTTTGGATAAAAGCGTCTGCTAAATGACTAAATGTAAATGTAAATGTAAATGTGTGCTGTGTGTGTGTGTAGAGTTTGTGATTTGATCTCAGGATAGAAACATTATTTACATTCAGACATATTTATTTGTTTATGTGGAGAGTCTTGTAATAAGATGATGTACATGTTTATTAGATTATCTGTGACACATTAAAGAGATCAAGAATATTTGCACACACACTTCACATGTTTACACATTCACTCACACACATGAGAGTTTTAAAGAAGATGAGTTGAGTTCAGACACTGAAGAAACCGAGAGTTAAGAAGCAGAAAGGTGTTGGACGGAGAGTGTTTTGAGAATATAACCTGTGAATATCTGCGAAGGGAGAGAAAGTCACATCACACTAACATCTAAAAATAAAGAACAGAGCTTCCTCAAATAGATCCTCACAAAAAGAGCTGAATGAGTGTGACAGTCCTCATCCTTTAAACAGAGGGTTCTGTTGCTAAGCAACCTCAAGTGATGCTCACACACACACACACACACACACACACACACACACACACACACACACACACACACACACACACACACACACACACACACACACACACACACACACACACACACACACAAAGACACACACACACACACACACACACACACACACACACACACAAAGACACACACACACACACACACACACACACACACACACACACACACACACACACACACACACACACACACACACACACACACACACACTCCCTCTGCTGAGAATTTTTATTTGTCTTTCTGTTTGAATGTTCATGGCTGGGTCAGGGTGTCTGAGGTCAGAGGTCACGTCTGTAAGAGCCTGCTGAAGCTCTTTCAAATGTGATGAATGACAGTCTCACACACTTGGTCAAATCAGATGAAGGTCATCAAACATGTCCAGCGCTGTATCACGGTGACACGTTTGTAAAATAAGAAAATATGGAAATCTCGGTACATTTAGTGTACACACAGAGAAGATTAAGACTGGACTTTAATTATTGTTCTGAACGTATATGATCTATATGAATTGATGCTGATGTCATAAATACTCAACGCCAAACATAATTTTCATTTACATTTATTCATTTGTCAGACGCATTTATCCAAAGTGACTTACAAAGTATTATACAATAGTCAATCATCAGTGTAGAGTAAACAGGGTTAAGATGTCTTAAGAACACTTAGTACTGACACCGGGATTCAAACCAACAACCTTCTGATCACAAGTCTAACCACCAGACCACAACTGACCGCAGGTCATCATGTCCGGCGAGACGATCCCAGGACCAAACACAAACTCTATAAACAAGACCAAACACCAACGCATCAAGCGGAAATAAATCCTTTATATGATAACACTGATACCCTGACAGACGGGAACATTATTTGACTTCCTGTTTCTTCCCCTCGTCCTCTATGAGTGTCTCCTGCAGCACATGACGTTAAGCACGGCCTTGTCCTGTCAGCTCATTCTGCGAGATATGTCATGGCATCCCAGTACATAAACTAAACAGTCAAAAGTCTTTTATTTGGATGATGAAGGACATTTGTGGCCTTTTTGTCAGTATGGATAAATGTGATCCATCCCATAATCTTACACTTAACACCAGCCTCAAAATGGATCACCATCGGCTGTATTTCTGCACCATACACTTCAAAAAAACATTATAGCATGTATAGCAAACATATAGCATTTTCTTTATAAAAGTGCCAACCTCAGATTGTCTCAAGTTTAATTCACGAGGTCAAACATGTCTTGATGTTCTCCAAGAGGGTTTGCTTCAATCTCAAGCAGGAGGAATGGGCTTATCCATTCTTTATAAATGAGAAACATCACCTGCCGTCTGTTTCTTGATTTGATGAATGAAGAAACTTTTTCACAATGAATCCCACTTCATAGAAGCAGAAGTAAATAATGTTTAATATTTAACATAACTTAAATGTATATTAAAAGACACCTCATATAAAAAGATTTTGTCTGAATAAACTATTGGTTGAAAGAAATGTTTCTGAGGACAATATTTCTAAACCACCTCAGATACTTTAGTTTCTTTCATTTATTAAGACAAAATTATTGCTCAAGTAAAAAATCCCTTTTCTCTTACATTTACCTATAAAACCACATGTGAAAGGACAAGCAAACATAAAGCCTGGGATGTTTCACAGTTTATCATGGAATACATTTGCTACATGAACGTTAAACAAGAAAAGGTTCACCAGTACATGATCAGAAACCATTTGTTGAAGAAGACTAAAGTCACTTTCCCCAGCTAGTGTATGTGGTGAATGAGTGAACATGTTAAATCCTGTATCGAGTGAGAGAGAGTTCAGAAACACGGTGTATGGTTGTGTAAATTGGGATTGGTGAGTCTTGGTCTGGTGGTTAGAGAGTTGGTCTTGTAAGCAGAAGGTTGTATGTTTGAATCCCCTGTTTACACTTCACACTACTTACAAGTTGCATGGGGTAAAACCAGTGAACTCATGAAGGTCTTATTGTCAGTGCAGTGACACATCAGAAATAAGTAAGGCTTCCAGGAGAAACAATGTTTGGAGATAAACCTGACGTGTTAATGCTACATTCTGGCGTCAGTAACATCAGATTATGAAGGCCCATAAACACCGAACACAAGATGCAGATGAGACGTGAAACGACAGATCTTTAGCGGATGATCTTCATTCAGTGGCTCCCACTCCTTAACTCAGGCCACAAGAAACTCAGGCTTAATGTCCGGCTGCATGTCGGGTTTCCAGACAACTTCCTCCAAATCCAAGTCCA
>CM065654.1:2354756-2372034 GCA_033220385.1 Triplophysa yarkandensis
ATTCTGCTCATCTTCTGTCATCGTTGCTGTGGACAACAGCGCAGACACTCAAGGTGATTCACGCACATGACACACATCACTCATAACTGTTAAACAGACATCTTCATCACATGTGTGCCTGTGTGTTCAGAGCCAGTGAGGATCAGGAGAAAACCAACACCACATACATAGAGGAGAATCAACCAGCACACGGTGTGTCAACACACTCATCTATATGCACACACAACACATCTTTGCATCTACTGAAGTGATGTTCATCCACAGAGGTCAGCATCAGACTGGATGGCACCGAGTCCATCTCCAGTCGTCATGGAGAAACGGAATCTGATCATTTTCTGTCTCTGGCCGGCGCGGGACGAAGGGTATCATTCAACGAGACCGCCATCTATGAGCAGAGTGCTAAAGATAAAGAGAGAGAACGCAGGTCAGAAACACATGTTTCAGACAGTGTTTGCCACTCTCTCTCCAGCCGTCTGAAATCCTGTGGTTCTCCATCAGGTACACGCTCACAGAGGGAGACTTTCATCACTTGAAGAAATCTCGACTGACGCACACACACATGCAGCCGCCCGCTCTAAAGATCAACACCATAATGGAGTGTGACACAACTGAGAACAACACCAACACTTCTGATATGACGACACACACACATTTACTCGCTTTATTCCAGGTAACACTCCTAAACAAATCAACAATCCGTTATAAATAAGATGAAATATGACAACGCGGTTGTGTTTGTGCAGCCGGTTGAAAGTGTCTCCTCAGACTCATGTGTTCTCTGGATGAATCAAAGCTGCAGTTCTGCTCTCCCCGGAGACTCTCTGAACACCAGTGAACAAACCAGCAAACCACCCCGATCACAAACTGTACGTCGCACTTCCTCCTGACAACACAAGACAGATGCTGATCAAAAGAAAACTTAACTTAACTTAACACATATGACCACACATATATCTCAGTTTGACTTTCTGTTGTTTGCAGCTGGACATGTTGAACAGAAGCACAATGACGGAGGAAGATTCTGTCCTCACAGGACCAGTGGCTGGCGGTCCAGCTCAGACTCACGGAAGTGTGTTTCAGTTTCTGTCTAAACTCCGCCGTCACGCCAGTCTAGAAGGTGCCGGTCCATTTTACAGTGTGAAGAAATGGAGCTTCGACAGCATTCAGAGAGCTGCGAGTCTGGACACCAGAGGTGTGAATTACGTCAATATGAGAAACAGACATTTTGTTTTCCAAAGATTTTAAAAATACTTGTGCTTGAAATATAGCTGAAAATGTTTGGCTAGAAGTGTACTGATAGGATTTTATTCCGCTGTGTTTCTGTGTTCAGGGTCTCCACGCAGATGTGCGTTTCAGAGGCAGAGAGCGGCCAGCGAGACTCTAGACTTTAAAGAAGAACATCTGCAGACAAGAGTCTGTGACTTTCTGTTGAGAAATGATCCCTCTTACCCACAGTCGGATCCACCGAGAAGACTTTCAGCTGGTTCTCTGGAACAAAGCACAGGACCTGAACTCAGCAGGTGATTTCTGAAAACAAATGATATCTTCAGGACTCACAATGTACTTCAATTGCCAAAGACCTTCTGATTGTTAAAACTACAGCATCAACTCTTTCAAGTTCTGCTTTATTTTCAATCTGTATTTAAGCTTCTCATGATGAATCATGTTGAAGAAAGAATGATAATGAAGTGTTTTGTCTGTACAGGTTGGAGATGGAGAGAATGACGGAGGTCAGATGCAGTACAGAAATTGATCCATCATCACCTCTTCAGATGAAGAGCCTGGAGGAGAACGGTCATATGTGTGAAGAGTTCAGATCAGAGAGCCGTCAGGAGAGTTTTGAGCAGCCCAGCTTATATCGTGACATCTGGAGTCTGAGAGCGTCTCTGGAGCAGTATGCCTCCTCTGATCTGAGCAGCAATGACAGAGATTCCACACGCAGTGATGCCGACAGTGTTTGTTCCATAGGTCCATCCAGAGCTGGTGTTTCCTGCTTCCATTCGCAAGACATCGACGACGAGATGGACGAAGACGTCGAGCTGTCGTACGACGAATGCCCGCGGAGAAATGAACGGGACAGCGTGGATGCAGAAACTAGCAACAGAAAACTTCTGCAGATGGACAGCGGTTACGCCTCTATCGAGGCTCCGTGTAAACCTCTGGAGGAATTCCGTCTGTTTGGGAGTTCTTCAGGGAAAACGGCTTCAGAGCGCCGTCGCTTCTTCACCAGTGCTGGGCGGAAGGGTACGGTCTGTGAGAGTTTTGATGCACGGCTGTTTAAAGAGGAGCTGGAGGATGAGGCATCAGAGAGAGCTGCAAGTTTGGAGACAGGGAACCCGGAACCTGCAGCCAAACCCAGAGCGGCCTTCCGTCGCAGAGACTACAGCATAGATGAGAAAACAGAGGCGCTGTTTAATGAATTCTTAAGGCATGATCCTCAGTTTGATCAGCAGGGCTCGGTATTGCCCACGCTCAGACACCGTCACCGCTCTCGTGTTCACCTGAGGAAACAGTGGCAGCGCAGTAAACAGTATAGTGATCCCGGAGCCAACCGTTACTCGCCATCGCTTGAGCGTCATCGCTTTTACCCGCTTCGGCGAGGAAACAGCGCAAACTATCCTCTGGACACCAGATATCACAGCACACTGCCACGCATCGCCAGTGCCGCCGATGAGGAAGCCAGTGAAGGAGCTGCCACTACTGAATGTCACAAAGTGGAACTCGAGAACGAGTGTTCTGCTCCTGACTTGGAAGAAAACTCAAATAACAGCAGCAACAATGCCAGTCGTCTGCGGGACACCAGTGCCGGGGTTTGTGAGATACTGGACAGACACACAGATACTCGTAAATATTCAGAGAGCAGTTCACACACAGACTCTGATCCAGATTCATGCATGCATCACATCCTCATAGACACAAACCCGTCAGATAAACTGGTCATGTCGGCTCTGGACCATCGGCTCAACTCTGGTCTAAGACACACAAACCAAGAGTTCACAGTGAGCACGAGTCGTACCTCTCCGGATGTCGAAGAAGAATAAGCGTTACATTCACAAAAAAAACAACTAAAATCATAGTGTAATGTTCATTACAGCATGATTAATACAGTTTATTTATATCTTTAATAATCTGAACAGAATAAAATCTCTCATCATATCCTAAATGCACATCCATCCCATGTTGCACTGTTCCTGATGTCACTGACTCCTAGAAGTCTGTAAGCAGATAACATGACCCTCAACGTCAAACTTTATTATTCAATATAAATCTGACCCCCTCCTCACACATTCTCTCTCATATGCACTTTTAGAGAAACATATTTGAGTTTTAACATCGGAAGTGTGTCTAGCTTAGAACTTTACTGATTGTTTGAATAAATAAAGGACAGAAGTTTTTTTTAAGATGCTTTAAATGGCTTTGATATGTCAGTTCTCATCACATCATATCAACAAAAGTCTTTATGAATTATTTATTTTGTAGAATAATGGATAAAATTAATAATCTGGTTAAGAATGCACCATGTAATGACTAACGTCTGAAAGTCTTTCTGATTGTTGCGTCACTACAGAAAAGGGTTGTTGCCATGGCAACACATGGAGGGCATCAATGGCTTTAATTCTGTGGATTTTTTACAAGCCAGGTTTTTTCTTTACTCTTATGTTTATATCTTTATTTATTTGCAACAGACCACAAAAAATGTGTTGTGAGTCAGAGTGTGGAGCAAAATTATAATATTAGTGACACACATCATCATCATCACAATCATTTCAAACTTCTGATCAAGTTTTTATTCTTTGTGTTTATTTGTTTTGTTCTGATACAGAACAAACATCCTTACTCAGATTTGAAATGCCTTATTTCTTTTCTGAACCAAATGTTTTAGAAATATTTGTTTTAAATTTTGTTAATCACTCAGACATTGACCACATGAACTATTTAGTGTCGTTCATGTCTGTAAGACCCACTTTCAACAATAACAAAATCCAAAACAAGTAAAAAAACATGAACATCATACAAGCATTTAAGAAATGTGTGTCTCACTCAACTAAACAGAATTGATTGATTTAAGAGACATTTGCATCTTTCAAATGTTTTGTCCAATGTAAAAATGATAAACAATGTAATAAAGCAATAACTTGCACGTGTTTAAGTCGATGTAACACATGGACACACAATGCGTGTGTGTGTGTGTGTGTGTGTGTGTGTGTGTGTGTGCGCGCATGCGTGTGTGTGTGTAGCGATGACTCACCTCACACACACTAACATACAGCTTTCAAACCTTTTTATTTCTGCCACAAGCTCCATTAAGAATTTTACTCAAGTAGTTTCGCACCAAAACTCAATTCAGATGATTTTCTCTGACTGTACAATGAGACTGTCGGTTTTCTGCTGGTGTGTCATGAAAAAAAGGTTTTGAATAAATGCTTGAATATATGAGTATAATCTTAAATCAGAAAAAACTTCAGACCAAAGACTTTTCTCCCACAAACAAGCAAACAAACAACCATCAACTCTGCTTCAGTTGGGATGTGTTTTATATAAATAATACTTAAAAAATATTCAAGGGAAAAAAACAAATCAAATGTAGTCTGTGTCCTCTTAACTCTTCCCAGCATGCAGGGTTTTAATGCTCGTGTGTTTTTAACATTGGTATCATTATTCTCAGTTGTCTCTCTACATGAACTGATGTCTTTGTGTCATACTATCTTAAACTGTAGTTCATCACTGTAAATTAAAAGATGGTCTAAATGCTAAACTGTAAGGTCAGGTCACACGTGACTCGTCAGCTCGCTACATATTAAACATCCACACAGTCTTTGCGTTCCGATCAAACCGGATTGAGTCCGGACACAGAACAAGAACACAGAAACCTCAGAGAGAGAGAGAGAGAAAGGGATGGGAGAGGAGGATTGTGGGAAATAAACATGTCCGCTCTTTAATAGCATCCCAGAATGAAGTCATCCAGATAACGTAGAGCGAGAAACAAGTGTCCGGATGCCATTTGTGTCGATTTCATACTGAGGGCAAAAATGTGCGTGGGGACAGCGTTCATGATGGACTGCAGGGAAACAACAAAAACCTGCAGAGAAAACAAATAACAAGACAAAATAAAAACATCAATACAATCCATTTGTTTATGATGTCAAAATCGGATTCAACACGGCAAGCCCTGCTTATACTAATGGCATGTGTGCATCATGAAAGCCCACAAACAAATTATCAATAAACACACTCAATCTAATACACATACACATACAAAAACAGACATATATAAAATGAGAGAGAAAGAGAGCAAGAGTGTCAGAACGCAAGTAAAGCAAGAGAGAAGAGGGAGAGTGAGATAGTGAGACAGACCAGAGAGAGAGAGAGTGAGATAGTGAGACAGACCAGAGAGAGAGAGAGAGACAGAGAGCGCGAGAGAGAGAGAGAGAGAGAGAGAGAGAGAGAGAGAGAGAGAGAGAGAGAGAGAGACGGACCAGAGAAAGAGAGACAGAGAGCGCGAGTGAGAGAGAGAGAGACAGAGAGCGCGAGAGAGAGAGAGAGAGAGAGAGAGAGAGAGAGAGAGAGAGAGAGAGAGAGAGAGAGAGAGAGAGAGTGAGATAGTGAGACAGAGAGCGCGAGTGAGAGAGAGAGAGACAGAGAGCGCGAGAGAGAGAGAGAGAGAGAGAGAGAAAGAGAGAGTGAGATAGTGAGACAGAGAGCGCGAGTGAGAGAGAGAGAGACAGAGAGCGCGCGCGAGAGAGAGAGAGAGAGAGAGGAGAGAGAGAGAGAGAGAGAGAGAGAGAGAGAGAGAGAGAGAGAGAGAGAGAGAGAGACGGACCAGAGAAAGAGAGACAGAGAGCGCGAGTGAGAGAGAGAGAGACAGTCATCACAGTCAATGCAGCAAGACTAAGAGAACCCCACTCCATTATCTCACACATACAAGCACACACAGATCTGTCAACAAACATCAATCTCATCAAAGTTTATATTAACTGATTTGTACTGTTGAAACTCTGTTTGAGTGTGTGTGAGTGTGTGTAAGTGTGTGTGTGTGTGTGTGTGTGTGTACCGAGTCTCGAACCAGCAACCTTCAGATCACGAGTCCAAGACTTGAACCACCAGGCCACGACTGCCCCTGTCTGTTTGTGTACGTGTGTGTATGTATGTATGTGTGTGTGTGTGTGTGTGTGTGTGTGTTTATTTTGACCTGTACAGAGAAGCAGAAGATCAGATAGAGGTCATTGTTGCTTGCAGGTGGAAAGTTTGCGGATCTTGCTCGCTGCAGATAATCCCTTTCTGGAGGGATTTGATGAAGAGCTGGAACGCCGCTCAGATTTGGGTTTCAGTGCAGACGACTCCGTCCCGTTCACACACAGCGGTTTGGCAACAGCATACGTGCGCTCTGGAGGACACTCTTCTTCATCTTCCTCATCCTCAGGTAGCTGTCCTGCTCAAACACAACACAAAACATCATTCTGCAATTCATTACATTCAATTTATAATTACATGATTTTTAGATTCAGGGTTTCCACTCTTAGACAAATGCCAAGTTCACATTCACTGACTAAAAAACAGAATTTCCATGATCCATAATAAAAGGCAAAAAAGGCCACTGGTTTGTTGAACGTTAAGCAGAAAAAAACAGACACAGACTGTATTTTAAGACCAACCAATACTAAACTTTATTTGCTTTTCACATTTGTTTTGAGTATAAATCTAAGTTTAAAACATAGATACGTTTTTAAGATCTGCACTGAAATGCAATGATATTTTTATGATATCTCTTTTCTTTTTTGTATTACTTGTGTTTCTCCTCTTTGTTCTCTCGTGTCTATTAACTTAAAGTCCTCCTTATTCATATATCCCTATAAACAAAATACATTGTGTCAAAGCTGCTGAGCAACATTCATTAGTAAAACAGTGTGTCAATAATAAAAGGTGATAGTCAAAGGCAATACATTTTTGAATTCGGTGATGTTCAGTGATGATCAGTTTAAACCGTGTCTGTGCATTCATTTACAATTAAGAAAATGAAATGAATATCTTTTACACTTAAGATTTTTCTTTAAAGATGGAGCAGTTCCCTCTTTGGAGAATACGTTGTTTATGGACCACAACCATTAAGTGTATTTTATTATTTAAATCTGTGCATTTAACAGTTTCTGTAACTTATTACACAAACAGCAATACAGTTTACCATTTTTAACTAGATGATAATGAAATGAATCAGACAAAACTTTTAAAAAGTGTAGTAATTCAACCGGACACCCATCAATAGTTTGTATTGGAAATTATCAATTTAAACTATTTGTTGGTTATATTTGTTGTTAACTGTTCAACCACATGCTGCTGGTGTAGATCGGGGGAAAGTTTAGCTGCAGACAAATGAATCATTGTTCCATGTATCGGTGTATCGGTGTATGTAAAAATCCGGCTCGCACAGGTTCTACTCGACGCTCTTCATCTATGTTCTGTTGGCCTGATTCCGACTCAAATTGATAAGATTAAAGACATGTTTAAATAACACTGAGCGCAGACATCTCCACGTTGTTGTAAGAGGCGTGATCTTTCTGGGCAACGTGCACTTAGCTTCTGAAGAATCCCGACACAGAAACCACTGGCACAATCAGAACTCTTTACGTATTTCTAAAGAAAGGACTTCATCCGAACAAGTCAATAGCCGTTTTTATGACAGTGATAATGCGGGAAACAGATATAGATACAGATTGTGTCAAAAATATGTTTATTTCACATGCGAAACATTAACACATGTTATATTGCACACTGTAAACACAGTCAAAGCTTCAAAAAACATGAAGAATGGAACCTTTAATATTTTCATGAATAATGCAGAAAATCGGTACTACTAGGCTTTATTTTCAACATCACGCATTTCTGCAGACCGATGTTCATTTATTGAATTCCTTTAACTAAAAGTTAAGAATGTTATTGATTAAATTGTTCCAGCAAAAGTCAAAAAGACGGGCAGACAAATATAACCATGCAGTACTTCAACAGCAGTTCAAAGAATAAATAGACAATTCAGGAAATCCGAGCGGATGAGGCGGAGGACAAAACATGAGGTTCACTATGGTATCTATAGAGACAGCCTTCATGCTTTCAATTGGAAGTAGCCAAAGCTAGGCAGAACTTCTACTCAAATATTATTAACACAACACTCACACTCGAATGCTTCCTTCTTTTCTGAGAAAATCAATAATATTACAAAGGCCATTGACACATCCTCAGGCTATGCCGAGGTCAGAAAACTTGACCACAAACAGTAACTATGTCTGTCTTTCAAGCCACTGATAGCAAAGTTTTGGAAGAAATAGTACAGCACCTTAAACCTCAACATGCTACCTTGACACACATCTCACATCCGTTTTCAAAAGTGTGCTTAACTGTTTAGAAACAGATCTCTTAGAAGTGGTAAGCACACCACTTCTTTTTAGGACTTTTCCAAGCTCCCAGAAAACTGCCATTTAATAGGTAACATTTTTTAAAAAGGTAGTTATTAATCAGCTGAACAACTACTTAAACTCAGATGGACTACTGGACAGTTTTCGAGTGCATCACAGCATAGAGACGGCCCTCATAAAGATAATAAATTATACTCATTTAAGCTGTAATACTGGCAAATATCAGTGCTGGTATATATATATATATATATATCTTAGTGTATAATTGCTCTCTCACACCATCTCTGCATCGGGAACGATCTGCCTCTTCGAACACATTTATCAGACTCGGTCTCTATCTTCAATAGACCCCTAAAGGTCATCCTTTCGGTCTACACCTAACCTACTAAAAAACCTTCTTTCTAACCTACCCACTTCATATAATAAATAAATAAAAATAAACCTTTTCACCCCTACAGGTTTTATCTTTGTTTAACTCAGTAACCTTATTGTAGCACTTGTTCGCCTATTTTTGTCGCTATTTACCACTTCACTGCCTCTTCGATTCCGCGATTCTTTGCAAGTCACTTTGGATGAAAGCGGCTGCTAAATTTAAATTTACATTTAAATGTAAATCTAACTGACCTGTGATGATTTTATATATATTATATTTGCTAGCTCATAGATGCTCTTGAAAATTCATTTCCCTGGCATGTTTGCCTTAGCCAAGAGGTACAGGTAAGTGCATCTGACTAAGTATTCCCTAATTGGGGAGCAATATAGAAATAAATATGGCGCTCAAAGCAGCCAAACCACAAGATGTGAACAACACGATAATTTTTTTTTTTTTCTATTCTGATAAATGAAAAGTAAAGCTTGAAACAACAAAAGTCTCCCTGGTGTTTCATGACTTAGATAAATAGAAATAAATATATATGTCTGGAATAGACCTTTTAAAATTCCAACATATTCCAGAAATTGATAAAGCTGTATGAAGTTCTGGGCTCACCTGGAACTGTGAAGTCCTGAGTGTATATGATATCATCCTCCCCATCGAACATCTCATCATCCTCCTCTTCAGCGTAACCATGCAGATCCTCCAGGTATGGCACCACGGTCATGCTCCTCCAGGGGTCACGGGTATCAGCACTGGGCGGGATGGGGACGGGACGCTCTGAGGGGGGGTGTTTCTTACGAACCCAGCTAAACAGGTGAAAGAATCAATACACACATTGAAGAGATGGATATGCTGGGTTTATATAACAACTGTAAATGCGGAATGTGTGTATGAGGGCTGCAATAATGGCTGATGGCAAATCTGAGCATATTTGATAAACTCACTTATGTTGTCTGATGTGTTGTATGGAGAATCTTTTCACAGGATCATATTCAAGCATTCCTGTTGACACAATCAACATGGAAAATCATCATTCATAAACAGTGTCACAATGCAGTGTCAGTCCAAGTGTTTCTCAACCGACCGCTCTGCTAACCCACTAGTGGGCCTTCCTGCACCATCTGCTAGGCCAAGAAGGAAGTGGCAGACTATCACTGTGCCCAGGCATTTTTCCCACCTAAAGCATGGTTTGATTGACATTTTTTCAAGAACCTGTAATCATTTACCCTCACTTTAGCCTCTGAGGCAGACTATAAACACAGGGAAAGATATTTGGATGAATGCTTGTAACCAAACAGTAGAAAAATTACCTTTATCATTTAAATGTTTTGTTGATCACAGAATGAGACATTTTCTCAGTTTTTTCTACTATTGTAGTCAATGGGGATTCAAAAACTGATGCTTGATTACATCTTTCTCAATACAGTGGAAACAGAGCAACACCATCTCAGCTCCATCTGAAGTTCAAACCCATATACTACAGTAGGAAGCAGAATATTTTAAACTGCATTTCTGATTCTAAATCTTACTTTACATTTCCTTTGTGTGTTTGTGAGTGTCTATTAGTACTAGAGCCCGGCCGATTGATCATTTTGGCAATTTATTCGGCAGATATGAGCCTGTCGCCGATATATCAATATCAAAATCAATTAAACTGCCGCCATTCTGCTGCTGATATGAGCTTGAACATAATGAACATAATGCTTGGAAGGGTGTTACTACTTAGTTCGACCATCAGAGTGCACTGTATTGTTAACCACTGGCAAACATTCACAATATTCACATCAACCGCCAAAAATATCCACATAATAGGTCTCTGCCATCAGCTCCCACATCCCACTTTCCAGCACGAATTTAGCACTGTATTTGTATATATTGACAATCCCAGCAACTTTATTTGCTAGGACTGCAATGTGCGCGCGAAGTCGGACTTCCCTAGGAGAGTGTCGCCTCACTCAGCGTCTCTTCTGTGCAGCAAGCGGTAGAAAAGAAGCACATTATTTTGCCGGACCACATCATACTTGTGAAAAAATTAATACACAACAATGTTTCCAAGGACCTGATTCTTACTGATATTGTTTATGGTTTGTTAAATGTGCATGATTTGTTATTTAGATTCAGGCATTTAATTGCAAAGCTATAAAAGCTAAAAGCAATGCACATAATTGGACTTAAGTTTAAAAATAAAAATACAAATAAGGACCTAAGTAGTAAAGTTTAACAACTTAAAACATTTTTAAAGGTTACAACAATTTGTAAATAGCGATGTAGCTATTTAATAGCATGTAACAAGGAGTCACTCTAACTTATATATGTCTCATGATTCTAATTACTTCCTATATAGCATTTAAAAGCACCACAACAAGTACATTTTCATATATTATAAGTAAATAAAAAGATTATCATTAATTAAGATTAAGCTACATTATTTAGAATAAAATAATAACATAGAACTTGCCAAACCAGTTTAGTTCCAAAGAAAAAGCAGCCGATATTTGATATCTGTAAGTTTTCCTACCTGATATTGGTATCAGCCCCGAAAAACCCATATCGGTCGGGTTAGTACCTGGAAATGATCTTTCAAGTAACAAATCCTAAAGTTCTCGATAAAGTTAGTTTTCATGATAATGTGAAGTATCATATTTAACAGAAATCAGATGTCTTGCATTTACTTAACGTCATCACTGGTGGTGATGGAGTAACTGAAAGCTAGGTCAACCAATAACAGTAGACTAGACCGTTTGACCAATAAGATAACACTGGGAGGTGGGGCTGAAATAGTCAGCAACTAAATATGATGATAATTATCTTGTGTAATTATCTAATAAAATATACCTTTAGTGCAGAAGAATATGTTTTCAAGCCTAAATTCTTTGTTGTCATTAAATGATAAACAAATCTAAAGTACAGTCATTTAGTTTTGAGATTTTTTAATTATTTAAAGGTTTTAAAGGTTACAGCTTTTGTTGCTCTGTATATATCAACATTAATTATTCATCAAAACGGGGTTTATGAGCACAAATTCCCCAAATACATTCCCTAATTTGTGAAATACATTAAAGTCTGTACAATGGCATCAGTCCAATACCCGATCTTAAAGTTCTTGCCTAAAGCACGAGTTTATGTACATCCAAACCACACATGTAGTGTAGGCTCGCAAAACTTTAATTTCTGCTCAACAGTTACAAACATAAACCTAGATACACACTCACATGTTCATCTCATTAGTTTAGCAGTCAGTGTCGCTGCTCACTTAAGCTATATGCAGAATTAATTCTAGTGAGATAAATAAACGTGCCATCACTGGCCGTGGCTCAGCGAGAATTTTCTTGTAGTCCTATTTATCATTGCTTGTAATATAACAACTATACTGTACATTGAACTAAACATCTGAAAAATTTCTTATTTGTAGTAATTATCCACAAAGTGTGCGGCTGTTATGTGCAGGAGATCAAGTGTTACCATTTTTATCACCCTGGGAGCATTTAAACAATGCAGATATTGGCTCTGTTCTTCAGGTTGTGACACGAATTACATCATCGTAGTCTTAAATTGTGCACATAACTTTAATGCACAACTTTGGATGCAAACATTACTCTGCTGGTCAGAGTGTGTGTTGCTCTGTATTATTTAATGTTATTGGAACACATTAATGGTGCTGTTTGTGTGCGCACACCCTCCACAATATTGAGAGCAGAAAACTATTAACCTGAAACAAACCTGATATCCTAAGAATAAAATTAATTACAAAAGACGATGTAGTTTGTGTAATTAAACAACATATACATATATATATACTTATTCTACAGTAACCTAATTAAAAATTACTTGAGTTGTGATCTTATGCTATAAAAAACAAATTAGCTTGACAAGGAGGGGGGCGGGGCGAACGCCCTTATATATTGGTAGGGGAAACCACATGAAGCAAGAAGGGAATTAATGTATTTTTTAAAGATTTGATGGCATTTATATATAGTATATATATGTATATATAGTTCATGACACAAAAAACTAATTATTAATATGTTAAAACTTTTAAAGCAGAAGTATCAAGTTATTTCAACGCATTCTAAATGCTTTAGACTGTTAAACATGTTGAGTTGTCATGTTAATGTTATCCATATGTTAAAAACCGAGTTAGACATATATGATAGTATTTCTGTGCTCAGTAAAATATCCCAGAGTATATACTCGGTAAGTGAACACACACACACACACTGTGAACACTCGACGCCCGGGGAGCTGTTGGGGGGAACGGTGCCCTGTTCAAGGGACTCACCTCAGACGTGGTATTCCCACTGGTGCCGAGTATCGAACCAGCAACCTTCAGATCACAAGTCCAACACTCGAACCACGAGGCCACAACTGCCCCCTCATCTACCCCCTTATCATATAACCATGCAGACTCTGACAGATGAAAATGCAATATTCGCAAACATATAGTCACTACACACAGTGTAATTTTAGACATGCTTACAGTGAAGCCAGATCCTTCTGACAAGAGTCTCTGAAAAAACATCACTAAAGAAACTTAATCACTAGAATCCTGACATCAACTCTAGTACAAGGCATCTGAATTCTGTAAACGTTTATCAATTTGACTTACAATTAAGCAGTGGTCTACTATCACTGCAGAGTAAACAGAGGTTAGATGTCTTCCTCAAGAACACTTAAGTTATTATCTGCTGACACTGGGATTTATCAGTGAATCTTGTGCTTACAAGTCTAACGCTATAACCACCAATGCCAGGATGTAAAGGAACTTCATACCTCTCAACAGATCAGAAAGCAGCGGTCCACACTCCTCAGGAATAGTATAGTCACCTTTCCCAATGTTCTCAAAAAGCTTATAGATGTTGTCCCCTTCAAATGGGTAAAGACTCGTGGTTATGTTATATCTGGAGAGAGAGAGAGAGAGAGAGAGAGAGAGAGAGAGAGAGAGGAGAGAGAGAGAGAGAGAGAGAGAGAGAGAGACCAGAGGAGAGAGAGAGAGAGACCAGAGAGAGAGAGAGAGAGAGAGAGAGAGAGAGAGAGAGAGAGAGAGAGAGAGAGAGAGAGCGAGAGAGAGAGAGAGAGAGAGAGAGAGAGAGAGAGGGAGATTGATTGTTATCATCACACTTGCATCAATAGATCCATTTAAATCAGAAAGAACTTTATTGGCAACCTAGCACATACAAGGATATCATAAGTAATATAAATAGACAAAAAATAAGATCTACATGTGGATGCGTGTGATAGGAACTCACAGTGTGACTCCAGCTGACCAGATATCCACTTTAAACCCTGAAAAAGTTTCCAGGCCATTGGCAATCTCAGGTGGCTGGAACGCTGGAGACCCTTGGCTTGTTCGACAAGTGTCATCCTCTGCGAAAGGACGTAGAGCCTGGAAGTCAAGTCAACACACACATGCGTTCATACAGATACTTTATGTAAGATGATAATACTCCAATCAGATATCATCAGAAAATTAAAACTGTTGTTTTAAATCTATTCTGAATTTAAGAGACACTAATACAGTAGAATTTCTCACCTCCGCTACACCCAAGTCAGAGATCTTTAACGCCCCATCTGTAGTAAGCAGCAAATTCCCTGGTTTAATATCTTTATGTACGATTCCCTGGCTATGCAAGTATTCAAGACCATCTAACAGCTGACAGAAGTACCTGAGAGAGAGAGAGAGAGAGAGGAGAGAGAGAGAGAGAGACAGAGAGAGAGACAGAGAGAGAGACAGAGACAGAGAGAGACAGAGAGAGAGAACAGAGAGAGAGACAGAGACAGAGAGAGACAGAGAGAGACAGAGAGAGACAGAGACAGAGACAGAGAGAGACAGAGAGAGACAGAGAGAGACAGAGACAGAGAGAGAGAGAGAGAGACAGAGAGAGAGACAGAGAGAGAGACAGAGACAGAGAGAGAGACAGAGAGAGACAGAGAGAGACAGAGAGAGGACAGAGAGAGAGAGAGAGAGAGAGAGAGAGAGAGAGAGAGAGAGAGAGAGAGAGAGAGAGAGTGAGAGAGAGAGAGAGAGAGAGAGAGAGAGAGACCAGAGAGAGAGAGAGAGACAGAGAGAGAGAGAGACCAGAGAGAGAGAGAGAGAGAGAGAGAGAGAGAGAGAGAGAGAGACACACATACAAGAAAGTTAAGGTTTTAGAACATACCATGTATTGAAATGTATTAAACTGATGTCTTACCGTGAGCTTGGAATACTGGAAATCTTTTCTCTGAAACACTGTCCAACATTTCCTGCATTCCACACACACAATACTCCATGATCATATACGTGACAGCAGAGTAAAGGAAATAGTAACAGAACCATGGCATTAAACACACAAACTGTTTTTAGTGTTAGAAAGAATAAGAACAACAGTTGTTTAAACATCTTTTTCTTTAAATATACATACACTTTTTGTTTTAAGTATAAGATATTATAAGAGTTTCTTAAGGATATATTTTCTGTTTCTCCTCATTGTACAGCACATCCACCAGCTGAATGATGTTCTTGTGTTGCAGTCGTCTCAGCAGCTGAATTTCTCTGAAGGAAAACACAACATATGTTGGCATTATAAAACTGCATAAACACTTTCTTATTCATAAACACATAGAACATGACATCATTGTACTGTGTGATCTTAATCATTTGATCAATTGGTCAATTAATAATAAACATATAGACAAGAGAAAATATTCTCACAACACTACAGCATTGCAATTCACAATTTAGTATTATCCAAAGCCCTGTCTTCACATTTAAGAATAGAAATTACAGCTATATGTTTATAAAAGTCCACCTGAGTGCTGGAGTTGTATGTTAGTCATGTTATCACGGGTCTGTGTGTGTTAAGCATAACTTACATACATGAACATCAGCACAAAAGCAACACAATCACAAGTTACATTAACCTGTTCATTCTGGTAAACGTTACCAACACAAGGTCATGGGTTCAATGTCCAGTGAACCATTTTATACTTGAAACCTTATTCCATTGAGCTTGTTCCCAGGTCAGTGGTCAATTTATTTTGAATGTTGTTTTCTGTTCATGATAAGTTAATGTGATGGAGTCAAAGGTTAAAAATAAAACACAGCTTCAGATCTTACTTCTTCACATTTGCCTCTCCGTTGGGAATCCTCCTCAGTTTCTTTTTCTTTAGAATCTTTACGGCTCTGCGACACAAAGTCTCAGAGTCCAACATCTCCTTAACTTTCCCGTATGAGCCTTCTCCCAGCAAGTCTCCCATCAGATACTTGCCGATCAGCTTTGCGCGTTTTCGGCGTGGCTGGTAAATGACCTCGGTAGAGTCGATTCGGTGGATGAAGGTGTCCATACCCATGAGCTCATTCTCCGTCAGGTAATCCAGTTGCTGAAGTTCGCCGCCCACGCTCATGTCTCTGTTCCAGGCCTCAATGGGGGCGTAGTGGCTAACCGGCGGCTGGTAAAATCGCTGGCCAAGAAGAGTGATATGCAGTTGTGATTGAGCAAAGCACTTAGTAGGAGAACACAAGAACCGAGTCACGCTTGGAGAACCACAGCAGTCGCATTGCTGAAGTCCACATCTGTTAACCACCCAAAGGCTCGAAGCATCAAAACTAGAGCAACTCTTACGGGTAACAAGTTTTTATGCTCTTTGGTTTGGAAGCTGGAATTAGCCCACGCTGGGAATCATGGCGCACATCTCAACAGACACCTGTGGTACGGTAAAAAACCTGACAAAAAAAACCTTAAAATGAATCCAGAAAGCCTTGGAAACCTTCTCTGTGTTTAAAACCACCACTGATGTCGAGTCATCACACAACCATTTCTCAGATTCAGTTCATAGATGTTCAGACCCAGGAGAATTTCTGCCGAGCATGATGAAGAAAATAAACGTCCAAGGTTAAAGATACCTAAAAGAAAGAAAAGACACCGGAATAAAAATACTGCAGCTACACTTACATATAAGATGGTGAATGTATGACAGAAAGCACATGTGTACATCACAAGACCGTACGGACAAAACAGGATTCCTGATGTGACATATTTATATACATTTATTTATATTTATATATATTTATATATATTTATTTATATTTATATATATTTATATATATTTATTTGTATTTATTTATATTTATATATATTTATTTGTATTTATACTTTTCTCTTACACATATTCAGAGATTTATAAGAAATGATGTCCACAGACTTTAATCTTAACACAATATGTTTAATAATGAAGCCATTGTTCTTTATAAAGTAATAACTTGTATTATTATGTGTGCATTTATTCTCTAATCTTATTCATTCATCAATACATAAAGAATATAAATTAATTTAAATATGTCAGATTATATTTCACTTAGTGTCAGAGAATATGACTATACAAAACCTTTAGAATCACAATATAAGTGTAAAACACCGAGGTATTGTCACAGTCCTACAGTAAATCAACATAAACATACATATAATATATATATATAATATATAATATAACACAAATATAATCACGAGAATAACATTATTGT
>CM065654.1:2372534-2395034 GCA_033220385.1 Triplophysa yarkandensis
CCTCGTGTTCTGCAGGAACAGAATTATGGATGTAAATGTGACAGAAGATCAGAGAGAGAAATGTCAGAACTCAGTGATGGATGACTGCGCACTCAACGCGTCTCTGGAGGGGGACGCGCGGAACGCGACGCGTGCTGCTGATCTGTCTCCATTGATCCCAATTATCACAGCGGTTTATTCTATGGTGTTCGTCGTGGGACTCGTGGGAAACTGTCTCGTCATGTATGTTATTATCAGGTATAGTATACAGCACAACTATAGAAATATCGACATTTAATCTGTAACGTTTCGTGTAAAGTTTCATGTAAAGTTTCATGTAGTTTCGTGTAACGTTTCGTGTAAAGTTTCATGTAGTTTCGTGTAACGTTTCGTGTAAAGTTTCATGTAGTTTCGTGTAACGTTTCGTGTAAAGTTTCATGTAGTTTCGTGTAAAGTTTCGTGTAAAGTTTCATGTAAAGTTTCATGTAGTTTCGTGTAAAGTTTCATGTAAAGTTTCGTGTAACGTTTCGTGTAAAGTTTCATGTAGTTTCGTGTAAAGTTTCATGTAGTTTCGTGTAAAGTTTCATGTAGTTTCATGTAAAGTTTCATGTAAAGTTTCATGTAGTTTCGTGTAAAGTTTAGTGTAAAGTTTCATGTAAAGTTTCATGTAGTTTCGTGTAAAGTTTCATGTAAAGTTTCATGTAAAGTTTCATGTAGTTTCGTGTAAAGTTTCATGTAGTTTCGTGTAAAGTTTCGTGTAAAGTTTCAAGTAGTTTCGTGTAAAGTTTCATGTAGTTTCGTGTAAAGTTTCATGTAAAGTTTCATGTAGTTTCGTGTAAAGTTTCATGTAGTTTCGTGTAAAATTTCATGTAAAGTTTCATGTAGTTTCGTATAAAGTTTCATGTAAAGTTTCATGTAAAGTTTAATGTAGTTTCGTGTAAAGTTTCATGTAAAGTTTATGTAAAGTTTTGTGTAAAGTTTTGTGTAAAGTTTCATGCTTCACCTTAACAACTTTTCTATAATGATTTCTAGAATTAGAAGTAGAATGTTTGTTGGGGTAGAAATCTGACATAATGGCCAACTTTTGGTTCTGATTTCAACTTTTTGTTTTAATATCAACAGTTCTTAACAGTCATGCAATACTATAATACTCTTTGCTTCTCAAAAAAACAAGTGTCCATCTCAAAAGTTGTTTATTAGAACAATTTCACAACTACAAATATGTTTTATCCACTACAAGAATCATTTTTTGCAACAAAAAGCCTTCTTCTGATGTTAAAGGTTCTGTATGAAATTATTCATAAATTCTTATTTTTGTTTTGGAAAAGATTAAATTTTTAGAAATGTTTTTCTTTACTTCAAACTTTACTTATATATCATGTTTGTTGTCTTTTCTTTTGTTTTCGTGTTAATAAGCGCTTGAATGAAACTAAAGCAGAAGTTGGATTTTCTCGGTGGATCCCAGGGCTTCTGTGATCTAAGTGTTTGTTACACAGACCGTGATCTTCAATCTCATAATTTCCCAAGAGTTTATTTTTCATCCATAGTGAAAGAACAGATGTTTTCAATCATTTCTGTGAGATTTCAGAGTTTTGCAGGCATCACATAAAGAGCTCGGAAGGATTTTGGTCTGTTGCACATGTGATTGTGTTTAATTGTGATTTAGAGCTGTGATTTTCTGCCCTGAGACTCAATGTGTGCTGACTCAACAGTGCTGCTGTAGTTCCCTGCAGTCAGATCTCAATTTATGTCACTATGGGCTGATGAATCAAAACTCGGTAGGTGTGCGAGCAGACCGATAGATGAAGGAACGAAAGCGTAAGATGTATGAAAATGTGTGTGAGATCCCATCTGATGTAAATGTAGAGGTTTTTATTATACATTAGTTTAATGTATTTGTTCTTTCGTAATGTCATGAATGTTTCAACCTTCTGCAGATACACCAAGATGAAGACAGCCACAAACATCTACATCTTTAACCTGGCGTTAGCGGATGCGCTGGTCACCACTACAATGCCCTTTCAGAGCGCCGACTATTTACTCAACTCGTGGCCCTTTGGTGAGGTTGTGTGTAAGGTCTTCATCTCCATTGACTACTACAACATGTTCACCAGCATCTTCACCCTGACCATGATGAGTGTCGATCGCTACGTTGCCGTGTGTCATCCGGTCAAGGCCTTGGATTTCCGCACCCCGCTCAACGCCAAGGGCATTAATGTGGGAATATGGATTCTGTCATCAGCCGCGGGCATCCCGGCCATGGTGCTGGGAGGGACGCAGACTAACAATGGTATGACAATATCAAACTCATCATTAAACTTTAATATCTCCTGTGTGATCTCATGTTTATCTCACGTTAGGCATCGCAGAATGCGCTCTGCAGTTCCCGGATCCGTATGAATACTGGGACACGGTGATGAAGATCTGCGTCTTCGCCTTTGGTTTCGTAGCACCCGTCCTCATCATCAGCGTCTGCTATTCCCTGATGCTCCTGCGTCTGCGCAGTGTCCGTCTGCTGTCCGGCTCTCGGGAGAAAGACCGCAACCTCCGCCGCATCACCCGTCTGGTTCTGGTGGTGGTGGCGGCTTTCATCATTTGCTGGACGCCCATTCACATCTTCATCCTGCTGAAGGCGCTGGTGGCCGTTCCGGAGACCACGGCCGTTATGGCCGCCTACTTTCTATGTGTGGCGTTGGGTTACACCAACAGCAGCCTCAATCCCGTCCTTTATGCCTTCTTGGACGAGAACTTCAAGAGATGTTTCAAAGACTTCTGTCTGCCGCTCAGGGGACGCGCTGGGGGATTGAGCGTGAGCGGTGGAAGAGTTATGGCATGTAGAGAGGTACCCGAGCTCGTGGATAGTCCACCGAGGACAGCAAAGCCGGCATGACTAGCCGTGGAACTGTCAACCATAACGCAGGCCGGGAAAGAGGACTCGAATGCGTTAGGATTGACACAGGTTTCTTCTGTGCTCTGATTGACACTGCACAGCGGTGGGACTAATGTGAATGAGCAGATTTGCTTTGTCTGAAGCGTGCATTAGGAGCTGGTTTGCATATTTTAATGAATAGAAGAAAAGTAGAGCAGATTTTAATATGGAATAAAAGCTCAGTGCGTGTGGTCGACACATAAGAGCCCTTAAGAGCCATAGTGCTCACGGGGACACAGGTTCAAATGTTCCAGAGTTATACTTTATTGGAAAGCCCATTATGATCCATAAAGCATGTATTCACATTACACAAAAGAAAATGACCTGCTGTGTAATACCATAACACAACCTTGATTGGTGTTAAACTAAAGTAATGTGTAATATTGATTTGGAAGAAAACAAACATGTCATTGGGATGCATGAACATGGTTTTAATGCTGGTGGTTTTGACCCATATGGCGTAATAATTATCTGTCCATATTGTACCCAACATCCATTATATCTGGCATACCTGAAAAGGGCAAGCTCCGAGAGGTTTTCATTCCAGATTTGAAATTCACAGAAATAAATGTAAGAATGCTTTCACAATAATTAATCGTGAACCGTTATTGTTTATTTCAATCTTTCTTATGTCACCTTTCACTCCTATTTGGTGACTCAAAATGCCTACAAACCTTTATTAAAAATCTCTTACAATGTGTTCAGCAAAGAAATAAATACAGGTTTGTGTGCGAATCATTATTTTTATTTTTGGGTGAGCTATTCCTTTAATGTGAAGTTGTAAGAGAGATACTTTGAGATCTGTGTGAGTTCTGGGTTCTGTCCACATTCATGTCTCTTGACCCAATTCACTGACCCTTAGTTCCAGACGATCTGTGTAATTGTTTAATGAATTAATGGCTGTCTGCTCAGCAAGGTAAAGAATGAAATTATTTGATGATTCTCCATCACAAAACATATACGGTACAAATCTGCTCACAAATGTATCTTGACACTAATATGTCTCCGGGGCTGCAGGTACACGTGGATATTGCATGACTTTGTGTGTGCCGGCTTGTAATCTTTGTGTTCTTTTTCTGAGTTTGTGTATTACAACATGAGACTCAACTCTGTCATGTATTTTATTGAGATGTTATCAAACCAAACCTGGATTATTAACACATTTTACACGAACAAAAATGCAATGCATCTGTGGAATCATTTCAGTCTTGTACCTTAAGGCCTTGTAGTGGCCTTCTCTGCATGTCCGTGAGCTTTGTGAAACTGTAAAGTAATTCAATGTATGAGTACAAATAGAGTCTTTCTCTAAAACAGAGTAAAAAGTGTTTACATTACTGTATAGAAAATCAGCATTTAACAGATTTCAGATCTGTCACGTCATGTACATGAAGCCACTGTAAAATTCTATTTATGGAAGTGTTTGTGTAAGCTTGAAATACAGAAAGCCTTAATGTACACATACAAGTCAAATATAAGATTATGGGATTGTTTTGTTTTTAGTTTCAAAACATTGTGAAGACATATTGACTTTACATAAGACTTTAAACTTCTTTTCTCTGTTCTGTAAAGAGAAATGTCCTCTTACTATACATGTACTTTGATTCTACAGTCTTTCATTAAAAATGTTAAGAGAACTTAAACATTGTGTCTTTCTGTCAATTCATAAATTCATTATTAACATTGTTTAATTTTCGGATATGTTTACTCGTCACAAGTAGGATTTCAGTATGTATTAGTTTTTAATATCGATAACAACAACAACAATAATAATAGTAATAGTAATAATAACAACAACAACAACAACACTAATAATAATAGTAATAGTAATAATAACAACAACAACAATAACAATAATAATAATAATGATAATAGTAATAGTAACAGCAACAACAACAACAACAACAACAATAATAACAACAACAACAACAATAATAATAATAATCATAACAATAATAATCATAATGATAATAGTAATAAAAATAATAAAAGTAATAGTAATAGTAATAGTAATAATAACAACAACAACAACAACAACAACAATAATCATAACAATAATAATCATAATGAAAATAGTGATAATAATAATAATAATAATAATCATAACAACAACAACAACAATAATAATAATAGTAATAGTAATAATAACAACAACAACAACAATAATAGTAATAGTAATAACAACAACAACAATAACAATAATAATAATAGTAATGATAATAGTAATAGTAACAGCAACAACAACAACAACAACAACAACAACAACAACAACAATAATAATAACAACAACAACAACAACAACAACAACAATAATAATAATCATAACAATAATAAGCATAATGATAATAGTAATAAAAATAATAAAAGTAATAGTAATAGTAATAATAATAACAACAACAACAACAACAACAACAACAACAACAACAACAACAACAACAACAACAACAACAACAACAACAACAATAATCATAACAATAATAATCATAATGATAATAGTAATAGTAATAAAAATAATAGTAATAGTAATAATAATAATAATAATAATAATAATAACAATACAAAAACAACAATAACAACAACAACAACAACAACAATAATAATCATAACAATAATAATCATAACAATAATAATCATAATGAAAATAGTAATAGTAATAATGATAATAGTAATAGTAATAGTAATAATAATAATAATTATAATAATAATAATCATAACAACAACAACAACAACAACAACAACAACAACAACAACACAATATTTATGATGATAATGATAATAATAATAATAATAATAATATTTAAATATTGAATTAGAGCTCCCTCATGCGTTAAGTAAACTCATCTTAATAACACAAAATTCACAAATAAAAATTCTGAATTAACTTTAGCAGATGAAATTATTTAAAATGTAAGTAAGATATAACGTACACATTTTCCTTTTAATTATACAATATATATAGTTTACATAGTAAATACAATATCATGTATAATGTACTGCTCTTATATCAATGTAAATAACTTTAATTATATTTATATCCCCAACACCGAACCCGGATGCTCACGTGACACGCGCACGTGACGTGCTGACGTCAGTACTTCCGGGTGTGGTGTTGTCGGGTGTGATCACACATCGCTGTTTTCCTGATCAGATATCTGATATTGGTTATTGATCCGGGTCGATATGAATCGTCTCTTCGGTCGAGGGAAACCTAAAGGACCTCCACCAAACCTGACGGACTGCATCTCAAACGTGTGTAGCACTCTTTATAACTTTATACAACACTCAGAAACAAAGGAACTACTTCTACTCATCTCGTCAACATCTCTCATTTAAAATCAGATTTATATTTATAACTTTTATATCTTTACACTGTAATGAAACGTTATTATACACATTTCTGCTCTCGTGTTGTCATCATTTTAAACACTGTTGTGTATTATTATTTATTATTATGATTTATTATTATTATTATTATTAATGTTTAGTATTATTATGATTATATTATTATTATTATTTATTATTATTATTATTATTTATTATTATTATTATTATATATTATTATTATTATTATTATATATTATTATTATTAATGTTAAGTATTATTATTATTATATATTATTATTATCATAATTGTTTATTATTATTATTGTTTATTATTATTATTATTATTAACGTTAAGTATTATTATTATTATATATTATTATTATCATTATTGTTTATTATTATTATTATTATTTATTATTATTATTATTATTAATGTTTAGTATTATTATATATTATTATTATTTATTATTATTATTATTATTAATGTTTAGTATTATTATATATTATTATTATTATTATTATTATATATTATTATTATTAATGTTAAGTATTATTATTATTATATATTATTATTATTATTATATATTATTATTATTAATGTTAAGTATTATTATTATTATATATTATTATTATCATTATTGTTTATTATTATTATTGTTTATTATTATTATTATTATTATTATTATTATTAATGTTAAGTATTATTATTATTATATATTATTATTATCATTATTGTTTATTATTTATTATTATTTATTATTATTATTATTAATGTTTAGTATTATTATATATTATTATTATTTATTATTATTATTATTAATGTTTATTTATTATAATTGTTTATTATTAAATGTATATTTAGTTGTGTTTCCGGTTGAAACAGATGTATGGGTGTGTGTGTCTGAACCAGTCCTGCTGGTTAGATTACTAAACCACATTTCTTCTCTTTTGACATCATACACTTTTATTATTATAGTTTATATTTATTTTATTTATAATAATTATTCATCAGATGTGTGAGTGCCATAGTAATGTTGAATCATTTTGTGTTTAACTTCTGTTATGTTTAATGTTAAATGTCACTGTTCTCAATAATACAAATTAATTATTATGAGACTGAAGTTTATGTTTACCTTATTATTTAACATCATAATATTCCCCAAAATGTTTAAAATTATTCTGATGCTACACACAGTGACACAATTAGTTAATAAAGTTTATATATGAAGGAAAGAGTGACAAGGACTGTACAAATAATCATCTTTATATTCTATTTTAATGTTGGCTTTGAATAATTATGAAAACAAAATAATTAATGTTTAACAATTAATGCAACACACGTTAGTTTTGTATTATTTATATATTATTTATTTGAATCTATTTATGTATATATTATTTCATCTATTGTTTTGAATATCAGATTTTGATGTTTAATAATTTATTAATAATTAATCTATTTGACAACTTATTTTCAAGGTGTGATTGTGTTAAAAAAAGTTGATCCCAACATTAAGCAAACTAATTGTGATAAGAATTTTTGTCACATTTTAGCAGCCCTATGGAGAACAGTTCTCCCCCTATTTACTCTCTTACACTGGCATCGGTCATTCTAAGCATTAAATGTATATTATATATGAAGGAGTCTTATACATGGTGTTATTCTCTCTCTTGTTGAACTTCAGGTTGACTCACGAGCCGAGTCTGTTGATAAGAAGATAGCCCGACTCGATGCAGAATTAGTCAAATATAAAGATCAGATGAAGAAAATGAGAGATGGACCATCAAAGGTAAAACATCTGCTGTGTTACATCAAATCTTCACTCGATTGTCTCTGCAAATATTTTAATCTCGAAATAAAAAAACAGTCCATTTAATTGAAATCTGTTGGACTTTTATCTCAGTCTACACATTGTGAGAATAAGAAACTAAACTAAAGCAGCAATCAACATTTAACAGTCAAGTGTGTCATAATAATGTTATGTTTTAATAATTCTAGAATCCAAGCATGATAAGAACATGTAAGGGAATCATGTTTTCTGCTTCTTTTCTAGAATATGGTGAAACAGAAAGCCATGCGAGTGCTGAAACAGAAGAGAATGTAAGTGCGGTTATAAAATTACACTTAAATATATAGTCCCCCCCCCAAAAATGTCAATTCTGTCATTAATATCTCACTGTATAGTTGTTCCAAACCTGTATAATTTTTTTGTTAGGATGAGAACAGAGAAGGATATTTGGACTAATGCTTGTAAGCAAACAATTACAACGGATCATGTCAATGGTAGTCAAAAGTGCCGAAAACTTTCTTTAAAATATCTTATTTTGTATATCAAGTTATTTTTCCCACTATCAACTTTCCCAACTAGTCAATGGGGTCCAATAACTGTTTTGTTAAAAGCATTCTTCCAAATATCTTTTTCTGTGTTCATCAGAACAAATAAACGTATACAGATTAAGACTCAACAGTGAGTAAACGATGACAGAAGCTTTATTTATTTTCAGTGAACTTTCCTTTTACAGTAGCTTTTCACTTATATTCTACTTGACTGGTTTTCCTCATATTTATGGTTCCTCTATGAAAAGGTTTTGCTGTAGTTTAATGATCATATTTTATAATTATGTCATTGATTTGATGTTGATAATCTGTTTGCTGATTATGAAGAATGTGTGTCTTGATTTGTGTCAGGTATGAAGGACAGAGAGATCAGCTGACGCAGCAGTCCTTTAACATGGAGCAGGCCAACTACACAATCCAGACGCTGAAAGACACAAAGACTACGGTAAGAGAAGAGAATAACATTTATGACTCATGCTCCTGTGTAAAAGGTTTGACATCCGATAGCAAAGCTTTTTTATAAGACATTATGTTATCAGACATTCTCTTCTTCTGGACTGAGCAGAACCATTTGTGTTAATGTGTTCATCACAGGTGGATGCAATGAAAATTGGAGCCAAAGAAATGAAGAAGGCCTACAAGAATGTTAAAATCGATCAAATTGATGTAAGATTCTTCTTATGAAAATGTATGTGGCGATTAGAGATTTGTAAGTGTGTGAAGAAATGTTTGCTGTCCACACTTTCAGGATCTCCAGGATCAGCTTGAGGACATGATGGAGGATGCCAACGAGGTTCAGGAGGCTCTCAGCCGCAGTTACGGTACACCAGACATCGATGAAGAAGATCTGGAAGCCGGTGTGTTACCCAAGACTTGTGTTAACAACATTTCTCACCTGTCAATGAACTTAAATATATGTTTTTGCAGTTCGTTTTGAGGTATTAGTACAACATCATAGCATTGGTCTGTTTGTTCTAATAGAGCTGGATGCGCTTGGCGATGAGCTTTTATTGGATGATGATAACTCATATCTGGATGAAGCTTCCTCTGCTCCAGCTATCCCTGATGCTCTGCCAGGAGGCAAAAGCACGAACCGGGTGAGCAACCATGTCCTTGTATATGAAAAAGGATTATAACAGTGTTGTTTTGATACAATTATATCAATTCCTATCTTCAGCTCCCCCATCAGGGACCTTTAACACATACATCATATTAAACTCTTAATCTTTCAAAGAACAAGTTTACGTGTGCCAACTTTCGTGTTTGAAACTTAAAAAAAAGAATAAGAATACTTTTATGTACTCCAAAATATTTAAATATAAATATTTGACTTCTCTTACAAACTCAAATTTGATAAAGCCTTTAATGTTATACTCTATATATGAACTTTACAATTCAATTCCTATGAAGAAGTTGAATTGATTGTTGATGTCAAGACAGAGAGGTAGTTTAAAGTCTGCAATTATCTGAATAATAATCTAAATAATAAATCTAAATAATAATCAAAACACAGAGTGATTTCAGATATCAAAGCAGATATCTACTTAGATGCTTTCTCATATCCTTTATAACATTTTGGTACTGAACACTAAGAACCTTTTATTGTAGCGAATATATAAACTATTAAATGTTGAATATTGTAATGCATACTAGTTGAAAACAATAAGAGGATAACCACATAACTTTTCTCAGTGTCTTTCTATGTTGTTTGGGTATCATAGTGTCAGTAGTGTCTTCTGTTTTGGTAACTGTTATTTTGTTTCTTGTCCTTCAGGATGGAGTACTGGTGGATGAGTTTGGCCTTCCTCAGATTCCCGCTACATAAAAAACAAACTGACGCAACAAAACCTCAAACACTCGAAAGACATGGACTCATATCTACACGTGTACTTTACAAAGGAACTCTGGGACAGAGCTAAAGTGACTTAAACAATCTTGCCTGCAATCTCAGTCTCCTACTTCAGATTATAATCTTTTCTTGCTTCATACGGAATGTATCATTTGTATTTAAAGATCTTTCATAATGAATCACTCGGGTGTGCGCTTTGATTTTTCTTAGTGGAGATTCTGTTGCCATGATTCATATTATTTTGAGTATCAAAGTATCTACGGTAGTTGGTTTTCTTTGTACTGCAATACAGTGTTGCTTACTGAAAGCAAAAATAATAAATTATTATATATTTGAGGACTGAATGTTTGATGCAAACTCAAATCGTTTTAAAACTTTCCGTTTTGCAAACAATAAAAACTGGGACTGAACCTCCTAGATCTCGAAAAAGGATAAATGACAATCAACAACATCGTAAGTAATTCTTTTATTATCATATTTCTTTTCCGTAGCTTAACATATTATACAACTTTGTTTAATAAATCCTCAGGATTTATAAAGCAAAAAATAAATACAAATGTTCCTGTATGTAAAAAAACTTTTGTCTGCATAATATTTCTATGTTACCAGCACAGTCTATAGCTGTGAGGAAAGATCTTCTTATGCAGATATTCCACAACCTCTTTCTTGTCCTTGAGTTTCTCAAACTCATAGTATGGAATCTAAAAAGGAAAAGACCACTGATGTTTTGCTGTATAATAAGTAACATGAACTTCAGTATGCAAACACAGTTGTGTTAGTTTTACCTGAACAACATTATATCCCAGAATGCTCAGATGGCGTTGTTTGATGGCTTCTTTACCCAGTAGCTGTTTCCCATTTGCTGTAAAGCGCTTTGGCCCGTCGATACAGAGAGCGATTCTGATAAAACGAAAACATACATGTTATTAAACAAAGAATGTGCTGGCATTCACACAACTTTTTTTTTAAATGCAGGACATACGTTACCTTTTATGCACCTCATCGATAAAAGAGGCTGGCAGGACATATCCTTCTTCATCTAGTTTTATCTCAACATCTGAACAGAGACAAATGAATTTAAATAAACTGGAATTGTTTAAATATTAAATCAAAGCTTTATTTGGTTGATGGTTTTCTTTTGTACCTAGTGTATAACAATATGGTGTAAGTACTCTAGAAGCAAAGTACGATCGAGCTCCCAACAGATCCAGGAGACCGGACTTCACAGCATTGTAGAGATGAACTTCCACTTGAGTCTCCAGAGACTGTCCAGGAGCCAAAAATGACTTCACGCGAAACTTGGGTAAAAGCCTTGGGCCCTAAAACACAGGCATTCCATAACATAACATCAATTTTTTTTAAAGTAGTGTAACTTAGGTAAGCAAATATACTACTTTAAAACACAAAATAAAGTACAAGTTTGACATAATATCTCATTAACTTGTACATCTTGTAAAATGTACAAACTAAAGTCCGTTTTAAGTTGGAACAGCAAATAAAATGTGCAAAAGCTGATCTATTGTTTATGCTCGGTTATTACTGGAATTCACTTTTATTAATTATGTACACTGAGAATATATAAGTAAATACACCTAGCCAGAATCACAGTGGCATACTTACAGTGCAAAAATAATATAATGAGTAAACTACACTAGTTCAGTTGGCTGAAAGTGCACTAAAAAAACTTAGTTTACTTATGAGTTGTAGTTACAGAACAAATTAAAATCAGTTGTAAACTAGATGTGAACTTAAGTTTACTGTTACATAAACTATACCTTGTGACTTTTTGAAAAGTACTCTTGCAGCTATACTACTCCCCTTTCATAGCTTACTTGAGGATTAAACAAATGAAACCAAACTTTCATCAGATCCTTTAGGTCATGTGTAGTGTGAACACTCACATCATAGAATGGACATTCCAGTTTCACAGTCATATAGAGCTGAGTTAACTGAGCGAGCACCACGCGATCCATCCCGCTGTCCCCATCTGCTAAAATACAGAAAATAAAGTTTATTTGTATTCAGTTTTATAAAATATAATATTATATAATACATTTCATATATACCCTGCAGCTGCTGCATGAAGTACGGACTGAAGACTTTTGAGACAAAGTTAAGTGGGTATCTCTGTAGTAGAGTACACGCATGCAGTAAATCCAGGAGAGCTCTGGGCTGAAACTGCAAATATCTGGCACGCAAAACAGACTCCACTTTTCGGAACAATCTTGCTGCGTCGGGCGGCACGTATCCCAGCATTCCTAGCGCGACTATCTGCTGAGACACCTGCCACGTGGAGTACTCCTCTGCACGGTACACAAAACTCTCAGCCACCACGTTAAAAACGGGCATGGAGAGAATGCGACGACGGCTAAAATACTGCACCACCTTGGTGAGGGTTTCTGCATGCATGCTGAATGCGGCCTTGGGAACGTGGCGCTCGAGAGCTTCCACGAAAAAGTGATCACTGTGTCCGTAATGCATGAGTGCGGACAAAACCACAGATAGTTCTGCGTCTGTAAAGTTCTGCATGTGACGGACGGCTTGCTTGCACAGAGCGATGACCAGCGGCAACGCTTGTGTTTGTTCCAGTTTTACCAAAGCACCGAGTATCTCGCTTACGGCCGCCGGGTCCATCCGCTGAGCAAGTCGAAGAGCCTGAGCGTTCATTTTATTTAAAAGCTCAGGGTAGCGGCCACCTTCGTTCAAACCGGACGCCAGCGTGCTGTAAACGGCCACCAGCTCTCCGGTACTCCATCGGGTCAGATCTTTACTTTGGAGTTGAGTCATTGCCTGTTCAACCATCCCACACACGGGTCCCTCCAACGCAAACAGAGCCCTCGATAGCCCACACAGCGATTCAACACTCAGCCTTTCCAAGTCCAATCTCTCCTGACTTTCAGACACCAGCCGAACCACCAGACGACTCCAGGGGTCGAGATAGAGGCGCGTGCAGCCCAGCAAAGCTCGAACCACCACCTCATCTTCTAACACCGCTGAATCCTGCTCCAGTTTATAACACAGTTCGTTCAAGGTCACATCTGACAGTAACGGCTGCGGGTTCTTGAGACCGCAGCCATCGTCCTGCTCCAGATCAGCCAGTCGGTGAAGGACAGACGCCGCTGCTCCACTTGACAGGTCGGGATAAGATCGCAGGAGACGCAGAACTTGCTGGGATGATGTGCAGGAGGAGAGGCGGTCTGAAAACACACGCTCGTCTTCAGAGGTAAGGTGGTGCAGTAGAGACTGACCGCTGCCACTGGCGAGGACGTCCTGGTGGGGGCGAACACATCCAGAGATGAGGAACAGGGGCTCTCGGGGTATGGTGCACACGGATCTTAGTGTGGAGCATGTCGGAGGACAGAAGGTGGAGATGTGAGGACGGGTTAAACACAGACGTCTAGCCGCACATGGGCTCAGAGATGAAGACACATGGACTCCTAAATGCCTGAGCAGTCTCAGAGTTCTGGCCATTTGAAAGAACTACAACATCCCTGAAATAATTCACAAAAACAAGAAGAGAATAATGAATATCACGACAGCAGAAATGACTTCCTGTTCATTAAGATTTTATTACATTTTTAAAAATTTTATTACAAATTTTATTACAAATTTTATTACAAATTTTATTTTACAAATTTTATTACAAATTTTATTTTACAAATTTTATTACAAATTTTATTTTACAAATTTTAATGACTATAATATTATTAGTAATGACTTTAAAGTGATACTGTAGCATACCATCACTATAAATAGCAATACAATACTATAGAATTATATAATACCTTATATAATAATAATTATTATTTATATAATTATGACATTTTTAAATTGATCTGCATCACATTATGACATAATCTGTTGTTGTCAGAAATCTGAAATAAAACAAGAAGACTGAAACAAACAACATTTATATATAATGTTGCATAATTATTTAAAACTTAAAGTCATGACGTCATCAACGAACGGTGTAAACGTCATGGTTTTAAGTGTAGACGTCATGAATGTCTTTGCCCTTGCACCGCCATGCTAAAGTCACATTACACAACCAACAGCTTAACATTGAATAAGAACTAAAGTCAGATAACAGATGGACATGAAGAAAGTAACAGAAATGCGTTATTTAAAGTAAGTTAAAAGCTGGAATGTGACACATTTACCTCTCAAACATGAGTCCGGTCCGGATTACACAAACCGGCATGATTCTGCACTACTGCGCATGACCGCCGAGAGTCAAGCTGTGATTGGTCAATCCGCTCCGGTGGGCGGGTGTGTGTGGCCAGGCCCCGCCCATTAATCTCCAGAGGATCCAGCTCAGTATATTTATTAACATTTATCAGTATTTATCAACATTAGAGTATTTATCAACATTAGAGTATTTATTAACATTAAAGTATTTATTAACATTAGAGTATTTAGCAACATTAGAGTATCTAGTAACATTGGAGTATTTATTAACATTAGAGTATTTATTAACATTAGAGTATTTAGTAACATTAGAGTATTTAGCAACATTAGAGTATTTAGTAACATTAGAGTATTTAGTAACATTGGAGTATTTAGCAACATTAGAGTATTTAGTATCATTAGAGTATTTATCAACATTAGAGTATTTAATAACATTAGAGTATTTATTAACATTAGAGTATTTAGTAACATTAGAGTATTTAGTAACATTAGAGTATTTATTAACATTAAAGTATTTATTAACATTAGAGTATTTAGTAACACTGGAGTATTTATTAACATTAGAGTATTTATTAACATTAGAGTATTTAGTAACACTGGAGTATTTATTAACATTAGAGTATTTAGCAACATTAGAGTATTTAGTAACATTAAAGTATTTATTAACATTAGAGTATTTATTAACATTAAAGTATTTATTAACATTAGAGTATTTAGTAACATTAGAGTGTTTATTAACATTAGAGTGTTTATTAACATTAAAGTATTTATTAACATTAGAGTATTTAGTAACATTGGAGTATTTATTAACATTAAAGTATTTATTAACATTAGAGTGTTTATTAGCATTAAAGTATTTATTAACATTAGAGTATTTAGTAACATTAGAGTGTTTATTAACATTAGAGTATTTAGTAACATTAGAGTATTTAGTAACATTAGAGTGTTTAGTAACATTAGAGTATTTATTAACATTAGAGTATTTATTAACATTAGAGTATTTATTAACATTAGAGTATTTATTATCATTAGAGTATTTAGTAACATTAGAGTATTTATTAACATTAGAGTATTTAGTAACATTAGAGTATTTATTAACATTAGAGTATTTATTAACATTAGAGTATCTATTAACATTAAAGTATTTATTAACATTAGAGTATTTAGTAACACTAGAGTATTTATTAACATTAGAGTATTTAGTAACATTAGAGTATTTAGTGACATTAGAGTATTTCGTAACATTGGAGTATTTAGTAACATTAGAGTATTCAGTAACATTAGAGTGTTTATTAACATTAGAGTATTTAGTAACATTAGAGTATTTAGCAACATTAGAGTGTTTATTAACATTAGAGTATTTAGTAACATTAGAGTATTTAGCAACATTAGAGTATTTAGCAACGTTGGAGTATTTAGTAACATTGGAGTATTTAGCGACATTGGAGTATTTAGCAACATTAGAGTATTTAGCAACATTAGAGTATTTAGCGACATTAGAGTATTTAGCAACATTAGAGTATTTAGCAACATTGGAGTATTTAGTAACATTGGAGTATTTATCAACATTAGAGTATTTAGCAACATTGGAGTATTTAGCAACATTGGAGTATTTAGTAACATTAGAGTATTTATCAACATTAGAATATTTATCAGCATTGGTGTATTTAGCAACATTGGAGTATTTAGTAACATTAAAGTATTTATTAACATTAGAGTATTTATCAACATTAGAGTATTTAGTAACATTAGAGTATTTAGCAACATTAGAGTATTTAGTAACATTAGAGTATTTAGTAACATTGGAGTATTTAGTAACATTAGAGTATTTATCAACATTAGAGTATTTAATAACATGAGAGTATTTATTAACATTAGAGTATTTAGTAACATTAGAGTATTTAGTAACATTAGAGTATTTAGTAACATTGGAGTATTTATTAACATTAAAGTATTTATTAACATTAGAGTATTTAGTAACACTGGAGTATTTATTAACATTAGAGTATCTAGTAACACTGGAGTATTTATTAACATTAGAGTATTTAGCAACATTAGAGTATTTAGTAACATTAAAGTATTTATTAACATTAGAGTATTTATTAACATTAGAGTGTTTATTAGCATTAAAGTATTTATTAACATTAGAGTATTTAGTAACATTAGAGTGTTTATTAACATTAGAGTATTTAGTAACATTAGAGTATTTAGTAACATTAGAGTGTTTAGTAACATTAGAGTATTTATTAACATTAGAGTATTTATTAACATTAGAGTATTTATTAACATTGGAGTATTTATTAACATTAGAGTATTTATTAACATTAGAGTATTTATTAACATTAGAGTTTTTATAAACATTAGAGTATTTATTATCATTAGAGTATTTAGTAACATTAGAGTATTTATTAACATTAGAGTATTTAGTAACATTAGAGTATTTATTAACATTAGAGTATTTATTAACATTAGAGTATTTATTAACATTAAAGTATTTATTAACATTAGAGTATTTATTAACATTAGAGTATTTAGTAACATTAGAGTATTTAGTAACATTAGAGTATTTCGTAACATTGGAGTATTTAGTAACATTAGAGTGTTCAGTAACATTAGAGTGTTTATTAACATTAGAGTATTTAGTAACATTAGAGTATTTAGTAACATTAGAGTATTTAGCAACATTGGAGTATTTAGCAACATTGGAGTATTTAGCAACATTGGAGTATTTAGCAACATTAGAGTATTTAGCAACATTAGAGTATTTAGTAACATTGGAGTATTTAGCAACATTGGAGTATTTAGCAACATTAGAGTATTTAGCAACATTAGAGTATTTAGCAACATTAGAATATTTATCAACATTAGAGTATTTAGCAACATTGGAGTATTTATCAACATTAGAATATTTATCAACATTAGAGTATTTAGCAACATTGGAGTATTTAGTAACATTAGAGTATTTATCAACATTAGAATATTTATCAACATTAGAGTATTTAGCAACATTGGAGTATTTAGTAACATTGGAGTATTTAGTAACATTGGAGTACTTAGTAACATTGGAGTATTTAGCAACATTGGAGTACTTAGTTACATCTGAGTATTTAGTAACATTAGAGTATTTAGCAACATTGGAGTATTTAGCGACATTGGAGTATTTAGCAACATTAGAGTATTTAGTAACATTGGAGTATTTAGCAACATTAGAGTATTTAGCAACATTGGAGTACTTGGTTACATTGGAGTATTTAGTAACATTAGAGTATTTAGCAACATTGGAGTATTTAGCAACATTGGAGTATTTAGTAACATTGGAGTACTTAGTAACATTAGAGTTTCTAGTAACATTGGAGTTTTTTAGCAACATTGGAGTATTTAGCAACATTGGAGTATTTAGTAACATTGGAGTACATAGTTACATTTGAGTATATAGTAACATTAGAGTATTTAGCAACATTGGAGTATTTAGCAACATTGGAGTATTTAGCAACATTGGAGTATTTAGCAACATTAGAGTATTTAGCAACATTGGAGGATTTAGCAACATTGGAGTATTTAGCAACATTGGAGGATTTAGCAACATTGGAGGATTTAGCAACATTGGAGTATTTAGCAACATTGGAGGATTTAGCAACATTGGAGTATTTAGCAACATTGGAGGATTTAGCAACATTGGAGTATTTAGCAACATTGGAGTATTTAGCAACATTGGAGGATTTAGCAACATTGGAGTATTTAGCAACATTGGAGGATTTAGCAACATTGGAGTATTTAGCAACATTGGAGTATTTAGTAACATTGGAGTATTTAGTAGCATTAAAACACTAATGTCATTAATGATGAATGAATATTAAAATGATCTGTTAACAGTAAAAAAGCTCTTTTCCACACATTAAAGGTTAAAGGTCAGAAATATTGTAATATAAGATTATAATACATTTGTTCATATAAAGTCCTGAGATATTTATTACAGATTATTAAAAGATAGTTCACCCAAATATGGTAATGATGTCATGAATTATTCTCTCTACAACCCTGTTTCAATGTCTTTGTTTGGGTAAACACAGAGAAAGATTTCACATCAATGCTTGTAACCAACGTTTCTGTTTTCCAACATTCTTCTAAATATCTCATTTTATGTTAGACAAATCAAAAATGTATTTTTTCCTACACTGGTACGCAATGACGTCCAAGACCTGTTTGATTACAAGCATCCTATCTTTCAGTTCATAATAACTAATGCTTACTGAAACAGACAAACCTGACAGAGGATATAAGTCAGGGTAAATTAATATTAATAATATCACAGTATTATTGTTTATTAAGAACAGTTAGGAATAACCCTTGACCACCATTGATTTTTTCCCCTACTACTATGTTAGTAGATGTTTCTTGTAAATATTCTGAAATATTTGCTCATTTTGATCTAGCTCATAAAAACCGAGAAAACTTAAAGGGACTGTTTAATAAGTCATTTATTCAAAATAGTTCATATTATAAAATGTAAAAATTCAGTTAGATCAGGCCATGACAGATCAAATGCTAAAACAACAACATTTTCACATAGCATCCAGTTTTAATGAACAGCGGAATAAGATCCTGTTTCTGAGGTTTGACACTTTACATCTCGTCTGTGTGCGACTAGCCATAAGTAAACTCAAAGATTACACTCTGTAATACAAATTCAAGACATGGACAACATAAGAAAAAAAGGTTGCGATCCCTGGATTCAGAACTACAAACAAACCAAAAGCGTATAGATGATCACGGTGGAACTGATAGAACTGACATAATTGAAAACACTGTAACTTTCACCTCGTGCCAGAAGTATTAAAACAACTTAACTGTGCACAGACCCATATCCAGTATTTAAGTTTAATCAAACATTTTTGGTGATACTGTTTTAAGAACCATTCACATAAAGTCATATTCTAAAAAGGTTTTACAGAGGTCACCTTTATTTCCCGTACATATATATGCAGGAATATAGCTTAAGTCCTACAGAAGCTCAAGCCAGGTGGGACAGTAGAGAAAAGTTCCTAAGTTAGGATTTATTAAAGGAAGGGGACTGTGACTGGATGCAGTTTGTTTTACATTTAATCATCCTTGTCTTTGGCTCCGTGTTTGAGAATACGGGTGAACTCCACATAGTTAAAATTGCTCTTTTTATCGATGGGTGCTTCTCTGAAGAGCTCATCAACCTCCTCGTCTGTGAAGCGATCGCCCATGGTGGTCAGAAGTTCTCGCAAGTAGTCCTCATGAATGAAGCCTGAGAGAGTTGGAATTAATTCAGTTATTTTATATTTCACTCATCAGTTTTGACCAACTTGAATGTAAACAACATTAATATGCAATAAAAAAGCTCGTTACTTGGATTTTAGATAAGATAAGTTACCTGTTCCTTCCTCATCGAAGCAGGCAAAAGCATTTCGGATAACGTCTTCCGGATCTGTGCCATTCAGTTTCTCACCAAACATAGTAAGAAACATGGTGAAGTTTATAGGACCCGGAGCTTCTGTCATCATTGTCTCCAAATAGTCATCTGTTGGGTTCTTTCCTGAAGGACATGAAAGAAAGTTTGAAAAACTTCATGTCTGGATGGTTCTACAGCAACACAATATTCCGGGTGGAAGTTTAATGAGTAACAGTACTCAAAACCTTACCAAGAGATGCCAGCATGTCATGCAGATCCTCCTTATCTACAAACCCGTCGCGGTTCTGATCGATCATGTTGAACGCTTCTTTGAATTCCTGAATCTGCGACTGGTCGAACATAGCAAAGACATTGGAGGTCGCGCGCTGAGGGCGCTTCTTGGTGATCTTTCCCTTGGCGCGTTTGCTTGACATTTTGGCTGTATTTGGCGTTACCTGAATGACAATAACACAAAAGAGCAACAATAACATTAGCGCAAAACACTCAAAGTCAATACGATGATATGTTCTGATGTGTTTTTCACATCATTGTGAGATCCATCTCCGATTGGACAACTGTTCTTCAAGAACAGAGTAAAACCTTTCATAAATCTTTGCAGACACAAACTTAACAAACGGTGTTTGACACGTTGATGCCCAACAATCGGACTTCTCGGATCGCTCCGGGCTGGACAATTTCAGACCAGGAGACTTAAAATCCTATGTTATAAACTCTTATATTCACCAGTCCATGTGTGATTACACCACAGATATCGGCCAATGATAATTGAGTATTATTAATGGTCTGATAATGAAATGAAGTTGATATCTTTAGGCTGATAAATAATGTTTTATTTCTGCCGGCCCGAAGCACTTCTCATGTTTGTTACCGGACATTACAGATCTCTAGACTTATTTGTGTTTTATCTTAAATTGGCGATATAATTATATAATAACTACAGATCACAAATCAGTTCAAACTATTCTAAAGGTTTGAAATTAAACCACTTGTTTACTTTGTGTTTGTCTTTTATTTCATGCTCAGAAAACAATATTAATCTCTATCAGCTCAATATAAAAGAGTTATATCAATATCAGTGAATCCTAAATTAATAATTTATAAATAATATTAAATTAAACCATAAATTAATAATTTATAAATAATATTAAATTAAACCACTTGTTTACTTTGTGTTTGTCTTTTATTTCATAATTAGAAAACAATATTAATCTCTATCAGCTCAATATAAAAGAGTTATATCAATATCTGTGAATCCTAAATTAATAATTTATAAATAATATTAAATTAAACCATAAATTAATAATTTATAAATAATATTAAATTAAACCACTCGTTTACTTTGTGTTTGTCTTTTATTTCATAATTAGAAAACAATATTAATCTCTATCAGCTCAATATAAAAGAGATATCAATATCAGTGAATACTAAATTAATAATTTATAAATAATATTAAATTAAACCACTGGGTTTGGATCTCCAAGCATCTTAAGACATCAATTGAGTAAAAGTGTAGAAAGTAAGCCAATTTGGGTCAGATTATTAATAAAATGGTAAACTATATTTAAATAAAAGTGTATAAAGTGAACAGTTAAATGATTAATAAAGTGAATGATGACAACCCACATCTGTGACCCATTTAATGTATTTATAGACACTTTAATGAGGACAAATCCTGAAGGCCTAAAACAAGACTCACATTTACAGTCCCGATCAAACATAATCTCCTGATTTAAGAAAATAAACATTTAATAAATAATTAATTTAATTAAATATTGTGATGAGATAATAAAAGTCCTTTACGAGGCTTCTCGAGGAGTCACAGCGGGTCGATATAAGCCCGATCGTTCTTTATACAAATAAACCTTTAATCGAATATAAAAACACAATCTTTATGTTTTGTGATAAACGAGAAGTTTGTTATTATATTATATTTATTATATTGTGATTATATTTATGTTTATTGTATTAAGAATCTTACCGAACAATCTGAGGAGAATCTGCGAGCGCGTTCAACCACCGCCCAAACTTCCGGTTTTCAGCGCAGCTTCCGCAAGTCTGATCGGACCAAACCAACTGACAACTGAGAGAGGGGGGGACTTAAATATAACAATTCATTTAAATGTACTCAAAGTATATATTACATTAACCTCACACTCTTTATATATATATACACTGATTTATATTTGTGTGTGTTATTCATAAAAGATTTAAAATATGCAAGAGCCATTTTATGACACGATAGATTATATGACCCCCCTCACTTTTGTTTAACCGAACTCCTTTAACCTGACCTTATAAGGTATGAATTATTTTGTGTTAAACTCAAACACAATATTTTTATAATTATTAATATTTGTAATAATGTTGAATATTTGTATTAATGTTGAATATTTGTATTAATGTTGAATATTTTTTATTATTGTTGAATATTTGTATTAATGTTTAATATTTTTTATTATTGT
>CM065654.1:2400034-2442534 GCA_033220385.1 Triplophysa yarkandensis
AAAAAAGGTTATGTTTTTCTTAAACATATGCATGAATTTATAAATAAAATCATTTGCATCAAATAAACAATTCTTTTGAAAAACACATTTATGAATTTCTGTAGGCTAAAAGTTTCCTTAAGTTAACTTTTCTTTTCTGCTCATTTGTAATTTTTGATCTTTGTTGAATAATGGTTTTATCTATGTTTATATTATTTTATGGAGTTTATGGAATGCATGTATAGCGGAAGCAAAGGTCAAACTCTTTCTTGCATCAGTGCATTAATAAATCCCATCCAGACTAACATTCACAGATGTGACAACCTGGCTCATCTACAACCTGTGTGTAAAATGTGCTCTGTGTGTCTATATTTATCGAGGTGTTGCCATAAAAGGTTGTGAGAGTCGCACGGACATTCCTGCCAGGGCCAACATTATTTTTGTTGTGTGGCCCGCAGCTGAGTGCGCGCTGCGCGTTCACATCACATCTTGGGTTCGAGTTCCAGCCTTTCTTTACACACCGGCTCACTGCAGACTGAGGACACTTGGCAAGGTGAGACTATCAAGGACAAAGGTTTTATCATGTGTTTTTCTTAGGGATTCAACATAAAGTGTTTGTGAATATAATTTGAAGGTCTATTGCGTCATCCAAAATGGGATTATTTTTGGATAGGCACATACCTGACACTCCTATCTACTGTAAGTGTTACAGTGTTGCAGTCTTTTTAACATTGACTTCAAAAGTTAAAGTGATATTTTACTTCGATCTTCATTCTAAAGGTTTTTATAGCACTGGTCAGTAGTCGTCACGTTTAAGTTAGAACCCTAAACCTGAATATGATACATACAATACATTGTGTTAGGTATATCAATCATAGCCCAATTAAAAGATCATTTATTTTGATCTTCAAAAAATGACTTAAACAGCATTGACATTGAATAATCAAACAAACAAACAACAATAATCATATCTGGCTTGAAAAAAAAAAGAATCATTGTACTTGTTCACTCAACAGCCAACACAAAAATGCGATGATGTTGGAAAGTACAAGAAATACTTAAGTAATTTGTAATATTTATTTAAGTTTTGAAACTTCTGGCTAAGAGCTTGAGAACAGAGGACGGTGTCTGAGTTTAAGCGGGCACAATGTCAGGATCCATACCCTTCTACCAGAAACATCACCGTCACTATGACCGTGGTTACCGTAGCCGGGAGACAGAGTCTGCTATCAGCCAATACCAGCAGAGCTCCAGCAGTTATTCCTCCCGTAGCAGCAAAAGTACACAGGGGTAAGAGACCATCATCACCCCCTAAAACCCTCACCGCTCCTGTGGTCCTCAGACTCAACCCTTTAACATCTCCACCAAAAGACCCAATTATACACTTAACAGTCGTTTATTAATCACATTGTTTTATAACCATTGGCTCTGCATGCAGTATGAATTCCCATAATGCCTTTTTCAATGGATGTTATTGATACGATTGACTCATCATACTCAGCAAAGAGATATTTGGTATGTGTGTATGATGATGATAAAGGGATGGGGGTTTTTTGGTAGTAGGTTGTGCTTTTGAACATAAGTTGGTTTCGCATTCATGCCTACATTCCTTCATTGACTCTCTCTGGTCATGTGACCTTTGGATCATGTTTGACCTGGCACTTATTTGTTGGCTCGATGGAAAGCTATCTACTGTCCGGTACTGGCATGGTTGTAACTGTACCCTCATGAACACCAGATCCTTCAACATCTGGCATCTTTAGGGATCAGTCATGATTCTATACATTTCTTTATTTTAGTTTTAATGTCTGCAGGTAAATGACATTCGTAACATAACTCAGCACTGACAGTCATTCTGTGTTATTGACGTCACACGTGTATTTATAGCGGTTACATTAGAAGGTCTACTTCTGTTGCTTACAGTAATGATTTTACATTAATGTGAACCGTGGGAGTTGGAAATTGAATTATAGATAAAACTGTTTCTATTGCCTGATAGATGTGGATACAGATAAATAACCAAGGAAAACAATGATGTTTATGTTTGCATTTATGTTTCAGAGTTATTGGTTTAGTGTGTTCAGAGTAAGGTTCTTGGAATATTTGAAAATCCAACTGTTATTTCTCCATAATTGAACTTCTTCAAAAGCAGAGAGTGAACAGATGTGATATTTGTGTGTTATCATTTTATAGTCCCGTCTGGACAGCTGTTGTTCCGGTGAACACACAGGTTAAAACACGCGCATGGATCATGTCATGCAATGATTTATGTTTTGTCATATATGTCATGTGTTCCTGTGTTGAAAGGATAATGTTTTTGTCTTAGTGCCGGATCACTTTAGCTGCCCCCCTCAATCTCTTCTTAACTCTTGAGGTTCTATTTATAACACGCTTATGAGGACATGGAGATATGTGAAGGGTATGTACATGTTCTTTGGTTCGACGCTTCTGTTTTCTACTGGGATTGAAGGATTTCGTTTTTGCTTTAGGTATGAAAAGATCACACGCATTACATCACATACTCTTATATTTCTATACTTATATTCCTGATACTTGTATAGAAACAAGTTAAGAAAAAATTTAAAGGTTGACATAAATGAAAATATATATGAACTGCAGATAGGAGAAGTTAGATTTGTATTTCCCCAGGAAAAAACATCAAAAATCTTACAAATGTTCATATTAGAGTTTCTCAACAATGTCTCAAACTGAGCTCAGAATTGTCAAGGGTACAATCAAAAGTCAATACTTTTTAAGATGTCAATATGAACTAAAACATTTCTCATCAAATGTACTCAAATCAAGATTATTTTACCAGCACATTCATTTACGCCTCCATAATCTTCATGGGTTATAACAATAACATTTGATCTGTGTAATTTCTGACACATTGGGGACTTGACACCTCAATAAACCAACTGAGAATCATACAATATGATTATTGTGAGAGAACCAGATCAGATGAACAGATGAAGTCTGCCTGGGCGATTATTCTTTCCTGTAGAGGAAACATGGAAGTTGTGAACATTTACTTTGCCCCCCATTGGGGTGACTGCTCATCCACAGATCACTTATTTTCATCAGATTTATTAACATTTGTGTAGCCACTACAAATTGGAATACAAACTGTGTTACAGTTGAAAAAGCATGGTCAATTGGATACACCATGGAATCAAATCTGCTGGGGTGACATTGACGCTTGATGTTTGTTGGAAGTTTCTGATGCATCTTTTGTGAAACCTCTTCCTCCCAACCCTTTCCTTAACCTTCCTCAATCTTGTTCCATCTCCAAATAATTTCCCTTCTCCGTGACGCCTCCGTTTTACAAACTAACAGAATATGTGTATAAGATCAAGAAACTCATAGATTTATGTTTGTTATGTTCCTACACAACTGTAGAATAAGAGCTGCCACATACACGGCACTAGATGAGGGGGGGCTCAGCCCCCTTCCCAAAAGGCCCAAGCCCACCTATCTGGCCATGGACAAGGAGAACCAGATCATCGGTTATGTGGTGCCCATCTTCAGGGGCAGGTAAAGCAACAGTACCATACTGTGCAGTTTTAATCTGTTAACAACTTTGAAGTCCACTCTCAGGAAAGGAGAACTGGGATTTGGTGTTTGTGAGAATATTGTGGAGATGCCATTTTATTTCGGGAGATGTTTAAATGTGATGCTACATCATGGTCTCGTCCTCAGTCGTGAGTTTGAAAGTGGTCTGTCCGACACCGAAGAAGCTCGTGCTAAAGAGAGCGCAGGATATCTGGCACGACGTGACCTCTTCAGTAGCGGCGTGGAGTTGGAGCGCACAGAACAAAAGTCCCGCCGAACCGTCATGAGAGAATCCGCCGAGCGCATCTCCCTTAGCAAAAGGGTTAGTGAAGATCCTGGACCTGCTCATAACCACGCATAACCAGTGTGTTATCAACTAACAATGTGCTTGAATAAACCTGGGGTGAGATGTTTCAAACCATGGGGGGATAAGATATTTACAGACATAAAATGTGCTCTGGTTTCAAAGAACCCCTTCAATGACATTCTTTATTATTGGATAGAAAGAAAAAGTCTAAGGAAGTATTAAAGACACTGTCTTTATTTAGTTCTGATCCCCGAGCCAGCATATCATGCCACCCGGTGCCAGATTTCACTGGTTGTAATATTTTATGTGGATGTGGTGGTGTGTGTTAATCTGTTGGACTATGAAACTGCTGTTGTCAACAAGGGTTGCACTGAAGCCTCCAGGAGATTCAAGTTACTGTGACATCACCTCAGGATATCCAAGAGGTCCTTTCATTCTGATGGATGTCCTGCCGACCACAAATGATATTCTCAGTCTAAACATAAGCACTTACATCTCAAAACGATTGATAATGTGTGCATTGATAACGTTTTTGTCTGCATGCTCACAGATTCATGAGAACGAGGAATATCACAAGCGTATGAACGAGGACAGCCTGATGCACACGCCAGAGTTTGTGATCAAGCCCCGTTCACACACTGTGTGGGAGAAACAGTGTGTGCGGCTGCACTGCACCATCACAGGATGGCCTGAACCACGCGTGGTGTGGTGAGAAACACACATCAACATAAAGAATACACTCCTCTACTTGATCCTTTTGTCTTTGAATAAATATCATATCTGATGTTTTGTATCATGGTGTCACACACATTCATGTTGACATGTGAAACACAATGAGAACTGTAAAACGTGCAAAAACTAATTATTCTTTAGACAAGACAAAGCAGGTGAAAATGATTCCTTTTAAATTTGTATTTAAATTTTCCATTTTAAATACAAATTTTGGTAATTTTTTGCATTGAAAGTTTTCTCACCACACATGCTTTGACGTATAAATGATATCTCATTAAATCTGCACATATTTACTTATATTCGTAAAGCTGAAAGTCTTGGTTTCATTTTAGAAAACAATCCGTGCAACACATTTTTACAGAACAGATTTCAGATCTTTCTTTTGTATTTACAAATATTGAAATGATATGAATACATAGAATACAAAATACGTTTTTTTTATCCAAAATAGTTATTTAGATCCGTATGAAAACCTTATGTTAATAAATAATTCTGTAATAATCTTTAGAATATAACTAAGACTGAACATGGAAAGTATTGCTTTTAGACCTTTTTGTTTCAGAATGTTGAAAGCTTTTTGGGAAAAAGACTGCTAAAGATATGCAATAAGATGTGTTTTAGTGAAGATTAGGGATAATAAAACACCTAACATTAACATTTCAATGTTAATGTTAGGTGTAACAACAATTTTTTGGTTTCATCATTATAAAAGACATATTATAGACATATTATATATTATACAAAAGAAATTCATTCATTTATTGAGAATACTATACATTGAGTATTTATTGTAGTTTAACCTCTTCAGTGCTGATGGCCTGTTTTCTTCTTCATCTCCCCCACATCCTCAGGTATAAGAACAATGTCTCCATTGACCCCATGTCCCATCCGGGGAAGTACAAACTTGACAGCAGCTATAATGTTCACTCCCTGGAGATTAACAAGTAAAAACATACATACTGCAAAATAAAATCACACAGAAATATTGATTTTAGAGACATATCAGAGAGAAACCTCCTTATATGCTCCTTGTCTCTTTATCCCTGTTTAAAACTCAAAGCTTGAAACATTAAAAATAATAGTAATGATGTATGGGAACAAAGGACAACTGCTATTTGCTTAAAGAAATGTGTTCTACTTATTTGATCAATCTTTAGAGAAATATATGTTGTTCTTCACTTTCAAATCCTATGAGATGTTTTTATCTTTATACCGTCAATATAATGTGCTCACACTTTAATCCAAGCAGAATGAAGTAATACATACGTTTTTTATACGCTTCTGTAGTTTGTTTAATGTTTCATGTGTTTGTTCAGGTGTGATTTTGATGACACCGCACAGTACCGTGTGTCAGCTATGAACAGCAAGGGCGAGAACTCGGCTTACGCTTCTGTTGTCGTCAAAAGTACGTTCTTTTAGAAAGTCTGCTTAAATTGATAAGAATGTGGAGTATAAGTCAATGCTTTTTTTCTGTCTAATAATAAGAAATGCTCTTGTGTTTTGTTCATCATGACATTTAGGATTCAAAGGGGAGATGGATGAGTCTCTGCCTACTCCCAGACTCCGTAAGTATTTCTAAAGTCAAGAGTATATGACATTAAATGTATGTGTTTGGTTTACCTGTAAAGCGGTGAGCATGTGTCTAAATGTATTCATGTCAGCTGGTTAATGGCTGTTTTGTCTCCAACTCGCTGGGTGCAGAAAGCAGAAGGTTCGGATATGAAGGTAACCCGCGTGAAGGTCTTCACCTCATCTTCATGTTTCTGCTTCCCTCTCGTCTCGCCGCCTTATAGATGTCCGCAGTGCATGATCCTCTTTTCTTTTTTTCCTTCTTGACCTAAATCTGTTCTCTACACACTCCATACACATTCTCTGATGTGTAGTTGTCTTGAACATGTTCTACTTTCCAAGTTGAGAAGTTAACTTGAAGCTATTTCCATCTGATCCTTTTAATGTAGGCCTGTAGGATTACATTTCTGTGTCAATAAGACGTCAAATATATAAGATGTGGTCTTATATAAATGTCATGTATTCGTTTTTGCGTCCACGGTTCTGCAATGCATGCAAGTTTGACATCTTTCCTTCTCCGAACATTCTTATTGCAAATGTCTTTATGCACATCATAACCTCTACTTTCATCCTGTTTTGTGTATGTTGATGTATTTTGTCTTTCTTAAAAAAGGTTTCAAACCTTTTCCAAAGGTTTCAAAAAGTCTGTGTGTGGATATTGCACAAGGTGAATGTTGGAGACATGAACGTGGGTAACCGAAGGTTAAATGTAACGTGTTTGTTTGATGTAGTGCCCTGTCTGGAGTATGGTGTGACCTTCGAGACGCACATCGTGGAGAAGTTTGGGGTGGCATTCGGCCGCGAGGGAGAAACTCTGAGTTTCGGCTGCTCTGTTATCATCTATCCATCACTGCAGAGATTCCAGCCGGAGATCGAGTGGTACAGAGATGGTGAGTTCATTTACAATTTACATCGTGAATGATGTTTTTGTCTATTTTAATTGATTTTAGGAAACAATTATATGAAGTGAGTTAATGAAACAACAAGCTCTTATACCAAGATTATAGTTCCACAAAGGCCAGAACTATACCTGTTGAAAATTTCTACTCAATCTGAAAGTTAGGTCAAAGCATATTGAACTTTCATGCTATTAAAATAATAAATCTGCTTGAATCTTCTAACTGTCTTAAAAGCTTACATATAATACTAAATGCCAAAAACTTAATCTCAGATTCTAACCTTAGACATTACACTGCCGGTCAAAAGTTTTGAGACACTGACTCACTTATGCGTTCTTATTTTTCCACATTTTAGGATAATCATTAATTCTTCAAAGGTATGAGATAAACCAAAGAGAACTGTGAAAATTATGAATATAGAAAAAATAAACGTTTTCTAGTCATTTCTAGTTTCTCTAGTTTCTCAAGATTCTTTAAGTCTCACGATGAGACGTTTTTAAAAATATTTAAAGGAGTCTCTTTCTATTCTGAGCTCTTATTGGCTGTTTATTGTTCAATATTCAGTAAAAAGTAATCTATTATATCTTTTTCTATAACCTTTTTTTATTAAATAAATTTGTAAGATTTGTCATGAAAAAGCATGTGTGTTTGCAAAATTTTTTTGTTTATTGGACTCATTTCAGACATTTAGGCGTAGGCATTTCTTAAAATGATGAAAACATTTCACTAAAGTTTCCTAAAACTTGTGACCGGTAGTGTAATCAATGGAAGAAATTAATGCTTTTTTTAAAAAAAATTTGTCTTCTGCAAATCACAAAAGAAGATATTATGAAAAATGTTGGGAACTTGCACCGATTCACTTGCATTGGTTTTGTGTTCATACAATAGAAGTCAGTAGGGTTACCAACATTCTTCTTATGTGTTGTGCATAAAAAGTCAAACATGTTTAACATTATATTAGGGTTAATGAAGGATTTTTGGGTGAACTGTGCCTGGGAAAACACATCTGTGAAAAACAAAGAATGTGGAATAAACATGCTGGAGACATCTTGAGCACGTCTGACAGTAAAATGCTTAACACACTGATGTAATTGATGCATGTGGTGATGAAATGAGAGAGCCTCGGGAACATCATCTCACGAGTGCTCACTGGACATATATTTGAGACGGATGATGACAACAGATGCACACTCAGTCTCAGACTCTCAGGCAAATCCTTCCAGACGGATATTAACAGCATGTATATACAAGGCTTTTCTGAGTCTTTTCCATAAATGTATGTCTACATCATGTTAGTTATAAATCTGAAAGTGTTCCAGATATGTCCTTCATCATTAGAAAAGAATTGACACTCGTGACAGTCATACATAAATGTTTTTGTCTTAGATAAACTTCTGGTGCCATCTAAATGGATCCAGGCCCATTGGAGTGGAGACAGAGCAACACTCACGCTCACACACCTTAACAAGGAAGATGAGGGGCTGTACACACTCCGGGTCATCACTAAATCTGGATATGAGACTCACTCCGCTTATGTGTTTGTTAGAGGTAAGAACACACACAAACATATCCAAGATTAAAATTATTCACAGTGATATTATTAATATATAAAAATGAACTATTGTTTATTAGTTTAACACATTTTTTAGACTCTATGTTATTTTAACATCATTTACCAATAGGAACTTTGGAATAAAAAAGAATAATAAGAATAATAATCCAAATAAGATAACTAAGTAAATAAATTAAAATAAAGTAATAGCATCTGTCATCTGTCTTTTCATAATGCAGTATGTCTTTGTTTAGAATCTTGAGAAATCTTTTTGATTGACCAGCTTCTTAAGGATTAATCTTAATATGCTGTCTAAACACACTTAAATTAATTCAGTTATATTATAACATCTTATTATTCTTTATTGTTCAGTCCAAGTCATCCATTTCAAAACGTTAAGCATCAGCCTTTACAATCAGATATACGTGATCCTTAAATAAATTTGTGTCATTATTTACTTAACTTCTTGACATTTCTAACTTGAATGACTTTGTTCTTCTGAAAACAGAGGAAGATGTTTTGTAGAAAGTAAACGAACAGCTATACACTTTTGGCAGTCTGAAACATTCTACAAAATATCTTTTCTCATGTTCTACAGAAGAAAGTCGTACAGGTTCAAAATGTCTAAAGTGGAATTATACATGATGACAGAAATTCAATTTTTGGGTGAGCTATCACTGCAAGACGACAGGAAACATTTCACTGTTACCCGAGTGAAATGTGTAAAGATTAAAGAGTTTAAAGCACTTATCAAAGGAATAACGTATATGTTTTGGGGGTTCGTTTAACAGACAGTATATTTGTGAGCTTGTGAAAAGAGTCCTTCACAGTTTTTAATGTGTGTCTCAGTGTGGGTTTGTAAATTTAGACTGTTGAAATATGACACACGCACACAATGGAAAGTCTCATAGTAGGGTTTGTTTTGTTATTTAAAGCTCAGAACATGACACCTCCAGTTTACCAAGAATGATTTTTAATACTTGTTTGTTTAAATAAAGTTGATCTCATTTATAAATCAATGACAGGTTTTAGTTTTTACTGCATGTGAACTGTGTTAAAATGTCACCTACCTGCTCATGTTTCATTCTATAATTATTCCCAATGGTGTGTGTGTGTGTGTGTGTGTGTGTGTGTGTGTGTGTGTGTGTGTGTGTGTGTGTGTGTGTGTGTGTGTGTGTGTGTGTGTGTGTGTGTGTGTGTGTGTGTGTGTGTGTGTGTGTGTGTGTGTGTGTGTGTGTGCGCACTACTACAAGACACTTTTTAATTCTATGGAAACTTAGGTAACCTTCACATTACCCTTCAGACACATACTGTATAACATTTTTCAGATTCACAAACACCAATGTATTAATTTTATTGTGTGTTTTTGTGTTCAGATAGTGATGCTGAGGTTGCAGGTGCCCCCGGAGCTCCTTTAGATGTACACTGTCAGGATGCCAATAAGGATTACATCATTGTCACCTGGAAACAGCCGGCGGTGGATGGTGGGAGTCCCATCTTGGGTTATTTTGTGGACAGGTCATTGCATCCGTGTGCAAACACAAATATCTGTACCATCAAATATAATATTTGTACCATCAGAAAGAGCAGCTTGCATTTATTGTTTTGTAAAGTCATATCTTCTCTGCAGATGTGAGGTTGGCACTGCACACTGGGCTCAATGTAATGACACTCCGGTGAAGTTTGCACGTTTCCCCGTCACCGGTCTGGTGGAGGGACGCAGCTACACGTTTCGTGTACGTGCGGTCAATAAAGCCGGTATGAGTCACCCATCCCGTGTGTCTGAACCCGTAGCTGCCATGGACCCTGCAGACCGTGCTCGGAAAGGTTTGCTTGAATAAATACATTATACAACATTTAAAACAAAACACAAGCAGTTTTGTTTTTTCTTACTTGTTTTATGTCATTCAGGAACATCTGCCCCCTGGACCGGCCAGATTATTGTAACCGAAGAAGAGCCTGTGGGTGAGAAAATTCACTGACAAAATAATCTATTTCAGACTGGGATAAAGTCAAAAAGTCACGTACAGTCGCTTCAGTTATGAAAAATGGTCCAGAAGTCAAGATGCTGTAAAATTATTGAGATAAAATGTTAAATGATGCAAATTGATGAAATTATAAGTGGTGGAAATTGATAACATTTGTATAATGGTTCTTAAAACACCTTGTCAGTTGATATAAAAGTCGGAAATGGATAGAAATAAAAAGAGTAAAAGTCATATTGGTTATAAAATTATGAGGAAATCGAAAAACATTATTCTGTTTGTAACAAACTTAAAAGTGGACATTTTTATCCAGTATTAATGAAGTCTGTTTTTAGTCGTTATCACTTTGAACATTCCTTTCACAGTCAATGACAGGACACATCATTAAACAACCAATCACACGCTGTGTTTTATCTCTATTGACATTAGAGGGAGTCGTCCCGGGTCGACCTTGTGACCTCAGTGTCATTGAAGCCACTAAAAACTATGTGGTTCTGAGCTGGAAGCCACCGGGTGAGAAAGGTCATGAAGGGGTCATGTATTACGTGGAGAAGGTGAGATACTTCAACCTGAAATGATTGGTTTATTTGATAATAGTGTTAAATGTTGTGTGTTTGTGTACGTAGTGTGTGTCTGGCACGGACAGCTGGCAGCGAGTGAACACTGAAATCCCGGTGAAATCTCCCCGCTTCGCTCTGTTCGATCTGGCAGAGGGTAAATCCTATTGCTTCCGTGTCCGCTGCTGTAATTCGGCTGGTGTCGGAGAACCATCAGAACCCACCGAAGCCACCACTGTTGGAGATAAACTGGGTATAACCTCATGAAGAAATGTTATTCTAGGATTTTTATCACATATTTTGCTTAATGTACATCATAAGGCTAGTTCTTTTTTTTTTTTTTTAAATAAACTGTTTAACAGCTACTGTTATTTCCCAAAAAATGATCATAGAATTTCTCATCTCAATTATTTTGTTACACACGTAACACATTTTTGTTGAATTTTTCTCTACATGTGTACACAGTGTAGTCTTTATTCAATGTATAATTTCTAAACATCGTTCGATAGAATATTTGTATATGTTGCATAATGGGTTTCTTTTTCAATGATCAGACATCCCATCAGCCCCTGGTCGTGTTGTGCCGACTCGTAACACAGACACGTCTGTGGTGGTTTCGTGGGAGGCGTCACGTGATGCTAAAGAGCTGGTGGGATATTACATTGACACTAGCATCGCTGGGAGCAATGCCTGGGAACCCTGCAACAACAAACCTGTAAAAGCCACCAGGTGCAAATTAAATAAATAATACATTTCTTTCTAATAGTCAAAACTTCTTTCTAATAGTCAGTTTTGTTAATGCATTTTAATGCATCATAAATTATAATAAATGTCAAACTGCACATGTGTTGTTATAGGTTTGTCTGTCATGGTCTGACAACGGGAGAGAAGTACGTCTTCCGTGTGCGAGCGGTGAATGCTGCAGGGATCAGTGATTTCTCCCAAGAATCCGAAGCTATTGAAGTTAAAGCTGCCATTGGTGAGTCAACAAATGAAGGTTTTATTAAACATTATTAATCAAATCACGAATGAAACATTTCCACTTTTCCCAATTCTGCCCGCCATACGTCACCACCCATTCCTCACGGCACTCTGGTGCCAGGCCGCACCCACCAAACTCCGAAGCCCTGCCCCTGCATTTCCTCCAGAAGTGGGGTCAGGAGTTGTAGACCTCCTCTTGTTTGGTTCACGACTGATCCAACATAGCGGTGACTACAAACCAGCCCACCCGACACTCCGTCTCTCATGCACACCTTTAATCTTCTCAGACCAGACCCTCAACTTTATCAAACCTGCCTGTCCTTTCCTCGGTGTACCCATAATGCCTTTCTACAGACTCATGATCCTTAACAACCATAAGACTTTGTGCTGAGCGACATAATCACCTTTATGAAAAACACTTGAAAAGAACGCAAAGAAAGTGACTTGTTACCTTTTCGAAGTATAATGTAATTTAAAAAAAGTTGTACAATATCTTTTACTATTGATAATATTATCCTGGTCTCATTCAGTGCACTCATCATTTGACAAAGGCTATAGCACATGATATATACTTAACAGACCTTGCATCTTTTTTGATCAAAATTTTTACAATGGTGCTTTTTTGATAAAAAACCAATCTCCACGATGTGCATGAAGCTCATAAAACAGAAATCAGACAGATATCATATGCAACCTAAGTGTTATTATTTATAATTGAATTATAAACAGGAAGCAACTTTGAAAAAACAAACACATATATTAAAACTTTTTCAATTCTAATTCTTTATTTTATTATATAAATTAACAGTACAAAATAATTTAACAAGTAATGAAAGATTGAATTTCCTATAGCATCTGACGTGTGTTATTTGCGCAGGAGATTCACGTGATTCATCCCTCACAACCGAAACAGGAATTACAGTTACTGTTTAATCTATAACATTTTAAAATAAAATACTCATTTATTTAGTTTTAAAGGAAGCAGTTTAATCACTTCACCGCGCATTTTTACAAAATGTGACGTAATCTGCCTACTTTATTTTCTATGTTACTGTTACAGATTACTGTCATTATTTAGATGTGTTTCCGATACTTTCCAACTTTCATCATTACTTTAAAATAGGGAAATATAGATCATTTAAACAGACCTATTTCAGAACCACTTCTGAAATTTTCTTTTTTTACTAATTTCTTTAAGATGAAACTCTTAAACGGTAATAAATGGATAATGCAGTGTTAAAAGTTTTATTAAGTTAAGCGAAGGCAATGTAGTTACGCAAGGCTATTGCATTTATATTTATTCATTCGGCAGACACTTTTATCCAAAGCGAGTTATTGTCACTGCAGAGCAAACAGGGGTAAGATGTCTTAAAGGACACTTCAGTTATTGTCTGACACTGAGATTTGAAGTCCAACTCTCTAACCACCAGACCACAAATGACCCCCCTGTTGTGTATTTAAATGTGCTAAAAGGATTTAAAATGATTCATTTACCCTTTTAAATAAATAATTTCCTCTAGAATATACGAAACAAACACCATAAAATAAGAATAAAAAAATAAGTGTGTATCGATGTAAATAGAGTGTTTATCATAAAGGATCAGCACAAAGAATCCCAGCTTTCAATTGCAATAACTAACAATCAGCGTGTTTCTAACACCTCCAAAGTATCTTAAAACTTCTTCTTTCTCTTAATTTTTTCCTTATTATTGTACATGAAATATATTGTAATAATGAATTGTATATGCAGCTTGTTTTTGCATGTGTTCATCCGTGTAAGTGACTGACAGATGCGTTGTGATTTCTTTCTCTCGCTCTTCTCTCTGCTAACTCCTATAGGGGGCGGTATACCTCATGGTGTGTGTCTGGAGTCAGTGGGTATTGGGGTGGCACTAACCCTGCACAGCTCATGTGGAGTGGGCGGGCATGTGGCGTCTCACTCCTCCGCTGACGCACCTTTAACATGCTTAGCTAACAGTAATGAGAGGGCAGATGGTAGGGGTCACATTGGGGGTCACGTAGAGCATCCAAGCACTCTAAATGAGGCAAAGCAGTGCAAGAGGGATAACACAGGGCCTGTTATTAAGAGGGAACCCGAAATAGCTGAACCGGTTGAGAACTGTAGCTATGTCACAAACACATCTGACTGTATTCATACGGAGAATGAAACAGGAACAGCTGACAATCGTAAGTGCTCGCTTAACTCGACTGTGGAGCCAGAGAAAACAGCAGAACACAAGAGAGGACGAAGAGGATCAGGTGAGAGGATGAAGGTTATGTTCAAGTCCAGATCACTGGATTATCATCAACACCCTCCTTAAAGTTCAACCGTCATCCCTTTCATTCATTTATTCAGTTACATTTTTCTTTTTTCTTTTTTGCACACTTACACGTTGGTGCAGTTTATTGCAAACTGTGAGATTCATTTATTCATGATTCTTTTGGTTATCATTGTCATTAAATTGGCATATTGCAGTTGTTAACAAATACAGATGATCTTAAACTTACATTGAACCTAAATGTTTTATGTAAGGTAAGTTTTCTTTGTTGTAGGTGTTTTGATAACGTCACAAGGTTCAGTTTCAGCACAACTGCCAATATGCTGGAGGAGTTCCCTACCACACCATCATGACACCCGTCACAGTTTGATAAAATACTGACGCAACAGTAGTCACTAGTAGTGCACTATAATATAAATGTCTTTCTAAACATTGTGTTGTGTATGTGCCAGCCCTGAAATTTGTGTTTGTGAGTGTCACACCGTCAGTCTGTATCTCTACACGTCTCTTATAGGTTTGAATGTTTTGTTCTCATCACCCGGACTGTCTTTAGGTGTCTTTAACTATGTCATTAATTTTATTATCAATGTACTTAAAATCCTTTAATTAAACTATTAAAGATACTATCTGCAAGTACACTTTTATATGTAAAATATTTATGATAGGGGATTTGACCAAATCAAAAGTGAATAAAAAACATTATAAGGCTCTGTAAATTCATTTATTATATAACAACAGTTTACCACAAAAATAAAGTTTAATAAACTATAGTTTAGTCAATTATTGAGAAAGTTAAGCCGTATTGCAATGTTTAAATAATTTATATCTAATGTAATATTAGATGTTTTTCAACACTTCATCAAGTAAACGATTTTACATATATATGTGTGTAATATATGTTTAATTTTTCTTATTTTTTCAGAATAGCTTTTTTCACGTAATTCTTTTATATGCAATTCTCAACGCAGGTCTCAGTTGTATGCGAGTGTTTCTTCTGAAGCACCAAGAAACATTAATATTATGCATTTAGTTTCAAAAATCAGATCTCTATTTATCACAGTTGACCACTTCTGACAACATGTCAGCAATGCAAATAAAAGCAAGAAAAGTCGAGTCTTAGATTTGTTCTCCTTGGCAGTCCGACAGGGTTGATCATTACTGTGTTAAACTGTAAATCTGCTCTGCTATTAACTGTCATCTTGTGCTATCCCAGCTTCCCCTACTCCTCCCTATGGCATAAATGTGTTGGAAAGTGTGCGGGACTCTATGGTGTTGGCATGGAAACAGCCCACTTTCATCGGTGGCGCTGACATCACCGGCTACTTCATTGATTACCGTGAGGTCATCGGTGGAGTGCCAGGAAAATGGCACGAGGCGAACATTAAGTCTGTCAGCGAGCGAGCGTATAGAGTGAGTGTTTATGCAAAAATAAATTTTATACGTTTAGAAGTCTCCCATTGTGAATGAAAACCAGATTTTTAATTCCCGTTTATTCACATATCCTAGGTGTCAGACCTGAAGGAAAACATGCTGTACCAGTTCCAGGTTCGTGCTGCCAACATGGCTGGCGTGGGCATCCCATCTCTGCCTAGCGAGACATTTAGATGTGAGGAGTGGACCATTGCTGTACCTGGTAAACAAACTCTATTCAATCATTTGCACACTTAAAACACCACAAAGTCCCTTAAAACAGATCTGCTCGTTTACAGGACCACCCCATGACCTCCAAGTGCAGGAGGTCCGTAAGGACTCTCTGGTGTTGCTATGGAAACCACCTGTGTACCAGGGCCGTGATGCTGTCAATGGATACTATATCGACATTAAGGAGACTGATGCTGACTTTGAGATGTGGCGAGGTGTAAATGAGAAAGCCACAGATAAGACCTACATGAAGGTTTGTGATGGAGTGGATGGTATGGATTGGGGGGTTGTGATATCACTAGCCGGTCATTGGTTCCCTGTCCGTTTCTAGATTAGGGAACTAAAGGAAGGCGAGTCGTACGTGTTCCGTGTGCGGGCTCAGAACAAGGCTGGCGTAGGAAAAGCCTCAGAATCCACAGAACCGGTCAAGGCCGTGACTAAACCAGGTAGAAACCCTCAGTGTCATTTAAGGGTGCTGAAATGGTCTTTGAAGAGTCTATATAGGTCCGGAAAGAAACAAATTGGCAAACCTGAATAAAAGCATTATCAGAGTAATTTATATTACATGTTTGTCCCTGCAGGTACCTCAGAGATCGTGGTGGAAGTCGACGACGAAGGAGTCATTTCTCTAAACTTCCAGTGTTCAGAACTTACTCCTGACTCTAAATTTATCTGGTCCAAGAACTATGAGGAGATGACGGATTCTGAACGCATGACTATGGAGACCAAGGGCAACACGTGCGTCTAAGTTTTTAATTATCGAATTAAAATATAGTTGAGTTTTTGTGTTATTCAAAACAGTTTAGTAATAATTTAAGTGCCTCATATTTGAGTTTATTGCAATATATTTTTAATTTTTCGATAACCTTTTTATATTTTAGCATCTAATATAATATTATAACACCTAGAAAGGTTTTAATAGTCTCAGTTAAAGTGATCGTTCACCCAAAGAAGAAATTCTGTCAATTCTACCACCAATAACTATGCATACGTTTTAAATTCAGGTGCTGCCGACCAGTTATAAACATTCTTCAAAAATATCTTCTTTTGTGTTCTGTAAATGAAATCAATTCATAAATGTTTCATATCATAATTTATAAGTTAAAATTATCTATGTTTATTCTATTATGATAATTATTGTTTTTTCTTATTTATCAATAGTTTAATTCAAATGTGCTTTATGTAAACATGCTGCATTTGTATAGCATGTATGTCTTTTTTTTTAGTTTAATTTAAAAATGTTTTTTTTAAAATGCATTTCTTTTAACATGATTTCATTCGATCATTACTTAACATTACATTACATAACTTAAGATTTAAACAATATCACATTTGTGTAACTGTAGGGAATATAAAACTGTATATAAAGCACACTTTGAGCCATGTGGCCTTTATGTTAAGTGAATACAATGGAAAATATAGTAACACAAAATGTGTTGTCACAACTAGACACAGAGGTGTGTTCAGTTAAAGATGCATTGTGTTGTTTAAACACAACAGTTTTAGTATATCTGTCAGTAATTTTTGTGTATTGTTGTGTAGATCTAAAGCGGTCTTTAAGACACCTTCAGAAGATGATCTGGGGATCTATTCTTGTGTCGTCACACACACTGATGGAGTTTCAGCCAGCTACACACTCACTGAAGAAGGTGAACATGTCATCTCAGAGTTTTTCTGTGATTACCGGTGTAACTGTTGATCATTCATCACATCACTTGTTCTGACAGGTTTGAAGGATCTCCTGAAAATCAGCCACGAGCACAAGTTCCCTAGTAAGTGGAAGTAACACTGGAAGCGTGTATGAACGGATGTGGAGTAAAGATGATGTTAAGGTTCTCTCGTTCCTCTGCAGTTATCCCTCTGAAGAACGAGCTGGCCGTGGAGCTGCTGGAGAAGGGCAGAGTTCGCTTCTGGCTCCAGGCGGAGAAGATATCTGCCAATGGAAAAGTTGATTACGTGTTCAATGACAATATGATTTCCCAGGGCGAGGTTAGAGGAAAATAGACTCAAACGCACAAAGAAATGAATACATTTACAGTAAATATATTACCCATGATTTCAACTAAATACGTTTGATCTTTTAATTCACATTGTAGAAATACAAGATGAACTTTGATAAAAACACAGGCATCATTGAGATGTTCATGGAGACTCTCAGCAAAGAAGACGAAGGGACATTCACTTTTCAACTTCAGGATGGCAAAGCCACAAATCAGTCCAGTCTGGTGTTGATTGGAGACGGTATATACAAACATTAATGTACACGTACACGCGTGTGATGTATGAGTTTATACTCATAATGAAGTCTTATTGATTTCAGTTTTCAAGCAGTTACAGAAGGAATCCGAGTTCCAGAGGAAGGAATGGCACAGGAAACAGGGTAAGAGTTCAATATTTACCCTTATTTGTGCCTCTACAGGTATACAAAAGTGAATGTTTAAGGGTACCACGGTTTTTGTGGCTGAATCATTTGGGAAACCAATACAACCACGGTATGGTTCCCTTAACAGAGGGGAAAATAAATACATTTGGTGTGTATTTGAGTTTAATTTTGATTTTGAAATGGTAGTGATTATTGTAGGATATTACCATATGTGTAGGGTTGGCATAATGGTTATAAACATAGTGTTATTGTCAATACAGATATGTTGAACACTCTTACAGTATGAGGAAGTTCTGTAATTTTTTAAAACCATCATGCAAAACATTATGTATGTGTATGTTTTAACAGTATTGATTGCAATGTTGTTTTGTCTGCTTGTGTGTTAACTTTAGGTCCACACTTTGTGGAATATCTCAGTTATGAAGTAACACCCGAATGCTGTGTTAGACTCAAGTGCAAGGTGAGCTCTTTTACGCTATTTTACTATTTTTTATTCACGCTATTTTCACTTATTTCAAGTACTTCACTGACGGGATTTTGTTTCGTTATAATATTGCTAAAATAAAAAGGTTAAAGAGTTTGTGCAACAAAAATGAATATTCTGTCATTATTTAGTCACTCTTTTCATAAAAATTTTTTTATGACTTCTGCAAAACACAAAGTGTTATTTTGAGGAATAGTGGTATCCAGAAATCTTGGGTCACCTTTGACTTGTATTTAAACTCAAAACCTCAAGTCAATGGGAACCAACATTTTTCAAAGTATCTTCTTTTGTCTTCTGCAATAGAAAGAAAGTCACACAGGTTTAAAATGACAGTAAATAAATGGCGGCTCTATTTTTTCCTAACTTTAAGTAATGACAAAAAATAGAGCTTACAATCCAACTATACAATAAAATGGTACTAAACTAAGGTGCTACAGCAAAAAAGTTAAAATATCAAAACATCAAATGTAGAATAAATATATATATACTTAACATGTTATAAGAAATAATAAGAGAAGGAAAAGAAACTCTTTAAACGGGCTTTTTTATTAAGAGACCTGTGTAATGTATGTTGTAGGTTGGTAACATGAAGAAAGACTCTGTGGCTCTCTGGTATAAAGACGGACGAGAGATTAAAGTCAATGAGAAACTGGATTTCTCTGAAGGAGTGTTGACTCTGGAGATCACTCAGGTACTTTGATTTATCTTTTATTTAAATGATATTACTATTAATGAACAATCGACAAATAAAAGTCTATTCAAGGGGATTGAAATGAATATTGAAATAAATAATGAAATATTTTTAATATTTTCCTTCACATGCACACGTGACAATCTTTTGTTTTGTGTATTTGTGAATGCCAGATCTCAAAGAAAGATGCGGGAGTCTACGAAGTAGTTGTGAAGGACGACAGAGGCAAAGACACATCAACTCTCAATCTCACTGATCAAGGTATTACTCATATTCAAAAAAACATATTTTTTTGTCAACATTTGTTCTTATTACTTTGTTTGCTTTTAGGATTCAAGGATTTGATGAATCAGGTCTTCAGTGTTATCGGTAAGTGGTATATTTTCCGCTTTCACATCATTTTGTCACAGAATAACATCTGATGTTGTGTCTGTCCAGCCAACTCTTCAACTACACTGAAGATTCAGAGCACTGAGGAAGGAATCCGACTTTACACTTTCGTCAGTTATTACAACGATGAGCTTCATGTCACCTGGCATCACAAGTGAGACATTTAGTGTCATTTGAAGAAAATTATAAACGTGTAACTTGCATAAACGTCAATGTAATATGTTAATGTAATATAATATAATTATGATGCGTGTTTTATTTAAAGAGATGCAGCGATCGCGTTCACAGATCGCATTAAGAGCGGTGTGGTGGGTGAGCAGCTCTGGCTTCAGATTTCTGAACCCACTGAAAAAGACAAAGGGAAATACGCTATTGAGTTTTTCGATGGTAAAGGAGGACTGCGCAGGACTGTGGAACTGGCTGGACAGGGTGAGCAGACACACACAACTGTTTTCAAAGACAACACCTAACTGAGCTGCACGGATTCACATTTCTAATATTCATGTGTATAAATGGACGGTTTTTCTTTTTAGCATTTGATGACGCTTACGCTGAATTTCAAAGACTCAAGTAAGTGACTGATGTTGGATTTTAACACACGCATGTTTTAATAACTGATGTCAATGTTTGTCTCTGACATATTTTTGTTCATGTTTCTGTCGCAGGGCTGCTGCCATCGCAGAGAGGAGTGAGTAAAAGACAAAAAAAACACTCATCTTTATTGTTAAAGAGATAATTCGCCCATGTATGAATATGTACATACCATGTTATTTTATGCCTGTATGACCTCCTTTAAAATCTATTCTAGTGTTTTGTGTATAAAAGACAGAACAGAGGTGACAACCTTTCACTTCTGTTGTAAATGGTTGCCACTTACCAATATTCTTCAAAATATCTTCTGTTCTGAAGAATAAAGAAAGTCAGAACAATAGGTTTGAAATGACAAAAGGATGAATAAAGGAGTCACATATATCTAGGATAAATGTGAACTAGTTTCTGGAGTTATTGTGATATAGGGATCATGTTTCCATCTGCTTCATGCTAAAAGGATCTGGTATTTTTTCTCAGATCGTGCTCGTGTGGCCGGTGGTCTTCCTGACGTCGTGACTATTCAGGAAGGAAAGGTAGGAGTCTGCCTATAAGAAAGCGAAAACAAAGATGAGATCTCTAATATCTTTTGATGAATTGTCTGTCTATTCTATTAAAGAGCTCTCTGGGAAAAAGAGGTTTTAAAGAGATCTCAACTTTGTCAAGTCTGTAATCATAAATCCATAATATCAAGATAATTTACATTATTTATGATATTTGACCTCTATGTAAATGTATGTATACCTCCATACTCTTAATGTGTTTCAACAATGTTCTAATCCTTCATATTTTTGAATCTCCAAATTCCGTGGAAACATTTGGATACTATGAACTCCACAGATCCCCTGAGATAGGAAAGATTGATAACATACCCAGTCGAGTACCTTCAGTGTGTGTTTTATTTCATTCAGGCCTTGAATCTGACCTGCAACATCTCAGGAGATCCAGTGCCTGAGGTCACCTGGCTGAAGAACGAGCGTGAGATGGTGTCTGATGATCATTACATCCTCAAATTTGAGTCTGGCAAGTTCGCCAGTTTCACCATCACCAGCGTCAACACATCCGACTCCGGCAAATACAGCATACTGGTGAAGAACAAGTACGGCACAGAGAGCGGCGATTTTACTGTAAGTGTCTTCATGCCAGATGAAGAAAAAGTGTCTTCCTCCCAGACGAAGAAAAAATAAACCAATGAGAACTAAATGGGAATTAATTATTACATAATTCAAACGTTTATGTACAAAAAAAGAAAAATGTACAAATTATTTATAAAACAACCATCTCATGGGAATTCATAAACACAAAAGTATTCGATTGTTAAAAATAAATAATAATGAAAACAAACAACGCGGGGTGTAATGCGAAGCAGATAAATACTGAAAAACACGTCGGAGATTGCACAAATTCCTAATAAAGTTATGAATTGCCACGAGATTGCGTTTTAAAAACTAAACTGATTTAATATATATTTGGAAGTTATTTAGATGAATAACTGACAATAATGCCCCCGTATTGCTTTAATTTGCATTGAACATCTGAAGGTCTTTGCTCGATAAAGAGTATTAATGGTGCTAATATCTTGGTTGTGGATTGAAAAGAACATTTTAAACGCGTTGGTCCAAATCATCACATAATGTTAAAAGAATACTCTTTAAATCAGATTTAGATTCTCTGTATAGTTTTAGTTTCGAATTGACATTATTAACTGGACTGTTTTCTCAGTTTCATGCCTGAAGAGAAAGAGTTTTGAGTCCAGGTTGTGCAGTTGTGCGTTGTGTTGTAGATGAGAAACAATTGCACGAACTCTGTGCATGTTTGACAGTTTAAATCAAGAGAGAAATGGAACCAAATAAAAGAATTCTGTGAATGATTCTCTAATCAATGCACTGCATGCTGACAGTGACATCACTTCCTGCCCAAATGGAAAACTTTTACGAGCGTATATTGTTAAAACCTAGGAATGTTACGATCTCGCTTCCTGTTTTTACCTCACGGATAATCACATCAAATAAATGGAGCACATATTCTCTCACCTCCTCTCTGTGTGTGGTTTCATTGTCTTGTTGATGTCTTTTCCTCTGTCGTCTTCTTTTCTCCTTCACACTGCACATCCCTCCATCCTGAATCCTGCATCTGAGACGGCGAAGTCATCCTTTCTCCTGATCCCTTGACCTTCGACTCCGGACCTAACCCGCACACAATATTCACAACTACACTTGTTTTCCTTAGGTTAATCCTAATCATATCATATCGTAAGGAACATAAAGCTTTTATTCACAGTGATATTGAATGTGGTGTTAATGGAGTCATAGTTCACAGTCACATTTAAAGAAAACATTCCCTTTAAAAGTTTATATCTTTTAAGGAAAAAAGATCTTTTCATGCAAAATCAAAAAAGACTTTTGAATTAAATGACTGATGATGAAGAAGAGGCATGATAAAATTGATTAAATGGATCGCAGAGGATAAAATAGGTTACTTCTTCATTATTGTATGTTAGGAATCTTTAAAGGTGAGACCTTTATTTTTAAAAAATTAAAAACATTTCTGTAAATGTAATTTTTCTTAAAACGTATCGGTAAAAAGTAACTAGACATTTTAAGTCACAACACAGTTTCAAAAATTACATTCACTTAATTCCATAGTTCTGTTTAATCTTATTATTTGGAAAAATTGAAACAAAATATAATATTTGTTAAATGTTTATTTTAATCTGCTGATGTCACAGTTTTAACACTTTGCAGAAAAATCAACCAAGTAATGTATTGAATTAAAAAAAGAAGAATTTTTTTACAAATAAAGTTTACATGAATTTAGTGTTTAGATGCTAAAACTCTTCATAAGCACAGCTACAAATGTGTTTTGAAGAAATGTGTAATCTGTGCTACTTGCTCTTGCCAGTTAAAAGTGACAGAGAACATGGGTGATTATGGGGTCATTTCTTACCTGGCTGATGCCGATGGAAATGTGACCGTCGGACCTACAGCACCTTTATCCCCCACTTGTTCAGGGAAGTCTCCATCCAGATCAGCCCTTGCCCCAGTTACCCCATCAACCCCAAAACCTGCCCCAGTTACCCCAACACATACCCCGGTTACCCCAGCACTCCAAACACCTGCCTCTGGTACCCCATCAACCCAAACACATATCCCGGTTACCCCAGCAACCCCAACACCTGCCCCGGCTACCCCAGCAACCCCAACACCTACCCCAGTTACCCCAGCAACCCCAACACCTTCCCCGGTTACCCCAGTATCACCAGTGCCTGCTCCATTGACCCTCTTGACCTCAGCATCACCCAACTCCACCTCTGTGACCCCATCACCTCCAACCCCCGCCACAATAACCCCAGTCCTCACCCCGTCCACTCTCACACCCCACGACAACCCCAAAAATACTGCAATTGCTGAAGAAAACACATCATCAATGTGGAAAGGTGAGAAAGTGCGCAGAACACACAAATACACACAAACAAGATCAGTAGTAAACTGTGTGGTGCTTCTACATGTGTAAACGGGCATTTCTTTCATCTGCCATAGAGACAGAAACTGTTGAAGATCTATCAGACTCTGTTTCTTCACTCAACATCACGTCTGAAGCAGAACCTGAACCTGTGGAGACTGATTAAAAGCCAGATCTATACCATGTCTTGTGTTAGTATATATCTTACAGTCATTGTTTGATGGTTGTGTTTGCTGTGAATGATCATACATGATGAACCTGCGCTAGCGTGTGACGTGTTCCAGGATTTGGTATGAATATATCAGTAATGTAGATTACTAGAACTAATAAAAAGAAATCCTTTGTATGGCACATGGATGATATGATTCATTATATAAAGAGAAAGCTTGTTTAATACTCATTCTCAGAAATGTCCTTCCTGCATTATTTCTCAGAAAAACACTCGTGTTGGGTAAGTAGCTTTCAAAAGTGATGAATAATGTGATTATAATGACAGTAACACTTCAATTAAATGACTCCTTTAAATGCATAACACACCTATGGTTTTACTTTAAAATACAGTTTGTTGAAAACCTGTGTGTAAAACATTGTTTGGGGGGCGTTTATAGGAATTAATGCACATAATTCATGAATGTCATTAAATGACTAAAGATTTATAGGGATAAGTATTTTCCCATCAGTAATCAGATGCTTAGTTATCCATTACACACCCAACACGGCTGTTTAAAGATCTCAATAGACATCAGCATTTCAGTCTCTGATGGGTGAGAATTTAACCTGTGATGATCATATAAAAATATTCCTCACAAATGGAAGCAAACTCTTTATTTTAAATGTTTCGTAGTCATGATATACCGACTTCTCTTTAGGTTTGTTATCAGCTTCAAAATGCTTTGTATTTAGTTTGAAATAAAACCATCAGTCTGACAGCAGACCTACAGCACATCAAGATCTTTACAAATCAGACCGGTCAAAGAAGTGATGGTGCTTCTATGTTCTTTTCTATTCACTGCTTTATTGCCTCCTCGATTCTTTGGAGGAAAGCATCTTAAACGCATCACTGTGAGTGTGATGTAAATGTAAAACGTGTTTTATCTGATCTTCGGTATAGTCATGTTTTGACTTCAATTTGCAGAAATGTTCTCAAGCAGCTTCTGAAGGTGCCCTCCTGAGATGCTTTTATGGGATTGAATCTTCAGTAAAGTCATCCATTTCAAAAACGTGTTTGCTACATTATGTTTCTTTGCTTTCATATTAATTTCAGACATTTAGGTATACACCTTTAGATCAAACGTTCTTTACTCCAGAGTCCCGAAACTTCGAATCGCTTGTGTATTTGCTGATCTCCCAAATGTGAACACATCAGTTTTACGTCATGCTTCGAGGCAAATGACTTAATTCCTTGTAGAATATGAAATATGAATTTGTGAGTAAGTGTCCTAAAACGTATGTCGTCAATGTAGATGTTGAATATGATACAGCTCATGTGTAATTGTTGTTTAGCAATCACTTTAATCATGTGTTGGGATCAGAATAACGTTGCTTCGGTCACATGTAGACTGAAAGTCACATGATGTTCTGTAAATCTGTGTGTGATGATAGACAGGATGCATTGAGCAGATCTCATCTAAGAGACAAACAGGTGCATTAAAACCCTTTCTATTCTTCACACTGGAGCTCAAACATCAACACTTCAGGTGAGCGGATCCTAACACTAATCACCATGGTAATACATCTTTAAACTCGAAGGAATTTGAAATCATCTGTAGTATGTTTATCATTATGTTTCATGAGGACTGTGTTTATAGTTTTCTGGGGCAATGTTTGAACATAAGACGTGGTTTTGATTCATGTTTTATTAAAACATAACAGTTTACATGTGGTGTGTAAATGTGATTAATGAGATGGATGATGGGGTTTGTGTTGCACCCATGAAGAGAAGATTTACGGATAATCCGGTAGAGAGGCTTTGACCTTCCTGACCTGCTCAAACACTTTTCTAGACTTGTTCTAGACCGTGGCATACCATGTTTTAAGTTATTATTCGGTCCTATTTTTGGAAGAATTGATCCAGACAGTGGTTAGATGTACATAGTTTTATATTGTATATTACAAAGTCAATATAGTGTTGAAGATCTGTCTTTGACTTGTCAGAGGAAGTGGTTTGTGGAGACATCATGTGTGTCTTGTTTTTGATTTAGTTTCCGCTCTGAATCGTGTCCTGTCCGACATGTCCTTTATTCGGCAGCTGTTATGTCGGTTAAGTCACATGTCAGCATGACTCATTAGTGTATGTCATGTACTGTATGTGAATCATATGTGGGTGTGTACGCACGTACTCCATATGGCTCCGATTGAGTCATGTTAAAAAGATTCTTCAATGAAGACATGAGAACAGAGACAATTAAGACATTAATTCATCTTATTCATTTTTTTTAATCATTCAATAATTTTTATTATGTTTACTCAATTGTATGTACCCACCTCTTCACTTTGGATCACTGGAGCTCTTCAAAGTTCCTTCATGCTTTAAGCGCTCCACCATCATCCAAATCCTGAAGAATCCGAGGATCACAGGACTCATTGACTACAGGCCTGTGGCTTTAACATCTGTAGCCATGGAGTCATCTGAAACACTGGTGTTGGCGTATCTGAAGAACATCACTGAAACCCTGTCTGGATCCCCTGCAGTTTTCCTCCAGAGCAAACCGGTCTGTGGATGATGCAGTCAACATGGGACTCACTAGAACATCTGGACAAACCAGGGACTTATGCGAGGATTCTGTTTGTTGACTTCAGCTCTGCCTTCAACACCATCATCCCATCACTGCTCCAGACCAGACCGACCCAGCTGTCTGTCCCTAGATCTGTCTGTCAATGGATCACCAGCTTTCTGACAGACAGACAACAGCTGGTCAGAATGGGCAAAATCATGTCGGTGCCCAACAAGGATGTGTTCTGTACCCAATGCTCTTCTCCCTGTACACAAACGACTGCATCCATTATGTTCCTGAAGTTAACAAACGACACTAGTGTTCCGGACTCATCCGGAACGGTGACGAGTCTGGGTACAAACAGGAGATGAGACAGCTGGCTCTATGGGGCCGGTGGAGTGTTTAGACTCGGGTGTCCTGGCGACCTCAGGGATGAATCGAAGATCTGTGATAAAACTTCTTGAAAAGTTCTCACTGATATCCAAAAGCTCCTGTCGGGTGTAGGATGTTAGACCAAAGCTGTTCTGTACGAACAGACCCGATATGAGCAGGAATAAAATTGCTAAATTGCAAAAACTGGAGAGACGCTGAGCCTCGCGATGTGTTCGTGCCGCCATCTTGGTCTTGGTATATGGCTCTATGGGGCCGGTACAACAACCTGGAGCTGAACACACTCAAAACAGTGGAGATGATAGTGGACTTTAGGAGAAACCCCTGCACTCCCCCCACTCACCATCATGACCAGGACTGTGGCTGACGTAGAGTCTTTCAGGTTCCTGGGCTCCAGCATCTCTTGGAATCTGAAGTGGGACGTTCACATCTACTCTATTGTGAAGAAAGCCCAGCAGAGACTTTACTTCCTGCCACAGGAGCTGCTCGTACAGCTCTGCTCAACTGTCATGGAATCCATCCTCTGCACTTCCATCATCTTCTGGTTTGGCTCAGCCTCCAAAACTGACCTCAGAAGACTTCAGCGACTGGTCCCGACAGCCGAGCGGATCACTTGCGCTACTCTTCCCACAGTTTAGGAACTGTACTCATCCAGAGCGAGTAAAAGGGCCTAATGGACCCCTCACACCCGTCACACTCTCTGTCTGAACTGTTACCGTCTGGTCGGTGCTACAGAACACAGAAACATCCAGACACAGGAAACCTTCTTTCCTCATCAACCTCATGAACTGTTACATGTTTACATACTTTGCAATAAATATGTGCAACATTTTCCCTGTAAATAGTTCAACCTAAAAGTGATTTACAAAAAATAAAATACGTTGTTCTAACTTATATTTTTAAAGTTACTTTAACTCTTAAGTGACAGCAATAAAGTATTACATTAAGCACAACTTATCTGGATATATTATGAATTATGACTCATGACTATGGCTGACAACAAATAATATTTAAGAGATCTAAAAAATAGTTTTAAAGTAATTACTTTTAATGAATGCCTAATGGTTTAAGGCAGTCGATTTCCTCAAACTGTTTGAGGTAACCGAAGTTTTCTGGATTTGCCGTGTTCTGTTCGTATAGCATCTTGCATATTTATTCATCATTACATATCGCATTCCACCCGGAGCTCTTCTGTCATTGCATTTCTACCAATGTGTTTATCAATATTTAATACTTTGTATGATTTGTTTCCTGTTACTTGTCACTTGTCTTGTCACTTTACAACGTATGTACACTTGAGGCTTCTGTCATAAAACAAATTCTATAAAGCTCATTGTGATCCGGATTCTAATATGGCCTTCAGTCAGCTGATAATTTTACTAACAAATAGTCAAGAGGTGAAATTTGGTTACTGAATAGATTCCCATCATTCTTACTCTAATATATAGATCAGCTCATCAGAAACAGGTAACATATATACTGTCTCAATACATTACCCTTTATTCATTCACCAGAAGCTTTGACCCAAACAGACTTATGCAAGCTATAGATTTGATCTGTATGTATGTTGTCTGGAATCAGATTCTATGACTGTCGTATGGTATGGCTGTTGTGTATGATTGTTATGATCCTATGAGAAATGCACACATTCGAACCGGTTGTTTTGGGTCTTGTTGTGTTTCAGGTGGCACTTCAGGTGGTCAGTATGAACTACGTTGGTCAGTTGGCGGGTCAGGTGTTGGTGACGGTGAAGGAACTGTACAAAGGTTTAAATCAGGCCACTCTGTCGGGCTGTATTGATGTGGTGGTGATACGTCAGCCTGACGGGACGTTCCTGTGCTCACCTTTTCATGTCCGCTTTGGTATACTGAGGGTCCTGCGATCTCGAGAGAAAGTGGTGAGTGCTCGTCTCTCGACATGAAGTTCTGTACATTTGTGTTGTCTAGTAATATACTTAATAAAAAGTAATATAGTAATATATACAGAAAAACGTGATTTATTCATCTACTGGCTATAATTTATAATAATAGTTATTATTTGATGATTATTTTTAGTGATTTTTATATACTTTTATTTTTCATTTAGAATTTAGAAGTTATTTTAATTTGTAATGTCCCTCTCTCATTTTTATAATTAACTTTATTTAATTTGTTTTATTATGCTTTCATATTCTTTACGTAAAAGTTAGGGCAGCCATCTCATTTTTGATTTAATATTTGATCTTTTATAAATGTATAGATTTTATATTGATCCACAAATGAATTTTGTTCTTTATAGTGCACCCGATTCATTTATTTTTAATCGTTGATATTTTTATAGATATGATCTTGATTTTATATCTTTATCTATTTTTATTCATAAGTGTCTCTTTTTATTTTTCATTTGATATTTAATGGAAAATCATTTCTATTCATTTGATTTGATTTTCTAATGCAATTTTATTTAATTAATAATTGTAATTAATACTATTACAGCATGACGTCTAATAACAATGGTAACAACAATAATAATAGATTAAAGATATTTATAAGTTGTGTTTTGATCATTCACCAATAGACTATAAAATAATGTATATCTTTGTTTGTCTCTACAGGTGGATATAGAGGTGAATGGATCACCGGTTGATCTTCATATGAAGCTGGGAGATAATGGAGAAGCATTCTTTGTACAAGAGACCCAGCATGACAGTGTAAGATGAATAATATGAAATCCATAATATCTATAAAGCTTTACTAATTTATCACAAATCTTTTTATAAGCAGGGGACAATTCCTGCCCATTTGGTTACATCCCCCATCCCATCAGACAGTGATGCGGTGTTCTGGGGACATGACTCAGCTGTGATTGGTTCACGTGTAGAGGACGGAGTGAAAGAAGATGACAGTATGATGATAAAAAAGAAAAGAAGAAGAAGAAGAAAGCCCAAAGTGACCGAAGAGAACACTTCCGAAACAAACCAGTATTTACTTTTTCTTTATCGATGTGACATTCATTCTCATCCCAATCTTCAAACACTTACACCAACATACACAGACATGAAGAAACACATTCATAACTCACTGATATATGTGATAGCATTGACGTGTTTTTATGGTTTCAGGGATGTGAGAAAGTCTCTGAGACGATACGACAGCTATCGTCTCTCTGATGGAGAATGGCACACAGACAGGTGCTCACACACATCGCAGATATACAGGACGTGTTCTTCCAAAGCAGATTTTTGCAGTGATTTGTTATCGTAATTTATGTCTTTCTCACTTCTGATGTTTATACTGTTGGACTTTCCAAGGGTCCTTCGTGTTCAAAAATTGGAGAGAGACAATCTCTAATAATAATGAGGTTTATTAATCAGATATAAAAATAAATACAGCTCTGGGTTGTCAGTCCACGACTTCCACACTGACCAACAACCCCGTAACGGAATCACACAGTATTTATAGCATGTATCGTCGGTCTATCTTCTAGGCCGGAAGGGATCATTCCCTGCTTCCATCAATGGCAGATCTGGTTCATTTTTCGCTTTCGATATCTCGTGCGTCAGATGACTTCAGTTTCTGTGAAAAAGCCTATCAAAGAGACAAAGAACACAGCACAGAAGAACACTACCTCCTTTTCTTCTTTTAATTAGGATACAACAGTAACTCTTAGTTTTCTGGTATTTGGGAGTGTGTTTTACTTCTCGTGCTTAACAACCTCTGCATGAGAGGCCTTGTACTGGCGGATGGGAGTAAGGTCAGACGACTCTTCTCCTGCAGCGGTTCTGTTCCCATCACTTCTCCCTTTCTTGCACGTACACTTTTCCTGCCTTGCAAGCATATTGTTAACAAAAGCACATTCCAAAGCAATCCTTTATATGGTTACTTATTCTTAATATACTTTAGTAGAACTTGTAAAAGAATATGAGAATTTGAACGATTAATACAACTTCAATCAATAAAACATAAGAGTATAATATTGTATATAAAAAAAAAGAGGATTAATACAGCATTGGTTAATAAAACATAAAATCATAAAGATGATTAATACAAACATTAATAAAACATGAAATCATAAAAGCTGATTAATACAACATAAGATTGTATCATTTTCCACAATACTGTAAAGCTACAGTACTATTATAAGACTGTAAAAGCACAATACAAGGACATTTCAGCTGGAGTGAATTGATGTCCATCTTTTTCCAGGAGTGTTCAGGAGATCTGTTCTCCTAAAAGTGATTCAGAACTCGTACAGGAGGTCCCAGACAGATCCGATTCACATATGCAGTGGACGTGGGGAGAACTGCCAGAATCTACAAAGGTATCTCAGTCTTCCCATGTGAACACTGTGTTAGGCAACTATAAGTGTTGTTATTATTATGCAACTAAAGATTTTCCAATCTCACTTCTTTATTTCCACCTGTTTATCTGTGTATCTCTTCTCCGTCTATTCAAGTTTTTTTTTTTTTTGGTAAATATTTGAAGATTATATATGTTATATTTTGTTCTTTGTGTTGTGTTAAGAGTTCAAAAGAGTTAAAAGAAGTTTGACATAAAAATAATACAATACACATAAGATTTACGAAAGACAGGATCAATAAAATATGAATAACTCCAAAAATTACTTATTAACATTTTGCATTATATGCTGTAGCTTGACTTTAAAAAAATCTTTCAATTAAATATGTACACCAAGTTTTTTTTTTCATTTCGTCAATACAACTCATAAAGTTTTTCTCCATGTTTTACACACTCTATATCTTAATACTTACTCCATATTTCTGCATATATATCAACTCAGAGAGGGCATGAAAAGTTAATATTGGAGGAATTTGACTTCCATAGATCGTTAATATATATATTGAAGATTGATTCTATACGAACAAATGCATGAACTGTATTTCTGAGAACAAAGTATACAAATGTTTGTAACACAAGTGTTATCTTTCGTCTGTTTTAAACCTGATTCAGGTCATTCAGAGTAATCGAGCAGAATGTCTTCAGAACAGCAGCATTGCTCTATCAGAGAACACACACTTTCGAGTTAACACACATGATATCACACACAATCTAGAGTCTACTGAACACATCTGTCCGATCCTCAGACCCCAACCCAGAACTCCTACACCTGCTCTCAGAGATCTCCATACAGGAGGTCCAGAATCAGCATCAGCATCACACCATCACACAGAAACACACCTGCTGGAACATCCTCCAAACAAACGGAGTCCACAAACCTCTAAACTACAACCTCACATTCCTCAAACACCTTCAACTCATCCACTGAGAGTCGGTAAAGAGATCTCACATGAGTCTCAGAACCGCACACAAGAACCCTGCAAGAGCAAAGGTATGGATAAGATAATGCGTTAATGCTTTTATGTTGATGTAAGAAAATGCATTTGAATTCACTTGTGTTTCTTGTATTTATATAGTATTGTGAGTAACCTGGACACAATAGTTAAAAGCCACAAAGAAGCTTCATTTGAACTTTATTATGACACATTTTACCTAAATAAGTATTTATATCGGTGAAAAAATAACCCAACATTAAAGGAAATACCTGATGTTTAGTAGTTTTAGCTTTATTAACTCCTTCCTTTTTGGAAAATTAATAAAAATGAAAATATTGTTATAATTTACTCACTTTTTTAAACATTTTGTTTAAACGTACTTAACCAACGTATTCTGTAATAATTTTAGGTCTTTAAAGAATTTTTAAGTTTTATTAATATTTAAAGTACTTTGTAGATTGCTTTTGAAGGTTCTTAATTTTTTATGTTAAATTAATATTAAGCATCTTTTTTTTATGTTGCTATGTAAAATTTAATACATTTCATGTTAGTTTGTTACTATAATAATTTTAAGGCTTTACACTTTCAGTTTATTTCTGATGCAGTATTTCTAATATTATGTTTTATTTCCTTTTAATCAATTGCAATGCTTTCAATGTAGTAAAACTAAAATGACCAATTTTACAAATATCATGAAAAACTTCTCTCTGTGTCTTGTGTTCGGAGTGTTTTTTGTTTGCAAAAACGAAAACACATAATGAACAAAATTAAAGAGGAATCTGATGGATAGTATCATGAAATTCAATAGATATTGGTTTAATATTTAACTTCTTTTCTAACCTACTCACTCTATCAAAAAAAAAAAAAAAAAACTTTTTTAAAATCCTTTTTGTAACTTCTCTCTCTGTGTAACTCAGTAGCATTGTTGTAGCACTTGTTCACCTATTGTTGTATCGGCTATTTACCGCTTGTATCCTCGACTATTGTAAGTCGCTTTGGATAAAAGCGTCTGCTAAATGACTAAATGTAAATATAATATTGTAAAAGTGATTTCATTTGAACATGATAATAGTACATGGAACATGTTTGTGCATTAACATATTTAGTTGTAGACGAGAGATATAAGAGAGTGTCACAGATGTATTGTGTTGTATGAAATGTTGTGTGTGTTGAAGTTGTGAGGAAGAGAAGTCATCATCTGGGACCTGAAGACATTTACCTGGATGACCTCAGTGGGATGGAGCCACATATGGCTGCTCGATACTTTCCCAAGAGGTAAAACCAATGACACAGAAACAGATTGTAAGAAGATGTATTTGTGATGAGCAATGTCTGTGTGTTGTGTGATGTTAGTGAAGTGTTTGAAGGACACTGGGAGGAAGAGTGGGAACGGTCTTCATCTCCACAGTCATTGAGCAGCGGCACGGCGGCAGACAGTGGAACAGAATGCTCATGTGAATCAGCTTCTGATCTGTTCTCTGTGTCTCTGTCTCTCTGTGGAGGTCTGGGAGAGGATACACACGTCAACCAAGGTACAAACAAATGCATGAATATGCCAAAGAAATGGACGTAATATTTGTTTTACATTTTCTTTTGTAGAGAAATTTCAGGAGCATGGAGTCACATATCAGGAGTTTGCCGACAATCCAGACATCATTGAAAATCCAAACCTGGTGGTGAGAATCGGCAACAGGTATATTATTGTATTTATTTAATTAAAAAACGGTATACTTTATTGGTCTTACCGCTTTATAAATGACTCTTTTTTATGTGTAAGTTGTAAGTTTTATGTATAAGCAAAATATAAGTAAAACTTATTATTATAAGTAAATTATTAGAAAATAAAATTAGATTTTAGCATCACTAAGTTTTATCTGTAAAATCATTCGGTTTAATTTTTATAGTTTAGCTTCTTAAGAGGCTCAGCCGGGAAATCCTAATATATATATTTATATTCTTCATATTCTAGTGTTTATATATATACATAAATAAAATGAATGTTTATATTTTACGATGAAATTCACTTATGGACCATTTGAGACTTTCAGGCAACAAGATCTCTGAAAATGTTTCCAAACTTTCATACCAACATAATAATTCTGACATCATCAAATCATTTGTTTTTATTTATTAATAATTTCATATACTGTGATGTGTTGACAGATATTCTAACTGGATGTTGGCAGCACCGTTGATCCTCAGCATGCAAGCCTTTCAGAAGAATCTGCCCAAGGTTGGACGTGTGTGTTTTATAGAAAAGAAAGTCATTGATATTACATGAATTCAGAGACTGATCTGACAGTGTTTCTGTAGGCCGCAGTGGAATCCTGGGTTAAAGAAAAAATGCCCAAAAAGAAGAGTTGGTGGTTCTGGAGGAAGAATAAGGTCTGTTGAAGACTTTTAGAAGGAGGAGAGTCATCCTTATATATTAATATTTCATATTTGATGATCTTTTATCAGTCACAATACAAAAAACACGAGACCATAAATTCAGAAAACACAGGCGGACTCTCGCACCATGAAGAATACAGACCCTCACAGTGAGCGTTATTCATTACTCTATTGTTCATTGTGTCACATTTTACAAACAAAAATACAAATCCAATGATTTGAGTTGAAATGATGATGTTTTTCAGACCGGTGACATCCGACAGCTCAAGTGTCATGATTCTGCCTATCTTGGTCATGTTTTTCCTGATTTTGGCAGAATCATGGCAGATCTGTGTTCTGTGTGAGTGTCACATGGTATTGTTTTCTTACATGCCATGTGCTCTCTTGTCTCGTCTCTTGACCCCGCCCCCTTGTTATCCTGTGTATCTTCCCGCCATTGTTTCATTCCCCACACCTGCCCAGTGTCGTTATCCCTTGTTGTGTTTACCCTATTTAAAGCCCTTGTGTTTTCTGTCCTGTGCTGGTTCATCACCTACCTGTCTGTGGTTTTTTTTTGTCAAGTTAAGTTTCTTTTTATCTTGTTTAGCCCCTTGAGGGATTTTTTTATGTATTTTTTGTGAAAATAAACCTTTTGTTTATGAGTTGTCTGCATTTGGGTTCTGTCAACTCAAGCCACGTGACAGAATGAACCAGCCACTCAAGAACCCAGCAGACAGCTCTCAAGAACCCAGCAGACAGCTCTCAAAAACCCAGCAGACACACTGTTCGTGTCTTTAGGCCCTCCTGTGTGTTCCAGTCTGTGGGCCCCCTGGTGGATTCTGGGTGTGGGCCCACTGGAATCTGTTCCTGTATATGGCCCTTCAAGTGTGTTCGTGTTTCTGGGCCTTCCTGTATGTTCCAGCCTGTGGCCCCCTGGTGGATTCTAGGTGAGGGCCCACTGGAAACTGTTCCTGTTCGTGGCCCTTCAAGTGTGTTCGTGTCTCTGGGTCTTCCTCTGTGTTCCAGTCTGTGGGCCCCCTGGTGGAATCTGGGTGAGGGCCCACAGGAATCTGTTCCTGTCCGTGGCCCTTCAAGTGTGTTTGTGTCTCTGGGCCTTGCTGTATGTTCCAGCCTGTGGCCCCCTGGTGGATTCTGGGTGAGGGCCCACTGGAATCTGTTCCTGTCCGTGGCCCTTCATGTGTGTTCCTGTCTCTGGGCCTTCCTGTGTGTTCCAGTCTGTGGTCCCCCTGGTGGATTCTGGGTGATGGCCCACTGGAAACTGTTCCTGTCCGTGGCCCTTCAAGTGTGTTCGTGTCTCTGGGTCTTCCTGTGCGTTCCAGTCTGTGGGCCCCTGGTGGAATCTGGGTGAGGGCCCACTGGAATCTGTTCCTGTCCGTGGCCCTTCCTGTGTGTTCCTGTCTCTGGGCCTTCCTGTATGTTCCAGTCTATGGGCCCCCTGGTGGATGCTGGGTGTGGGCCCACTGGAATCTGTTCCTGTCTGTGGCCCTTCAAGTATGTTCCTGTCTCTGGGCCTTCCTGTACGTTCCAGTCTGTGGGCCCCCTGGTGGTTGCTGGGAGATGGCCCTCCGGAACTGTTCCTGTCCGTGGCCCTTCAATTGTTTTTGTGTCTCTGGGACTTGTTATTTTTGTGATGTTTTTTTTTGGTCTTGTCATTGTCCCTGTCTGGTTTGTTCCCCCAGTCGTGTCCCCTTCAGGGTTACTAGGTGTTCCCTGAGGGGGAGGTGCTGTCATGATCTGGTCCTTCTTGTCATGTATTCTCTAGTATTGTGGACCGGGTCGTGACAGCACCATGTCCCTGTGCTGCTTGTTTTTATGTCATGTTCTGTTTGTCGGCTCCCTTGAGGAACGCCAGGATGTCGTTCCTTAAGGGGGGGGTTCTGTCATGATTCTGCCTATCTTGGTCATGTTTTTCCTGATTTTGGCAGAATCATGGCAGATCTGTGTTCTGTGTGAGTGTCACATGGCATTGTTTAGTTATGACATGCCATGTGCTCTCTTGTCTCGTCTCTTGACCCCGCCCCCTTGTTATCCTGTGTATCTTCCCGCCATTGTTTCATTCCCCACACCTGCCCAGTGTCGTTATCCCTTGTTGTGTTTGTGTTTTCTGTCCTGTGCTGGTTCATCACCTACCTGTCTGTGGTTTTTTTTTGTCAAGTTAAGTTTCTTTTTATCTTGTTTAGCCCCTTGAGGGATTTTTTTATGTATTTTTTGTGAAAATAAACCTTTTGTTTATGAGTTGTCTGCATTTGGGTTCTGTCAACTCAAGCCACGTGACATCAAGTGAGGAGGAATCCAGAAAACTGAACCCAACAGCATCAGAAAACCAACACACTCCCTCCTATAAGAAATCACTGCGGCTCTCATCACGACAGATCGTGAGATACAGTTTAAACACATCATCTGATATTCTGTTTTAACTATATTAAATTCAATTACTCTCTGTTTTGTTCAAATCTGACTTCCTTCCATAGAACACAAAGACAATATTTTGAAGAATGTTGAAACTGTAACCGGCTCACAATCACTTGCATTAATTTTGTGTCCATACAGTAGAAGTTAATGGTTTTGTCTGCCAACCTTTTTCAAAATATCTTATAATTGTGTGTTCTGCAGAAGAAAGAAAGTCAAAGTTTGAAATGAATTTAAATGATGACAGACTTGAATTTTTTTGTTTGAACACTTTAATGCTGTAAGTTTCATGTGTATGTGACTCAGGCCGGACTCGGGCTCAAAGACGGACCCAATGACATCGTGTTCAGCATCACGACGCAGTACCAGGGCACATGTCGATGTGAAGGGACCATCTACTTGTGGCACTGGAGCGATAAGATCATTATATCTGACATTGACGGCACAATAACAAAGTATAAAGAGTTTCTAAATGATTGATTCACGTGTGCAGTTTTAAAGTGGTAAAGTGTTCTCTTTTGTCGCAGGTCTGACGTTTTGGGTCAGTTTCTTCCTCAGCTCGGGAAAGACTGGACACATCAGGGCATTGCCAAACTTTACCACGCTATACATGAGTAAGATTCAAACCGAACACCAACGTCAAAGTTTTAAAGGGATAGTTTACCCAAAAATGAAATGGTTGATCACAGAAAATTAAACCAGAGCGTTCTGCTGTCCAACATTCTTCAAAATATCTTCTTTGGTGTTCAACGGAACAAAAAATGTTTTTTTTTGTACTGTGGTACTCAGTGAGTTCAAAAACTGTTTGGAGGGAAGCATTCTTCCAAATATCTTTCTCTGTGTTCATCAGAATAAAGAAATGTATACATGTGGGTGAATAATCCTTTTAAATGTTACCAATGCCATACTGAGAACAAGTGGAAGTAAACTGTTCATCTGCTATTTTATAATAACCATCCGAGACTAAGTTGAAGATTAAATGAAACACAACTGAATATTAACATAGATTTTTTCTAGAAATGGCTATAAGTTTCTGTATTGTTCTGCCCGGGCGATTGGGATGGCGGGCATGACCAGGGGATATTTACATTGGGTGAATGACGAGGGCAGTATTTTACCCAGAGGACCTCTGATGCTGTCGCCCAGCAGTCTGTTTTCTGCTTTCCACAGGTATGACAAACACACCGGGCAATCTTATCATCAGGGTTTTATCTGACAGAAAAAATATTTTCACATTATAAATGAAGACATGCAGGACCTCAGAGCGGTTTATCATCAGAGATACAGAAACACGCATGTCTTATTTGACACTTTATTTAAACAGTGAAATGACTGACGTGAGATAAATGTCTGTTCTCTCTCTCTCTATCTGTCAGGGAAGTGATTGAGAAGAAGCCGGAGATATTTAAGATTGAGTGTCTGACAGATATAAAGAATCTTTTCCCTCTGGATTCACAGCCGTTCTATGCGGCCTTTGGTAACCGCAACAACGTAAGATTGTTTTTTGAAAAATATATAAATAAATGCTTTAAGAAAGCATATAGAATACAAACATTTTTAAGAATGACTTAATATATCTTTACAATTATTTCAGTCTGCAGTGACCTATAAGAAAATAATTAAACACATGTTGAATCTTTTCTTATATCTTCACAACAGAATTGGTGTTCACAGATTTCAGATGGGTGTAACAATACATTGTAGGAATACGGAATACTTTTTTGTTCTCTGTTCATTTTATTCATTTGTCACTTTAAATTGTTTCCTCAAAATAGTCCTGAATAGGTTTACCACTTTCAAAAAATCTCTCTTTACAAATGTTATGCTTTTTTCCTTGTCAAAAGAAAAACGTGTTTAAAAAATTCAAAATCTTTCTTCCAAAAATGTTTCCCTTAAAAAATATCCTTAAAAAATATTCCTCTTTTTATTTTTTATTTTCATCAAAAAATGTATTCAAAATTCTTCACATTTCAAAAAAATTGCTTTTTAAAATAAAAATGTTTTTATACTTTTTATTCCTTATTAAAACAAAAAGTCTTCAAATAAACATTTGAAATAACACTTTTATAAAAACCTCTTCCAAATTTGTTTAACCCTTCAGATTTTAAAATATTAAAATATTTTGCAGTCTAACAATTATTTTTGACAAATATTAAATATGAACCCAGTATCGTGTATAATATTAAATCATAGGCTGTGTTATGTTTGATGTAAAAGATGCCGATGTTTTGTTGCTCTACGTTGAAAAATGTTGTGATGTGTGATGTTGTGATGTGTGATGTTTTGTGTATTTCAGGATGTGTTTGCCTATAAAAACATTGGCGTTTCCACATGTCACATCTTCACAGTGAACACGAAGGGAGAAGTGAATCCAGAACAGTGTAAAACACTCAAAACATCGTAAGATTACAGCACAGATTCTGCTTTTTATTTCCACATGTTTAGATCATTGAACGTGTGTTAGACTGAATGCTGACGTTTGTGTGCCAGATACAGACGTCTGAGTGAACTGGTGGATCATGTTTTTCCTCGGCTGGACAGAGAACAAAACTCAGCGTTCATCTGGCCTGAATTCAGTTCATTCTGCTTCTGGAGAGAACCCATTTCCACAATCTGTCCAAGAGATTTGCTTTAACATCTTAAAAAGGATTTTGTCAGATTGAGATGTCTTTTAGATGTGATTTCATGATTTGTAAGTTCTGAAAAGCTTAATTTAAGCTCATGGCAAGTGCTTATTTATGTAAACTAAGACATGATACATTGTGCAGATTTATCACAGAATCAAGAAGTTGTTTAAAAAAGCTTTAATTTGAAACATTTTATAGCACTCATCATATTATAAATGTACATGATTGTACATTTCTTTTCTGCAGAAAATATATTAAGTTGTGAATGTAATCATGACGAATGCAATGCACAAGAACACACATTTTCTATCACTGTCATGATGACAAACACAGAAACATTTCATATTTCATAAATGTTGATGAAAATAAAACTGTAAAATCAGAATGACATTCTACATACAGTAGTTCTGTTTGCATACAGATGACCGTACCAATGATTAAATATTTAACATGACTGTATATATAGAAACTTTGTTCCCAACCTGCACCAAGGAACAATGACAGTTTTAACATTATTCATTAAAAAATGATTCAATCAACATGAAGTTATATTTACAAATGCTGCAGATATATTGTTTATTGTTCATTTTAACGTATGCATTTACTAATGTTCACAAACACAACCTTGTTGTAAAGTATTCCATGATATTTGAGATTAGACAAAAGCAAATTCACTCATCATTTAGTAATAGTAACTAAAAAAAAACAAAGTAAACTAACAAAAACACATTAAAAATAGGATTTGGGGGAAAATTCGTTTTCTAACAGTTTGTAATTATGTACATTTTAGGACATTTTTAAGACACTTCTAGGCATTTGGAATATAATTATTTGTACCTTAATATCTTGAAACTGTTCAGAAAATCTACTATAATACCAGAACTTTTCCACACAAATGTGTTTTTTCATTTCTTTCAAGTGATCCTCATCTTTATTAAAAACATAACCTGTGTAGTTTTCTAAAAAGGCAGAGAATTCAGAGACAACTGGTAAAAAAGTTTTGGATTTTTTTTATTACAAATTGTGACATACTAATGAAATGTTAAAATAATAAAATAAACTAAAAATAAAAAAATTTTGCTAATATTTTGTGTAAATCCTATGGGTTTTTTTCTCACTTGAGCTGGCATAAACAAAACTTAATGTATGTCATAATGCCATGCAAATCTCCACTAGATTTTTAATCCCTAAAGTGGTTTCAGATGTTTCCCGGGATGTGTCTGTGTTGGCTATCGTTTGGCCACTGTTGGGTAGAGCAACACTCCGCTGAACGAAGACAGAATTTCACTGGACGCTGATATGGCCAGCTTCCCCGAGGTCAGCACTAGGCCTGACCTCTGACCTCTCTTTAGATTTAGGGCAAGACTTACAGAGGCGGAGCCTCCACAGACACACCCCTCGCCGGTTCCGCCTCCCACTCCGGCAGTGTAGAGCTTCTGGATGTTACGATTGGCTACAGAGAGATAAGCTTGGACCTGCTCTCCGGTCTGTGCCGTGAGAACGGCACTGAGCAGATACCTTCCATCCACTGGTGCGGTGAACACACCTAGGAAAGAGATTCTGTTAGGAACAGCAATAACAGTTAAGAGAGGTGAAACTGAAGGGTGGAGTGTTAATGAACCTGTTTTTGGATCATAATGTCCTCCATCATTTAAGAGAACATTGTTGAAGCGGATGATGGCCATTTCACCGGGGAATGGCACAAGTGTTAGACCGGCTGAAAACGCCACGCTTGTCATGGCTCGCACTTCTCCTGTTGGCACACAAACACACACAAATCTGTCATTCTACAAATAAAATAAAGCCACAAGGATAACACATTTACCACAAACTCGAGTAACAACATCTTTAATGTATAAACTATAAATGCAAAAATTCATTTTTGTAAAAACGTGAAAAGTCAAAGTATTCCAAAAATGTGTAGATACTGTGTAGACGCAGAAAAAAGTGAAATGTAAAAAAGTAAAAAGTTATAATATTGTAATTGTTCAAAATGTCATTGCAAGGGCGGATTTTTATTTTATTTTATTTTATTTTTAGTTATATATAACCATTTAATGTATAACTTAAATGGTTAGCAACAAAAATTAAGTATTTCTTGAGAGAACATAATGATGTCTTTAATATAATGTAAAATAAATGGTGTTGTTTTTAAATATTTTATTTGAATTTTTTCCATCCTTGTGGTCATATGTTCATGTCTGTTGTTTCATTTAATGTGTAAAACAGACATTCATTATATTATTATTATGTTACAATTAAAAAAGAATCAATGACGAGACAGATCAATTAGATCAACTTTACTTTTACCTGTGGCCATCTGAACTGTCTTCAATGGGATCTGTGCTGTGTGAAATGAAAGATGTAAATGTGAATATATATTATTTCCAAATATACATTTTTATATTTTTGTATAATGTCTAGTGTTGGGAAGACACCAAACAGATGAAAAATAAGGAAAGTTTTCCTACCTACAGTAAATTATATTAAAATACAAGCAACACTTTTGACTACATGAACTCAAAGTGACAGTGTACCGCTTTTGTGTAAAATGAGTAGGGCTGTCAAAACAATTCATCTTGATTAATCGCGTCCAAAAATAAATACACATGCATGCATATATTTAATATATTTCATGTACATATGTACATTTTTAAATATACTTA
>CM065654.1:2447534-2472534 GCA_033220385.1 Triplophysa yarkandensis
GCCCGCCACACGCCTATCAAGAGAGTCGAGTAAATCCTTCATTGTTGCCACCTGCTCTTTGCTTTGCCTGCAACCCACTTCTTGAGTTTCAGCATTTTGCTGCACACTTTCTTTGTGGCCTTCAAGAGTTTGGGACTGGTTAAGAACTGGGATGGTGTTCACGTGATTGGTAAGAGTGCCCAGCTGATCCTTCAGGGTGTCTGATCGTCTCTCCAGGACTTCCAGCCGCCGGTCGTGATCATTCAGAAGATGTGAACTTTTATTTGCAAGCGCTTCTTGTTCTTTATGTCTTTCCCCTCTTAAATTTTCCGCAATGTTGAGGCAAAGTTCCTCCGCGCCTTTAACCCTCATCTCCAGAACACGTCCCTGCGCATCAATCTGTGCAAGACTGGCGTTCTGTTGCCTGATGGCATGGGTCAGGATGCGCTGGTTATCTTTGAGCTTTTGGACCTCAGCATTGTTTAGCTCTGGAGAGGAGGTTGTGTTTGGAAGAAAGACACGCAAGTCTTGAATCTCTTTACGGAGTTCAGTCTCTTTGGAGTCGAGGAGTTCAGCTAAGCTCAAGTATGAGGTCTCTTGTTCCTCGCACTGCTCCTGAACCGACATCACCTTGTAGTCGCAAGCATTCTTCAGGTCGGATAACTTAATGTCCATGCCTTCAAGAAGCTCCTTACGAAGGGCGGAAAGCTTCTCATCGACGTACGTCTGGCACGGACACTCATTGGGTGAAGCCGTGGAGGAAGGTTGATGAGGTTCAGTCTGCTCTGTCAGCCTATGAAGCTGTCCATCAATGTTCTGGATCAGAACCTGCAGATCTTGGATGCTGTTTGTATTGGTATTGATCGTGTTGGAGAGGTGGGTGACTTGGTTCTGGAGCTCATCTGCCACCGGTGAGCCACGAAGATCGTATGGGAGCAGGATGCTCTCTGTTCCACCCGTTCTTAGGTCCTGCGGTTGACGCAAGGTCCCTAACATGTTTTCAATGATCTTGCTGGCATCTTCCTGTAACTCCATCCGCAGGTTTGCGTTGGCCGATGTCATGGCAGCTTGAAGGTCAAGGACTGTCTGAGAAAGACGTTCTACTTCTTCCTCTAATTCATGAACTCTGCGACTCTCTTGCGGACGCTGTTCTGTCTGCGCTGAGGGATCCACAATCTGTCCACCATGCCTTTGAGGAACCCACGGGTGGGACCCAGAGAACACCTCTGGTCCTTGAACAACCAAGCCAAAAATACAGTTCATGCTCAAATCTGCTTATTTTGCTTTTATAAACCCAAAATCAAATAAATCTTTACCAAGCACGCTCTGTTGTTGCGTATTGGTGGATGGGACATCCTGACGTGGTTCCTCCAGGATTTGAGGTCTAGTTGGGGCATCTTTCACTTCTGAACAGTCATGGCCCTGGAAACCCGGACAACACCTCCACTCCAGCTCGGTCACCTGTTTGTAGCCCACTTTGTATATCGTCCTCAAGCGAGTATGAAACCTACAAAGACATTATCAATTCGCAAAAAGACACATATGTCACATAAACAAACATTCCAGTGACAAAGCAGTCAAGAATTATCTGCGTCATTTATTGTGTTTTATTCTTGACGGCGAAACACATCTGGAGTGCAGCTTTGTTTGGGGGTAGATTCTTTAAAGCATGTGTAAAATTTACAACTGTTGGGGTAGGATTAATTTAAATAAGCAATAAAAGAAATGTGCACGACATGTTACAGAATCCACATGATGCATAAAGACTACCGGAAATCTAAAGAGACCTCGGACACATTCACAAGTTAAATCCAACTGTTCGTCTACAGCCTCTGGCACATCAACAGTCATAAATAATTCGGATGGTGATAAGATGACCTCAAAGTCAACAGTTCCAATTGATGCAATTTCACATTGTCATCTAATCTGATATCTGCTCACTTCCTCCAATAAAATGCAAAAGTCTAAATCTGTGATCCAGACTCAGATCCCTAAAGATAAATGTGTGTGTGAGCACTGAACAATAGTTGGCTTCCATCACTAGATTTCATTAAACAGATTCACCCAAATGTCACACAAGGTTTTTCCAGCATTAAACTCCTTTTTGATCCCAGGCTCCATGCATTACACAACCGGATGTGTTCCATGATGAGCAGTATAATCACCCGTCCCTCTGTCCATCCCCCGGTCCCCGGACAGACTTACATGACCCGCTGCGGACAGTCCAGCTGATGCGGGCCGCAGGATGAGAGATGCGGCTCCATCACTGTCTCTGTGGCCCCCACCACTGCACAAGACACATTTCTGTGTACCACAAACGCACACCAGTTTCTGTGGGAAATACATCAATAATAAACATACATATATACATTTTATATATATATATATATAAAACCAAACATGAGTATGAAGTATTTAAAATGATAAATACAAACACTTTTAAATAGTGATTAATAATAAATAACTTGAAATCTACACATAACATTATATATTAATACATATTAATTTATAATATTAATATTATAAATTAATTTATTCAAAGATTGTTTAAACCTTATTTGTTAATTTTTATTAGACATGTTAGCTGTTATGGTTTAATAACTCTTAAATAAAACAAATAAACAAATAAAATCACTTTGAACGCCAACATTAAATCTAGAAATATATTACTCATGGATGAATGATCAATATTTTGTATTATTAATATAGACCAGATTGTGATAACTACATTGAGACAAAATGATGTCATTTGATATTAATTGAAAGAGAAATAGCTCATTCATTCTCCATCATAAGATCATATGAAGAGAACCCCTCGTGGAAACTGATGAATGTTACAGATTATGACATCTAACACAACAACATCTTTAAAGTAATAATGTTCACTTACTTGTTTCTTTGTCGTGAGGTTGAGCCTGAATATGGACTGTTCTGAAACAGGCTGAACTTAGATGGGGTTCCATAAACCTCTCCAAAATGAAGAAAACCAAGAATCCCCACACAGACCTGCACGTAACTTCTGAGGTTCATTTTAAACAATCTCAAGGAACGTGAAGCCATGCATTTATGATGAACACAGAAGAAAAGTTTGAAGGAAGTTTCTTGATCCCTGTGTGAGCTTCAGTGATGTCTGTGAATGGAGAGACGGACACCCCGCCCTCCAGAACACTCACATCTCCAGGGGAAGAGCTTCTCAGGTTCTCCTCAAGACTTTATGGGCTCTCAATAAACTTCACATGACAAACTGATCAGATCTATTCCTCTCTGATTGAGTATAACTTCAGTATGATCCGAACCAAGAATTAAAGGTTAAAGCAGGACATAAGGGAGTTAAGGAACAAAACAAATAACCAAATAAGTCACAATGGGACTTTAACTTCATGAAGCGTTGGTATTGCTTCTAATGAACCCTTCCAGACATTCTAACTGGATGAACGGTGTTCTTTACTTGTGATGTGTTGGATCCTATGAACCAGCAAAACAACAGAAATCCAACAGAAAACATGCAGGACTTTTCATTATGGCGAGCTTCTGGTCTTCGTTAAAAGTGGGGTTTAACAGAAGTCCAGAAGAGTTATGGCACTGTTAAAGAAAAGCTTCAGGTTTTCGGTCGTTTGATCTCACCGCACCTCTGGCACATACAACCGATAGAGAACTAAACATCAGCCTGTTGTCTTTATTAAATGTTATGAAGTCACTTTCTTATATACTGTAAGTTCATTTCTGAGTCTCCATAATACATGTTCACTGGGAACAGAACCCACCACCCATCTTTGTAGGCAGCACAATGTTCTCCCAATCTTATCTATTGTTGTTGTAATGTCTTTGCAATGCTTACGTTGATGTCCGTGTTATTTTTAGGCTGTGCTTTATAGATCACATGAATATATACGCTTTTATATAGTTTATATAGGTAAGTGCTCAAGTGAGTTGTCCTGAATATCTATCAACTTAATTTGACTAACAAACCCAAACATTTCTTTTGGAATTTTTGGCTCTCTACACACAGAGAAAATATTGTTTTAACTACCGAGTTGATTTATTACGAGGAACAGCTGCAAAAAGTAAAGAACAAAGTAAAAAAAAAAAGGACAGTAATTTTTTAAATGGGTGGTAATTGATGGCTGCCCTCCCCCCTTGATGACATCACACAGACCACTGCCATAAAACAATTACCGGTCAGATTGTTGTAGCCACAGGCCATGCTTTATTTTTCACATTTAAGAACCGATCTGAGCACTGAATGTGTGAATAAATTAGATGAGCAGAAGAAAGTGAAGCAACACCTGGTCTTATTTTACACGTATAAAAGTTTATCTTCTCTTGAAAAATAGATACAAAATATACAATAAACACAATCATCTTATTTAAAATAAAACATTCTCTAAGATCAAATTAGAAATTAAGGAGATGCACAAAAATACAAATAGTCTCCAAAAAAAGCAGCGATGTGTTGGAGCAGTGCATGTTGTTCTAGGGGCCAGTCGTATCAGAAATCTGCAGAACAAAGAAACATATTATGTTGACTAATAATAATCAGCGATAAATGACTCAACTGAAAACAAAAGCAACATATCTGCCATCAATAAATAACCCAGGGTACAGACACATTTATGTTACACCATGTTGTTCATGATCGTGGGAATTACAAGACAAACATATGTATTCCATATGTACAAATGTTATAAAGCAATGAACATACCCAGTTTGCGTGTTTTGCGACGGGATCTCTTTGGAGGGATAGAGGATTCAGGTTTTTCCAGATCTAGACTTCGTTTCACATTCACAGGGCCAGACGTGCGACCAAGAGTGCTGGCTGCAAACACACACCATGTTCTTCGTTAGCACAAATGCTTTGCCGACATACAGTCCTTGTCCAACAAACCTCCATTGAGAGATATCTTCAGGTGTTCTTTAGTTCAGATAATACTAAATAAATGCTTTAAGTGTGTATTGACTTAGGTTTGGCAATTTATTCTGAACATTAGCTAGTATACCCAAAATAAAAATGGTCATCAATTATTACTCAATGTTTCGGTATATATTTCTGTATAAATGTTCTTCAGTTCTAAAGAACACAGAGAAAGATAATTGAATGCTTGCAGACAGGTTTTGGTTACAAATAACTACCATAGCATGAAAAAAGATACTTTGAAAAATTTAGGAAGTTCTGGAGTACATATAACCACCATAGTGATTTTTTCGAATATGGAAGTCAATGGAAAGAAAAACTATTTGGCTGCAAGCGTTTTTACAAAAACGTTCTCTCTGTGGTCAGCCATACAAAGAAATGTAAAAAGATTTGTAACAACTAAAGAATGAGTCATTCATGTTGACAGAATTTTCATTTTTGGGTGAACTATCACTAAGTGCAAAACAGAACTTGACGTTTCCTACATGACAAACATTGTATCTAATGAGAGAAACAGACCGAGAGTTTTCTCGATGTCTTTCAGTTCATCCTCCTGCTGGTGGAGCTCTCTCATTTTTTGTTTCATCTCTGGACTTTGCAGGTACTGTAAATGAATGTCATACTCGGACTGGACTTTAGTAGCTTTCTGCATAGCCGACAAATACTGCTCCAACAGCTCTGAACACAAACACACTCATGGTTAGTGAGATTGACAGGTTTTTCTATTAAAATGATTGCTTGAGAAGAGTGTTACCTATCTGAGTTCTGGTGCTGTCATACTCTTTAGGTAATGGAGCTCCAAACACTTGTCCTCTGAGCTTCTCAATGGATGGGGCTTTGTTCTGTAGACCTCCAAACTTCCCGTTGCTGCGTATCCTCTCCCCCTGACGTGTCAGGATCGTCGGACACTGAATCTTATTCTGTACCACCTTTAAAACGTTTCCAAAATCGTGAACATGTGCGTGTTGCACGTGAAATTACACAAAACAGGCGGACTCTCTTACCCCCCTGCGGTAATGATTAGCAGAATCTAGATCATCCACAAGGATTGTGTCTCCAAGAAGACTCGTGAACACTGCAAAGACACAGAAGATGTCAATTTTTCCTTTCTATTTCACTATTTGAACACGTTTCAACACAAAGACGCCAACACATTTTATGCAAAAGATTATCCAATCCAAAACACACGCACAAATATAGTTATTAGTTCATTGAAGTAATGCAGAATAAGCAGCATTACAAATAGAAAGGATTTTCACTTAAAAGGAATTTCCATGAGATCATTGATCATGATGTATTATGCTGGTAGTTTCATCTGGAAACATTTATAAGAACGAAAGAATAGCTCAAATGTAATACATGTGATGTATGTAAAATAAAAGAGCTACACATTCAAACATTCATGTGTCATACATCTATCTTCAAATGTGTCAATAACTGATGATTTCTGAAACATGTATTTAATGATTTTGTATGGTGTGAATCTAACATTTACACCCAGCATGCAGCCAATGTGAAAACCGGCTTGATGGATCAATAACGAGGATGGAAACTTTTCTTTATGGTGTGTAACAATCACAGTTTAAAAATAATTCTTAAACACTTTACAAATATTTAATAATGTTTAGAACCTTTTCCCATAACGGTTATTAAATAATACATTTGAAGGGTAGATGTCATTAACCCGTCCCTGGCGAGGTACTGATTTATCAATATTCCGTTTACAGTTCACTCACCTTTACAGCAGCTCTCGACGTGCTGGGGAAAAATGAGCAGATCTTTGACAAACACCGGATTCCCACAAGGAGAAAATAGAGGCAATCCATTTTTGATGTGTGGCAGGGGTCTATGATAACAAATACATGCATCAAGACAAGAGAAATGACACTTCTGTGAGTTTTGGAATTTCAGTCTGTTGGATGAGCACCTGTTGTTCGGTCTCCAGAAGACCGTCTCGAGAGGAATCACCTGCTGTCGTCCTTGGGTATCATCATAGATCTTCTTAGCAGCAGCTGTTGTTACAGTGACCACGCAGTCCATGTCGCCCAGAATGTGCCAGGAGACGACCTTCGCTACATCATCATCCTCAACTTGAGCTAGATGAGCTACCTACACAGCACAGATCGGACAATTGATATGACACATCTGATTTCAATAAAGAAAAACAGAAACCAAATTTCTGAAAATCAACACTAACCTTTCCTAGAACATCTGGACAGCCTTTGAATGGATCAGGAATGGTGCATCTCCGGCGATATTGATACTCCATATCGGTCAAACTCGTTTTTTTCACATTCATGGAATTTTCTATTCCTGCTGCCTGCAAAAACACAAAAGGGAAACCTCTGTGTTGACCGGAATCTAATGTTAAATTAAAATACTATTTGCATCTTATACACTTTGTGTGTATCCTCAGACTCACAGTGGAAAATTCTGACGTGCTTAATCCATTTTTAATCATTTCTGGTTTAAGCTCACGTAGTTTGTTAGCAGCATCTCCAACCTGACCTTCAGTAAAGAAAAAGAAAATTTAACTAGAATCTTCCCATGCAAAAGTCTTTGAGCAGTTTCGAGACGTGATTGTTTTCAAGATAATATTTCCTTAACCTAAAGGATATTATATTGCATATTATGGGGGTAATGAATAAATAATATCTTCAATCTTTGGCCTTTAAAGATCCATGTAAATTTCTCTGACACACACACACACGCGCACACACTCAGCACGCACGCACGCACGCACGCACACATATGCACACAGAAATCACATACGCTAATGAAACTAAAGATATGCATTGCTTACATTTAAGTTCTGATATGAGCTGCTCATTGGTGTCAAAGATGTCTCTGTACATCAGAATGCTTTGAGAAAGACGATCTTTCTTCTTACTCAGAGTCGACATGATCTTCTGATGTTCAGCATCTGAAATACAGAATAACATTAAACATTTATTTCTTACTCTCATGTAAAGATCTCTGTTAATGTAAATAAATCTGTATCAGTGTTAATTAAAGTATTAGCATCCACTAATGTTATTCTTGGAGCAGCTTATGATAACAAATGTGATGCATCCAAAGGGACGCTTTAATTAAAATAGGATGTCAAAATTTGGGTTACATTAAATTATAATATTACATTATGGCTATCTTCTCTGGAAATATCTGGCAAAATATAATTAATTCTTGCTGAAGTGTATTTGACAGTAATTTATAGTGGCAAAGTGATGTTTAAGGACACGCAAAGGTGGAAAATAAATCTGTCCAGTGTAAACTATAGTGTGCCAAGCTTTTATGGAGCATTATCGTGCGACACTGACCATAACTTAAGTTCTATACAAGGTATAAACAAATTATGTATATAATTGGGAAGGGCTAAAGCCCAGCTTTTCTATGGTATAGATTCTCTCCCAGATCACATGACAAAAACTTTCAAGCTGCTATCTGCACATGTCAAGCTCAATAATGTGCTGCAGATATGAACTGACCATTGCAGAATCTGAACGCGAGGTTATATGAAGTTATGGTCAAAGTGGACATCTTTAGCTCTGGATTAAAGTGGAGAATGTATTCAGCTCCATCCACACCTGGACTGTTTTCCAAAATGGCCAGATTCTACAAAATAAATTAAAAAAACATTACTATTAGATCAGTCATAATTATTAAAGGTCAGAGGTCGCTGCGATATTAGCAGACACTCACAGTGATGTGACACTCTCCGTTATTGAGGCTGTACGAGACGCTTTCATCTCCATTCTCAAAACGAGGAACTTCCATGTCTCCGGTACCTGTAATTGTAACCGACACCTGTCCGTCCAGCCCCTCACCAGCCATGTTATTGTAACTATCCTGTATGGTAAGAAATAAACATAAACAGTCGATATTGTATTGCTTTAAGGTCTTATAAAGTTGAAAATCCCACGTACAAATGAATATGGCAAGCTTATATCTCACCATGATCTTTAGACACAAGCAGTCCAGCAGCATGCGAATCGCCTTAGCATTCCCATTGGACACTACAGGAGTTAAGGGCGGGACCTCTGGAGATAATTTCACTGGCTTATTGGGACCTACATTTATTGCAATCTAAAACAGAACCGGAAAAGAGAAAAGCAATAGTAAATATACAAAAAACTACTGAACGTGTGTGTGTGTGTGTGTGTGTTTCTACCTGTTCACTCCACAGATATTTGGTTTTATCTAAAGCCAAAACAAACTGGATAAAATAGTGTCCTGCTTGCTCTGGAATCTGTTTATCCCTGAGAAAAAAAAGTTGGGTTTAAAACACCACATAGGACTAATAAAACTTTTGATATGATTCAAGTTCTTAAAACAATATTTGAAACTTAACAATTCATGTTTGTCTTTTACTGCTTGACTACAACAGCGTAGTAATGTAATTATGATCTACATGAATTGTAGTTTAAACTTTTTTGGGAAAATGATCTTTAATAAATAGAACATGTTTTGCTGTTTTACCTGAAGCAGAAGTAGCCGTCTGTTTCGGAGTCCTGTCGTCTACTACACTTTAAAGTGGAGGCCTACATTTAATGCGAAACACACCAGTATTACTCAATCTTTCAGAACAAGATTTCTTTTGTTGTGTATTCCCCATCAAGACATTTTATTAGAGTTTGGTCTGTTTCTCATATAAGGCCAAATTCTCAACTCATGGGCAGATGCATTATGAAAAACATGGCACAAATTTGTTTGAAATGTAGTCACAAACAGAAGTTATATAAGATTTAACATCAATGGTTTAGATATTATACTTAAGCATCTCAGTGAAAACAAACACATGAATCCCATTTTAAACCGCGACACCCCATTATGCATGGAGAAGCATCCACTCACATCGGAGGACGGTCGAGACCCAATCGCTGAGCCCTGCCAAAGGAACATGGACAAACTGGCTGGGCAGATATTCCTCACTGGACCGCCCTCCTCAGACAACACGCCCACTGTGAACACTTCAAACATCAGAAAACAAGAATTAGTGCCACATTCTTCACTAGTAAATACATTCTATGAATGTTTGGTATTCACACACACCAGGAAAGATGTCTCCAGCACGTAACCTGAAACTTCTGTCATACTCGATATCAAGTGTGAAGGGTACGTTTGGATCAGGGATCACATTTAATGTCACTACCGGTCCTGGAATACTGTTTCTGCTAAAAGATCCTTGAAATTCCAGCTGATGTTTTCCTCTAGGACAACAGAGGTTTTAGGCAGAGTATTTCATATATGGTGTAAATCTTTTGGTAAAGCTCATACTCACTTCGGACCACTTATTTTTTCTAAAGTGAAACTGGCTTTGCCTTCAACATCTACAGGCTGTGAAATCACAGATGATTTGATCTACAACATACAAACATGAAAATTAACACAATAAACAGGCATTATTTGATCTTTTTTTGATTGTTCTGATTTTTTCAGAGCCACACGCAATACTTTTAATGTAATATTTTGTGAAACAATTTACTCTAAAAAAACATATACATTTTAAAGCTTTGAAGTAATTAACTATAGTGTTTATATTTTGAGTATATGTAAGTAAAAAATAATAAGAATTGACTAAAAATATAAAGTGCATGTATATGTATATGTATATGTGTATATATATATATATATATATATATATATATATATATATATATATATATATATATATATATATATATATATATATATATAAATAAAATATAATATATACATATAAAGTGCAAATGTATATCTATTAAATAAATACCTATTTACTTTGCAACAACAATTGTAGAGAAATGAACTGTAGGAATTTTAATTTCTCTTTATATTTTCCACTCAAATATATCTATTTAATGTTTATAAAAAAAAGAATTTTCATTAAGAGTTAATATAAATATGTTTAGTGATTAAATAAATAAATGTTTAATTTTGTGATATTTACAAAGCCAAATAATTACATTTTACAGCTGATATTTTTGTTTGTTGATGAATAAATCAACTCTCAAAATGTTCATGGAAATGTAAATATTTGGCATCCAGCCCAGCACAGCCCCTGCTCTGATTGGATGAGTTTTTAGGGCTATATGGAGTAAACAGACATCACAGTACCTTCAGCTGTTGGGAGAGAGTCTTCATTATAATGTTGATCCTCTGATCCGCTGTAGGATTTCCCCATTCATCATATAGCTGGAGAGTGATGGGTGTCTCCAAACCCTGACCATTCAACACCTGCACAGGCTGAAGACAAACTCTTTCAAAAAAACATTTGGAGATTGCCCCACATCAACTTTACACTTTACAACCCTTCTATCTGATTGAAATGTTGTTCTAGGAACACAATATACTTGTGAAATCTATTTTGCGGTTTACATGTGACCTACCATCTCAGGTTCATCCAGAAGAATGAGTTTTGTTGGAGGTCCAGCAGTGACTTTGATGCGCACAAATTTCTCCATGTTCTGGTATTTAAAACACAACTCTCTTGGTCCAGGAGGTCCCGATGCAAAACGGACACCACTAACTGATAACTGTGCAGTACTGGCCTATATAAAAACATATAAATACACATTCTTTTAATTTATATTTGTTACATATTACCCACAAATTTAGAGTAAGAGTAATAATGAACCAGCAATTCAAGCATTTGTTTTTTAGAAATTGAATGCTAAATATCAACATAACCATCATTGCCAAACATTATTTTCTGTGAATGTACTGTAACACAGAAGCAGTTAAGTTTATTTATCTGTGACAAACGTTTGATTGTGCCATACACAACTACATAAAAAAATTTCTGAGTCCAGATTTCCAGTAAAAATAACCATGTCATGCTATATAGTGTTACTGTGACTCATACAGTGATGTAAGATTTAAGTGTAAGCATCCACCCAAACACTTCGACTTCAATACTGCTGTTAAAATACAAACCACAAGTCTTCACTAGAAGGTAAAATACATTTCTGCTTTAGTGTGGGGCTTAGTCGTGATCTGGTGGTTAGAAATTGGACTTACAAGCAGAAGGTTGCGGGTTCAAATCTCAGTGACAATGACTCTTGAGCAAGGGACCTTACCCCCATTGCAAAATACTTGTAAGGAGCTTTGGATAAAAGCGTGTGCCAAATGAATAAATGTAAATGTAAATGTAGTGTAATGTGAACAGAAATATGGTCACTAGTTTACCTGCCAGTCTATGAGAAGAGCGGTTTTATCCAGATCATCTCCAGTCACAGTTAAACCCTTTACACTTTCAGCACTCAGAATCTCTGTTTTATTCCCAAACTGGTCGATCACATCCACATCTGAGAAGAAAAACACAGGTTAGACATAATCACAAGTGTGACAGTCTAAGATCTGTAGATTTTGGTCATTTATGAAACCCTACCATCTGTCAGAAGTTTTGGGAGACTTGGGTGAAGTGTTTCTCACTACATTAAAACACTTTTGATGTAAAGGCGTATGCCTAAATGTCTGAAATTAATTAAATTTCCAAAAATATAATTTAGCAAACATAACTTTTTAATGACAAAACTTATAAAATAAAGATGTTTTTGAAATTGATGACTTTAACTGAATATTAAAGAATGAACAGCCAATAAGATCACAGAATAGACAGGAACTCATCTCAGGGTGAGATCTAAGGCGGTGCTTCAGAAAATGACAAGAAATCATGATTATTACAATTCCCATAGTTTTCTTTGTTTTTTTTTATTTTTATCAATGATTATTATAATTTTAAAATGTAGATAAAATGATGAATACATATGTAAGTGTATGTCCCCAAACATTTGAAAGGCCATGCGCACATATCTTTACGTTTCTGAGAGGTTTAAGTGTGTTTTGACAAGAGAGAAAACATGTATAAAAAAGAAAAGCATTCACAGCACAAGCAATGAGAATGAAGCATGTGGATTTTTTACTTATGCAAACAAAAACTTGTTGCCTTTCTGAAACACCCTGCAAAGAGTCTGAAATTGCACCATCATGTGAGCAAAGTGAGTTTCTCATTTCTTCTCACCAGATGATTTCTAAACCTGCCATACAGGCTATGAAATAAAGTTTTAAAGATAAAAACAAAGAATCTAGCTGCAGTTCTCTGGTTATAAGGGAATGAATCCTACAGTTTACGTACATATGTTTCCTGACAGAGTTTCACCCATTTGGACGGACGTCTGACTGTGAGTAACCCGAAGATCTTCTGGTTCATCTGGACGAGTCCTTTACACGTACACAAAAATCAGAACACATGAAATAGAATTATCCCTTGCAAAGTCTTGATACATACAGCAGTATATCACTGGCCAGTGTTAACATGATCACAAAAACAATTTTGTGGACCTGTAATAAAATGAAGCATTAACTGATGTTGACTTACACTATGATGAAGGAGGTGCTAACTATTTGCTGGTCATGGAAAGAAACGCTGTAGAAATTTTCTCCTTGTGCTTGAGTGGGGACACACAGAGGTGGAAGCTTTCCCTTTGAAAGCTCAACAGAGTTCATCTTTGCCGTCCAGTTCACCTGCAGATACACACACGCAGAGCAGACATGCCTGCCTTCATCAGCACACAAATTCACGAACACTGCATGTACAAATAAAGTGAGTAGAATGTCTATATGAGGAAACTTATACGATAAGCAGAACGAATAAAAGACCACCTTAATCTTGTTGGCATGTTTTGGTGGCAGAGATACCAGCCTATCACCCTCATCGTACAGTTTGAAGAAGAGACTTCCCAGCATGTCTCCAGCCGTCCAATCAATGCGCTCTGAATTCGGTAGCACCATGACATCAGAGCCCTCTTCCTGTCTATAAACCTCCAGACGGGACACACGAGAGCTGGGCAACACACGAATCTTATGCTCCACACACGCCACTGATTTATGGTTCTGTAAACATGTGATAATTCAGCAAGAGATTTAAATTGAAGTGAAAAATTATCTACAGGTAAAATTCAATTTAAAAACCACTGATCAGTGTTCGTAAATGAAGTCCTACAGGAATGTTGAATTTAGCGGTGTAGATCTGTTGAGCGTGTAAGTTCTTTATCTGAAGAGGTTTAGCCAGCAGGACTCCAGATCCAGTGTGACTGCAATCCACCACATCTACAGGAAGATCCGGAGATCCCAGCAACTACAAACATATCATCATATCAGGACTTTTTTAACAGGTAATCTAGCTTTCGCAAATAAATTCGTCATTTTAAAATCAGACGTGCGAAAAAGCATGCTCATATTAAGAAAGCCATAGTTGCGGCATGCATTGGGTGGCGATTGCAGGATGCATTAGGATGAATATATTTAAAGATGTGAATGACAAAATAACATAATTTTCAAAAGTTCTATGATTATATTGACTTCAGGAAAACAAAGTGCTAAGACAACAGGATTCGTATCTGGGGACATCAGTACCTGACAGCGGACCGATAGTTTCGGATGAGTGGTGATGTTGTGATACTCATCGTGAACTTCCACTCTGATGTTCGCTGGAGTGCCATTCTCCACAGAAATGATATCATCACCTCCAGGAAACACCACAAGTGTGTGTGGAGGTCCTGGAAGACACGAGAACAGAAGGATTATTTCACACTCATTGGGTTATTATGATGACTGTGTGTGTGTTCTCCATACCAGGTTCCACAGAGATTTGAAAGGACTGATTATTCAGGCCTGGAATGTTAACCTTTACTGTGTGCATCTGTAAACATGAAACATCATTAAAGATTTTCAGAAAGACAGAACATATGTTGAAATGGTTTAATATTTTTTTTGCGGCTCTAAATTACAATTCAATTGAAATTACCATTACAAACCGTAAAAATCAATATATATATACAAAACAATCATGCTTTTTTATATTGGGTATTAATTGAAAAACATGTAAAATAACGAATATATATAATTTATCAATACTTACTAGGATTGGAACAAACACACTAAATAATAAACCAAATCTGTATGATATAGTTGGTACTGCTGACCTTGCTGCGCTGACTGAGTTTTCCCTTGGCTTTTACATCCTTTATGGCACAACTGCTCCCAAACGATATTCCTTCAAAACTCATCTTGAGTGAACTTGACAATCAAAACCAAAGTGATGTGTCAAAAGTGAAGGCCTGCAAAAACTGGGTATCACCGTCGTCAAAGAATATCACAAAAGCCTTATATTTACCTGCACTCCAGCTGGGGTTTAATATCTGTGGGTGGTTGGGTGGGATAACAAAACTCATCCCTAAATTGCAGAGGAATAATGAAGGGCACACCGATCTGGACCGGAGATGATATAACACCCAATGCAAAAGCAACAGCATGACCCTCTAAGGGCAAGAGAGAGACATGTATATATATATGTTACTATACAACCCCAATTAGAAAAAGTTGGGACAGCATGGAAAACGCAATAAAAAAAGAAAGTAGTGATTTCTAAATTTACTTTGACTTGTATTTCATTGCAGACAATAAGAACACAAAATATTATAGAATATTATAATGTTTCGTCTGGTCAACTTCATGTCATTTGTAAATATGCATCCTTTCCTGTCATTCAGACCGGCAACAAATTTCAAAAAAAAGTTGGGACAGGACCAATTTAGGGCTAGTAATGAGGTAAAATGGTTAAATAATGATGTGATTTGAAACAGGTGGTGTCAACATGTGATTTGGTACAAAAGGAGCATCCAAGAAAGGTCGAATCCTTAAGAAGCAAAGATGTGCCGAGGATCGCCAGTTTGCCAACAAATATGTGAGAAAATTATGGAAATGTTATTAATGAATTTCTAGGGACGTCCATGCATATTTCAACAAGACAATGCAAAACCGCACTCTGCACATTACAAAGTCCTGGCTGCGGAGGAAGAGGGTACGGGTACTTGACTGGCCTGCCTGCAGTCCCGACCTTTCTCCAATAGAGAATGTGTGGCGATGCAGACCCTGTACTGTTGCCCACCTTAAGACTTGTTTGCAGGAAGAATGGGACAAATTACACCTGAAGCACTTCATCACTTGGTGTCTTCAGTCCCTAAACGTCTTAAGTGTTGTGAAAAGGAATGGCAACATTACAAAGTGGTAAATGCTTTACTGTCCCAACTCTTTTTGAAATGTGTTGCTGGTCTGAATGACAGGAAAGGATGCATATTTACAAATGACATGAAGTTGACCAGAAATATGAAAACATGAAATATTTTGTGTTCATGTTGTCTGCACTGAAATACAAGTCAATGTACATTTAGAAATCACTACTTTTTTTTTATTTGCCTTTTCCATTCTGTCCAAACCTTTTCTGATAAGTACTGATAATATCATACTAAGAGCTTTTAATGTATTGTAGAAAGCTTAAGCACCTTTAATAGTGAAATTAAGGGTGTAGTGAGGTAGTCTTTTTTCAGCCCATTCATTGCTCAAGCTGTCACTGATTATGGTCTGCAAGGTAAGCGTGTACTTGCCCAAGTTACTGAAGTTCTCTATGAGAGAAAACGGGGTCAAAGTGTCATGAAAGGCAACTGTTTATATAACTGTTTATGTTTTTAAAATGCAGAAAAAAATTAACTCACTACAACATGATGTTTAGTGTCATTTTAAAAAGTGATAAATAAAGCTCACAAAATGTATTGATAATTTACCCATTGTCCTGAACCAGTAATCCCACTTAGGCGAATGTACACCGATGTGCGAGTTAGTCTGCTCATCTCCTTTAGGAGCTGACGGATAAAAACAAGCTTTCTTAACTTTAACTAAAAGTAGTTCAGTGTTAACCTAAACTAGAACAGGTAAAAGTGTGTGAACAAACTTTGTGTTGGCTTGAGAACATCTGACTTGAAGTCAGTAACAAGGAAGGTTTTAAGTTTAAAAGATGAGACAGGTATTTAGATAGACAAGTTATAGATTAAAGGTATTCTGAACATTTTAGGTTAAAGAATTTTACGCGATAAAAATAATTTGTGAACCAAATCTGTGAAAACCAGGCTTATTAGAATAAATATATATAAATATGTATAAGCATGTTACTATCATAATGTTGACATAATTAGCATGTTTTAGCGTGATGAACAATTGGCATGTTGGCCACATAATGTTAATATAATAAGCAAATTGCAAGACAACATAATGAAAAATATTCATGTGTATATATATACAAAAAAAACATACAGTGCCAGATGACTTTAAGGCTGACGGACAGTTTCTTCGAAGTAGCCAGAGGCAGCCGAGAGATCGATTCTCCTCTCTTGTTCAAAATCTCCACTTGAATAGGACCTGAATAATCAGATATGATATTTAATTATTTATACTGAAGGTATACCGATGTGCGTACACGTGTTTGTGTTTACCCATGTGTGTGCCTGCCGGTCTGACATCTTCATTAAACCACTGGTTTGCATGGGGCCACTTCAGCCTCAAGCTATCCGGGAGTCTAAACACAACAACAGAGGGATATCAATTGATCAAATCTGAACATACATTTTGTTTATGAGGAGAGAATGTTCAGTGTTTTGCTCAGCTTATACTCAAGTTACGTCTTTCTTAATTCGAAAAGAAGAATCAGATCTTACTTGGCACGTTCATCCTCAATGTTCTTTTCAATAGATGCAGATGTGGCCTGTCGGTCGATCTTGGAGATGGGAATGATTTTCAGCTCACCATACAACTCCTTCGGTTCCTGTTAAATCAACAGTGTGCTTGTCACTTCTATCTTAAAATGACACACATCCTTTTTCTGTCTTAACACCAAACTAAAACTAAGTAATTTGTGTGAGGGAATGACATACAAAGTCAATGCAAAGACGCCATGGGCCCAAACTTGCTACAGGCATTTTGAATGATGCAAAGTGGCGCAATAGTCACAAATGCATGCAAGTTAAAGTACATTAACTCAAACAAGACACTCCGTTCCTGTGATGTTTTTCGAGCCAATCACACGAAAATAATAAACTTTTCCACTGATTAAAAAGAAGAGCGTTTGACATGATTGTTCGCATTTGCTTAAACACATCATTAGATTACAGAACTGCTGATAGCTATGAACAGTTTTATATAGTTTAAGATAAGTTTCAGTTCCTTTCTTATGTATTAAAATATCAGAATGTGCATTCTGCTAAACAGGTATTCATGTCCTCACCAAGGCAATTTGGACGTGTCCACCGGTAGCGTAAACATCCCCCTCATAATCTCCATTAAGCAGGAACTGAACGATAGATCCAAACACGATGGGCTGAGTTCTGATAGATTTTACCTGAATAAGTAAAAAAGGATTAAATCCGATTAATGGACACCTTTTTCTCTTGTAATGGTCAATTAGCTGATGATTTTAAATTAAATGGTGCATCTCAAAATCAATAAGCAAACAAAAAAAATGTATATCATAAAATTGCTGTAATGTGTTTGCTTATATCATCCATCAATAAAATACACAATGCACAAAAATGTTATTAGAACATTTTTATGTTGTCACTTTCCTTCCAAACAGTCGGTTGTCAAACTGCAAAGGACTTTAAGATTTTAATCCTTTTAATTGTATAGATTGTTGTGCAACGCAAAACATAAAGGAAGACGAATATAAAAAAATCCCTTAATTTGGAAATACAAGATTTTGAAAAGACAGCAATGACATACAAGTTGTATACATGAGCTATCAGATCTTACAAATTGTCCTTTAGCATAAGTCTTGCCGTCCCACTTAATGGATTTAAATCGAGCCCAGGGAAACTGAAGACGTTTGGTGGTCAAATCTGTGCGTGTCATGACACCTAGAAATCCTTGAAACATCACCTGCAAACACACAAAACAGAAATGTTTGAAATAGACATAATCTACTGGTACACTTCAAGTTTTCTGTTAGAATAATAAGACTTCCAATCACCTCTAAAAATATGTTACAACATTAACGTTATTGACCAATCCTGTGTTGCTACGAAAATGTATTAATAATTTCTTTAGATGAATTCTACGTACCTGCTTATCAAAGCGCTCATGACAATCCTTCAACCAATTAATAAACTCTCTCTGTATCTTCACTCGCAGCTCCTGGATGAACCGATGTAGATCTCATGTTAAAACACTAATCAGATAAAAAGACTCTCCAGTACAGAACATGTCAGGTCATGAGGTGTGCGTTTCTGTACCTGACCGTTGTGAACTCTGGTAAAAATTGTGTCTTTGTCCCGCAGTCGAAGCTCGAGGTCCATGAAGGTCAGTTTGTTTGTGCTGACCTGAAATCGATCATTGGCGAAGAGAACTCCTGAAATCCGGTTATAACACTCCGATGGCACGGTACCACCTTTCTTCGGCCTCGCACACCACTCGAACCTTAAACACATTTTATTTTATTAAAATGTATTTAAAGAGTAAAAGACTACGTTTTAACCAACATCAAGTTTAATATTCCAATCATGACCTCTGTCCTGTGTGAAGAACCCATTTGTAATTTATATGGTAAAATGATCATATTTGATTGATTCTACAATTTTTATTGATAATATTAAACCATTAATTATTTTCAGTATTATTTTGTTGTCCAGTAAAAGGTTTTGGTATAAAACAGTAAATTTGCTACAAAACACTAAAAAGACGATAGAGATAACATAAAATGTAACTCTAAAACTGTAGTGAGACATCACAGGGCTTTACTTAAGCAAGACTTAAGCAGAAGCAAGAGGTGTCATGTGAAAGTAGACTCTCCTTTAAAACAGTTGCTAGACAGTGACGAGACAATAGAAAGTTGTACTTAAATAAAGTAATGATACGGAACTAAGAAAGAAGGTTTTACTCTGAGACAGAAGTGTATGGAATCAGGCGCCCATTCCAGAAGCACTCAAAGATTGGTCTCTTCCCTCGACCTTCAGGATTTAACACCACACAATCTTCATCATCATCCTCTCCTGAAGCTGAAATAAAGCCACAAACCAACCTGTGAATATTCTGGAATTGTACTGAAACCGATCCATCCACAAAACTAAACGGTTAATCTAGAGATGATAATTTAATACCTGATGCAGCGTACGGATCCACTGGGTATGTTTCTCTATCAAAGAGAAATGGATGGTACCTGATAATTCCCTCCACTAAAGAATCGTCAGCGCCAGTGGCTTTAAACTCAAATGTTGACTCAGTAGAGTTAACATAGAGAGTCTGCATGTCATTATCCACTTCTCTTAGATTCATCACGCGCGGCATCCGAGTGGAACGCTCGAACAGACTTATCTGTCAGACATTAAAAAATATATAAGTTCCAATTCTGTCTCTAGCACTAGTGTTGTAGACAGGCCACCTAAACTGAGACCAAGACAAGACAGAGACCATCACATCTTGACAAATTCATTTATAACAATCCCCTATTATTCATTGACAGTAAGAGTAACAGAAGTATCAAAAGAATGAAATAAGAAACAAGTCAATTAACTCTTTTAAAGCCAGAAGTTTTACATCCCATTACATGAATGATGTTTCCACATAAATAACAAAATAAAACAGCAATTTACTGTAATTCCCACAGATGTGGTCTTGACTGGCCTCCAAATAAAATTCAGAGACCTCTAAGTCTGGCACCAAGACAAGACTTAGACCAAAGACAGTCGAGCAGTACTATAACAAGTACTACAACACTATCTGATACACATGTATGTTTACCTGGATGTCAATGTTGGAGACATAGTTTGTACTCTGAGGTCTTTTCTTATGGTTCCCATCAATTCCATGTATGTAGTAATGATAGGTGTGCCTGTGCAACATCAAAAATAAATGAAAAAACAAAGAAACATTTTATGTTTTCTTTAGAAAATAAATCACGCTGAACTTTAGGATGAGCAAAAAGGAAAACCTACGCCAACTCTCGGGTCCACAGGTGAAAGTTCTGCTTTAGGTAGGTGACATGTTCCTGCTGTACTCCTGTTATCACGACAGCAGTAAAACTCTCTTTGCCTTTTTCCTCAGTGATAATATACTGTAGAAACTGCTCTTCATTCACATTCAGATGTGTGCAGTCACCAGGCTGAAAAAGAGAGAAGATACATTTAACAGATCAATCTAAAGACCAGCGGTGACGTGAGAGAAGAGATGTCTTCCTCTGACCTTTCTGTTTCGGATGAAACCTGAGTAAATGTGTTCTCTGTTCTTCTCCTTGCGCTCAAAGTCTTCTTTGGACATAATGAATTCATGAACGTCTGGAGAACCTGTGGGCTTGCTGATCATCTGAAAAACAAATATTACATGAAATAACTATTATGCGTTTTGGAAGAGACGTTATTTTCTGAATGTGTCACCTCCCTACACAACTGATTTACAGTAAAACTAGCAATTGTTTTCTATACCTAAAACAACAAGCTAGTTGCCACATTTTGTAAGATTCACTTGATAAAAGCATCTGCAAAATGCCTTTATGTAAGTGTAAGAGATTTTGTATAAGGCACCTGCAAACTTACCCTTACACTGTGGCCAATATAAAACACGGCCTGTTTGCCACCCACTCCAAAATACGAGATGTCACTATTCAGGCTCCGTGGAACTGCTTTGGGGCGAATGTAAACGGTGTGATCACTTCAGTCATAAAAGAGAGAATAAAATAATGCAGATTATGTTTTTCCCCATGAAACTTAGTTTAACAATCAGTACCATGCATGAGTCTAAGATTAAACACACGAAAATGTATTTGTAAGGAAGAGCATTACCCTTCAAATATGCGCTTGTCTCGTATGAATTTGGACAGACGATAAACGGCCCAGTTGTTCAGCTGTTGAGATGTCATTCCACATCCATTATCTATCACAACAATAGCAGGTCCTCCCTGAGCCTCATCAAACAACTAAAACAAACCACGAGGAAAAAATCTCAGGAATTATGAATAATATGTGGAAGATCATCAAGTACCACAAAACCAAACATTGCTTCTAGTCTATAATGCAGTGGAATTCTACTACATCTCAGTAGGGTAAAGCAACCGTTTCGTATATGATGGCAAAGCACTACAACGGGTGGTGAAAAATACTCAATGAATCACCGACACACATTTAACTTCCGTTGAGAACATTTATCAAATGTACTATCTGAGCAGGGCAAAAAAAACATCACCAAGGATGCCTCTCACCCTAACCACAGACTTTTTAACCCACTTCCATCTGGCAGGCGTTACAGGAGCCTAAGCTCTTGCACTAGTAGGCTCGGGAAGAGCTTCTTCCCAAAGGCTGTGACACCTCTGAACGTCGCTCCATCAATCTAACCTGCATCTGCATTATTACTGCACTGGTCACTTTGCTTTACATAGAAGCATTTGCACAACTCGTATTCGCTCAACTTGTATTCGCACAGACTGCACGTTTTCTAATCTAATCTTTAAAGAAAGGCAGGGTCTATGGTTTTTAAAAAACTGCTTCAGAAAGCTGAGCGGGTCTGAGTCCATAAACAATTGAAAATCCAATTAGCAGTACGGGGCGCGTCTTTTCTTGATGTGGAGAGGAACATTAGCCAAGGTATGACGTATATGAGGGGCGGAGCTATTAAAAAAAGGGCCGATATCGATTGTCAACCCTTCCTTTAAGTCTAAGTGTTCTAGTGGGAATAGTAGTGGAATGAAACTTACCAGTCTAATTTCAATTATTCTTTTTCCAGTGTTGTTTGCCGTGGCAGACAGAGCGTTATCAATGAGTTCAGCAAAAGCGTAGGCTTCAACACAAACAAAATCATGGCCCATATCAATCTGTCTCAATGTACTGTATGATCATAATGTGAGCAAGACCTGAAACGTACGCAGGGCCTTCTGTCCTTCACTAGCGTAGTACTCGTACATGCCACACTGCACCAGGGTGTGATAGTGAGGAAGAAAGTCGATGCGCTCTTGTGTGGCCACAGACAGCTCCTGATCCATAGATTGCAGCAGGTGCAGAGTCTTTCCATCCAACAGTTCCTCTGAAATATCACAAAAAACACAAACATCAGTTTATCAGCAAAACCACAGCTACAGGACATTTCCTAGGTCTAATGGACTACAGGATTATTCTTTTTCTTTATCAATAATTATTTTATTGTGATAGGACAGTGGAGAGGAAAAAGGAAAGCATGTGGATGGAGACAGGGGAGTAGGACCAGCAAAAGATGCTCGAGATGGGAATCATACACTGACTATTAATACTAAACATTATATTGATTCTGTTTCTAAACACTTTATATACACATCGCTGCACTTTCAAGTCCTCTATTGATTGATACATTTACATTTAATCATTTGGCAGACGCTTTTATCCAAAGCGACTTAAGAGTATTATGCAGTTGTCAATTATCACTGCAGAGTAAACAGGTGTGAGATGTCTAAATCATGTACACTTCAGTCATTGTCTGACACTGAGATTCGAAGCCGCAACCTTCCGCATACAATTCCAACTCTCTTACCACCAGACCACAACTGACCCCCATAGTAGCATACAGATTAGGGAGGGGTGATAAATGGAAAAGTAATCAAATTTGACATTAAGAAGTCACAACCACCATGGGAAGTTATGGCCTGGTGGTTCGAGCGTTGGACTCCTGATCCCAAGGTTGCTGGTTCAGTACTCGGTACCAGTGGGAGTACCACGACTGAGGTGAGTCCCTTGAACAAGGCACCGTTACCCCCAACTGCTCTCCGGGCGCTGCAGCATGGCAGCCCACTGCTCCGGTTGTGTGTTCACTTAATGTGTGTGTACACTGGGACGGGTTAGAAGCAGAACACAAATTCCAAGTATGGTTCACCATACTTGGCCACATGTCACGTCACTTCACGTTTTTATCTTTAAGACACTGTTTGCTCATCTGCAATAGATCTCCGAGACGTCTGCTGTCAGATCCCATCTAAGATGTCTGTAAGATGTTTATGATTGAGAATGACAAACAACAGGTCTTTCTGAGGTGTTTAGCAGAGGATTTTACACAGCAGATCTTAAGATCTTTAGCAGGGTAGTTCCATGAAAATGTCAACCATACCAAATATCAAAGGTTTTTAGTATTCTTAAAGTTCAGATGTCAAGATTTGCCTACAGACCCACCCAAGGTATAGCATCCCCCTTGTTTCATTCGTTGATACAGACTTATTTGCCTGGCAGATCCCCTCGCTCAGCGAATGATCAACGTCTGGTGGTACCAACCCAAAAAGGTAAGAAATCGCTCACGCACCTTCTCTGGGTCAGTTACATGATGGTGGAATGATCTGCCCGTTACAACACGCCTGGCAGACTCTGTCTTCATCTTCAAAAACCGCCTCAAAACACATATTTTCTGTTCGCACCTAACCCACAAAAAAACCCTGCTACTAATAAACCTCCTTTTGCATTTGTAAGCCGCTTTGCATAAAAGCTTTAACTAAATGACAAAATGTAAAATGTAATGTAAAATGTATTAACACTACGTTTTGCTCATCAACCGACACCTGAATAGTAAGTGAAAGTGATGTGACATACCATTAAGTAAGTTGACCCATACTCTTAACTAGTGCTCTGCACTTAAACCATTCAAAGTTCACACACACAGCAGTGAACACTTACTGTGAGCACACACACATCAAGAGTGAACACACACCCACTGTGAACACTAACCTGGAGCAGTGGTCAGCCCGGGGAGCAGTTGGTGCCTTGTTCAATGGCACCCAAGTCATGATATGTCTGGCCCGAAACTTGAACCAACAACCATAGGTTCAGGAGTCCAACTCTCTAACCACAAGGCCATGACTTCCCGTAAAATAAAGTAAAATATAGTTATTTAATAAGACTTAACCATTGGCCATTTGTTGAATATTTTTCATTCTGGTTTGTACAAACCTGATTCCAAAAAAGTTGGGACACTTTACAAATTGTGAATTAAAAAAGAATGCAAAGATGTGGATGTGTCAAATTGCAATATCTTATTCAGAATACAACATAGATGACATATCAATGTTTTAACCGAGAAAAAAAAGTTGATTTAAAATTTCATGGCGCCATTTTTACCACAGTGTGGCATCCCCTCTTCTTTTTATAACAGTGTCCAAACGTCTGGCGACTGAGGATATAAGTTGCTCATGTTTAGGAATAAGAATGTAGTCCCACTCTTGTCTAATACAGGTTTAGAATTGCTCAACTGTCTTAGGTCTTGTTTGTCGCATCTTCGTCTTTATGAAGCACCAATTGTTTTTAGCAT
>CM065654.1:2477534-2517534 GCA_033220385.1 Triplophysa yarkandensis
TTAAACCCGTCACACTTGAGCACGAGACAGGAAGTACTCAAAACTTGACCAATGAGGAGAGAGATTCTACATGCACCAGTACCATGGCAGGAATTACGTCATTCACGTATCCACACACCCGTGACGTCACAGAAAACATGGCGGCGTGCATCAACCATCACAAGTGGAGATTTTCTCAGTGTTTGTGAATATTTGGATCATTTTATAAATGTCTGTCATTGAATCCAACAGTTGTGGCTGGCTGTTAGACTCTGCTTCACTTAAAGATCAAATCTGTGTTTGTGATGGGACTGCAACAGCACAATACTTCAAATGTTCCTTTAAAAGACACTTTTTTAATATTTTAAAGCCTCACATTCGAGCAAAAGCAGATGTTTTAAGAAACCCAGACACACAAAGTGCTGAAAAGGACAAAAATACAACAACTGATCTGAAAAAACCAAAGGTATACTGAATTATTTGTAGTGTTATTGATCATATATGGTGATTATTTGTCAATATGTGTCATATATGGTATACATATGTTGTGTATTTGTATTTATGTGCAGAAACGCAAGAGAAAAGTGCAGGATTTAAACACCGGAGAGAAACACGCACAAGAATATCACGACAAGGTACATTCTTTTATTATTACACACTATAGGACTATAATTTAATTATTTTTTATAATACTTGACAATCTATAATAAAAGCCCTCACCTCTATAATACGAACATAAACATTTACATTTACATTTACATTTAGTCATTTAGCAGACGCTTTTATCCAAAGCGACTTACAATAGTCGAGGAGACAATGAAGCGGTAAATAGCCGATACAACAATAGGTGAACAAGTGCTACAACAATGTTACCGAGTTACACAGAGAGAGAAGTTACAAAAAGTCTATATATAAATTTTTTTTTTTTTTTGATAGAGTGAGTAGTTAGAAAAGAAGTGAGTTAGTGAGTTATAACTTGATGAATTGTAAACGTTTACATTAATATATGTATATGATATACCCAATCCGGATCAAATCATTGAGCAAAAATATATCCAAATTACCGCCTATTCTGTCAATGTCATTTTACATTTACATTTACATTTAGTCATTTAGCAGACGCTTTTATCCAAAGCGACTTACAATAGTCGAGGAGACAATGAAGCGGTAAATAGCCGATACAACAATAGGTGAACAAGTGCTACAACAATGCTCTTAAGTTACACAGAGAGAGAAGTTACAAAAGATTTTTTTTTTTTTTGATAGAGTGAGTAGTTAGAAAAGAAGTGAGTTAGTGAGTTAGATGTAGCCGGAAAAGATGAGTTTTTAGGAGTTTTTTGAAGATAGAGACCGAGTCTGACAAGCGTGAAGCCAGAGGCAGATCGTTCCACCATCGAGGAACTGAAGCTGAGAACGTTCGAGAGAGAGATTTCTTACTCTTTTGAGCTGGTACCACAAGTCTCAGCTCATTTGCGGAGCGCAGAGATCTTGAGGGTCTATATCTTTGCATTAGTGAGTTAAGGTAAGTGGGTGCTGAACCGGTGGTGGTCTTGTAGGCAATGAGAAGACATTTAAATTCAATGCAATAAACCTATCGAGTTTTATTCTGTTGTGTTCTTCTGAAAAAAAATCATATACAGGTTTTGATCAACATGATGCTGAATAAATCATGATTTTGAGTGAACTGTCCCTTTAAGGATTGCTTATGAATGGCATATTTTTGTACAGATTCAGTCCGTGGTTCTGGAGGGTTCTCTGGCTCTTGTTGAAGCCGGCCGTCGGTGCGGTTACTGGACAGAAGCTGCGCCATCGGTGACCTCTGAACCTGACCCGGTACAGGAATGCCAGCTGGCTGCTTTCTGTGACATGGCCAAACAGCTTCCATTAACAGACGGATCGATCCCAGCGCCGGTGCAGACGCTGAACAGAGACGACCTGGACGCACCGCTTGACTTATTCAATAACATCACAGAGAACCCATATGAAATCACTTATGAGGTCACATTCATGAGCCAGAAGTATTTGATGCCCCCTCGCAGCCGCTTCCTGATGTCTGACATAACACACATACATCCACTAGTCCAGAGTTAGTGTGTTTTCATCTTACTTGATCATTTATTTTTAATTCAGTCTGCTAGACTTACGCTTTTATCATTTATGCATTTGGCAGGGACCTTCATTGCATTATATCACTTTACTTTAGTGCTACAAAATCTTTGTCAGTTAATTACATTTAAAAGGATAGCCCAAAAAATATTTTTTTATTAATTTTAAATATAAATTTCAAGCCCGAATGACTTCTGAACAAAGAGCTTATTTCAAAAATAACAAAACATCATTGACCGCCATTGACACAAAACTACCGAGACATTTTTCAAAAGATCTGTCTTTGATTAATGTGAGAGTGAATAAATGGCATTAGAATTTATCGTTTTTGGTTCAAATGTTTTTTAAATTTTGTTAATCAAAGTCATCACTTCAATTTGCCCCCAGGTGGAGACAAATATGATCTTATAGTCCTTGATCCGCCATGGGAGAACAAATCTGTCAAAAGAAGCAACAGGTATGTTGCTTTTTGATATATGGATATATTCTAGAACATTTAAATTGTAAATTTTAAAAACATTTACGTTTGCTTTTACACTGGACTATCTGGGTCAGTTGTGGTCTGGTGGTAAGACAGTTGGACTTTAAGCAGAAGGTTGCGGGTTCGAAACTCAGTGCCAGCAGAAAATTACTAAAGTGTTCGACATTCTACCCCTATTTACTCGCAGTGATGATTGACTACTGCACAATGTTGTAAGTCACTTTGGATAAAAGCATCTGCCAAACGAATAAATACAAATGTAAATTCTGTCATGATTTACTCACCTTATGTTTGTTTAAAAATATTTGGAAGAATGTTGTGAACTTGGTTTAGTATACATACATTATAGCGTTATCGTTTACTTTCTTCCAAATATCTTCTTTAGGTTTCCAAGAGAAAGGTCACAGATGTTACAAAAGACAAGAGGGTGTATAAATGAAGAATTTTAATTTTGCAGTAAACTATCACTTTAAAAGTTCAGCTCCCTGTTATTTTGCAGATAGAACCCGTATTTCAGATAGAAGTATCCATGAACACATAAACTAAACTCATGTGATGCTGTAATTGACAGATATACCTCCCTGCCATCCTCCCAGATCAAGCAGCTTCCCGTGCCAGCGCTGGCCTCTCCAGGTTGTGTGGTTGTGACGTGGGTAACCAATCGGGCACAGCACATGCGTTTCGTCCGAGAGGAGCTCTACCCTCACTGGAGTGTGGACGTGATAGCAGAATGGCTTTGGGTCAAGGTATACACACTTATGACTCAACATTGCTTAACCAACCCATAACTTGACTGATCGACTGTTCTGCAGGTGACCCGTACGGGAGAGTTTGTGTTTCCCCTTGAATCCCAACACAAGAAGCCTTATGAAGTGCTGGTGCTCGGCAGGTTTCGCACTAAGGATGCTGTCAGGTATTGTATGTGTTTGTGCGTTCAATTGTGTGTTCATTTTGATAATATTTTGCTTTTACTCTAATATTTTAAAAATGTAAAATCTGGCATCATTTACTCTTATATTTATCCCTAACCTTTCTTTTACAAAACACAAAAGAGGATTTTTTGAAACGATATTGAGATCTGGGTTTTTGTGTTCATGCTGTAGAAAAGATTATTATATATTATTATAAACTCTCTCATAATAAATATTAATATAAATATTTTCTTTCGTGTTTAGGCATAAACATCACTGTGTGTGTGTTTCAGGTCTGCAGCGCAGGATGAGCTTCCACGTCAAAGACTTCTGCTGAGCGTCCCCTCAATACTTCATTCCCATAAACCTTCGCTGTCAGGTACATATATAGTGTTACTGGAACATGCAAATTTAACGCATGCAAAGTCATACATTTCTAACAAAAGCTTTAATAAACATCCGCATTAGTTAAGTTGTTTATGTATCTGTCGTTTCAGCTGTGATAAAGCCTTACATTAAACCTGATCCTAAGTGTTTAGAGTTATTTGCTCGAAGTCTGCAATCTGATTGGACCAGCTGGGGTAATGAGGTCATCAAGTTTCAACATAGCAGTTATTTCACCAGACAGAGAGTCGAGGATCCACACGGCACGTCTTAGACCGCATGGCGTTCTGTTCATCAACACTTTAATAAAAGTGTCATAATGAAAAGACAAGTGACGTAAGAATTTGTCAGAAGAAGATACATGCAGAGTTTCAAACATCATCTAACATTATGAACCATCAACTTCAGATTTTGTTGACAACAGATTAAGTCAAGCTTTTATTAAAGTCTGATGTTATCTTGGTGGAAATGAAATTTGCACATCCAAACTCAGTTTTGTGTCATTAAAAAATGCCATTCATCTTCAGAATGTGCGCTTGTTTGAAACATAAGCATGATGTTATGGATGTTTTTATATCTTTGTACAAAATGTTTTGACTTAAATGCCATTGTAAAGTTTTATAAATCTCATTAAAATGGTTTTATTCTAAAGTATCTCTATAAGGTTTTTTGGAAAAGATCTTATTCCTTGTTTTTCGTTGCGATTGCTTTTGTCAAATTGTATTACCGGTTTCCCCAGACACATGCTTTAATTCTTTAAGCTTTAAAACTTCTTTCTATAGCTCAGTTGTGAATGCGAGTTTAATTTATTTCAGCTTTGCAGAAGTGATGCTGTAACCTGATGGTTTCTGTTGCCATCTCCTGGTGTGATGTTAGATCTGCCTAAACTCAAGGTTCACAGCTCTGCCCTGGCACAAAATGAGAGATGACTTCTTTCAAACATCAAGGACACATATCTGACTTGAGTAGAAGCATATACATGTTGAATATATGTGTCAGAGCATTAAAGCATTTCAAGATCTCATCCTCAAAAGGTGGATTATAGAAATATTCCTACACGTCTTAAAAGATGATTTTCTGCTAAGCTCAACAATGATTGACAGTATAATCATGTAATGCATGAAAGACATTAAATGAAGTACATTTTAAGAATGGATTCTGCACACTTTTCATAAGCTATTAAATAAGTTGAATGTTTGTGAGATGTTAACACATGCCGTAGGTGGAAACACAGTATATTGATCATTTTGAAAGCCTGTTGAAATGTTACGCTATTGGTGGTCACATTGACCTCAACATCTTTGTATGTTTCTATGGAAACAGATGTTGGTCTACCTGGGAAGCCCATGCTGACCTTGGTACTCCCTGTGTGTTCACATTTATATTGATACTGTACACATAAAGTCCTGAGTCCTGTGCGTTTCTGGAAAGAATAACACTGGATATTTCAACTAAACTTTTAGAAAAGGAAAGTTTTAAAGCCTCTTTGTTTGACAGAATTGATCTTTTAGGTTGTGTGTTGATCTTTCTGTACACAAGATCATGTGAACCTTTAACATCAGAAGCAGTGAGTCACAGATCATCAGATTGTTGTGTCGCATCACACCAAAATATTACTGTTTACAATTCTTTCTATATATTCTCAACACATCACACTTATTAATCATGATCTGTGTGTTACATTTAATGGTGAAAATGACTATGATTCATTGGGGGATTGTAGCTGGGGACATCTAAGGTGTCAGCTGCAGAAAATAAATGTGAAATTTTGATCATGTTTGAAGGCTATGAGATATGTAAATAAACTATAGTAATAAGATTTGATAGTGGAGTGTTATTGTACCCTTCCATAGTCAATATTACTGTATATTACATTATTCTGTAGAGCTGGTCAATTTACTGAGGTTAATACTATAGCAGGGGTTGTCCAACTGAGATCCGGGGACCCTCAGGGCTCCTCCAAAAGGTCTTAGGGGTCCCCGAAAAATCTTAAAGAAATATACGTATATATGTTTATATCTGTTTTAACATGTTTTAAGGGATCCTTGACATCATAAAGTTTGAAATCCCCTGGCATGGAAATGATTAATAAAATGGAAAGTACAGTGTAGTAAATTCTATCAATTTATTATATTATATAGTATACTGCTGCATGCTGAAGTATATTATTCTACTTTTTAGTTGTACATTAACACAGTTTAGAATTCAATTCAATGTGCTTCAGGTGGTTATTTTAGTTTACTAATATAATCAAACATTTCGGTTCATTAAAATAAAATAAAATAAAATATTAGATTTGGCAGAACAATTAAACTTAAAAATTAAAATGTTTGTAATAATGGCTTAAATTAAAGTTCAATCAATGAAAAAATAAAAAAAACATTCATTTCATATAACTACATTAAACAGATAAATAATAAATAAATAATAAAATCAAATTGATAATAATGAAATCAAATAGTTTGTTATTTATTTTTAATCAAAACCCAATTCAAAGTATTAATAAAAAATAAATAAAACCGAAATAATTCTGCTCAGTATAGAACAAATTGCTGCAGCTTACTATAATAAATATTCACTATTTACTATTCACTGTGTACTATTTATTTTAGTTTCTGAATTTATTATAGTTAATACTTCAGATGTTGTAGAATACAAAGATTATATATATTTCAGTATTGTACAATTGACAACAGTTTATTGTGGTAAAAACTGAGGTATAATACTGTATTCACTACAGTTAGTCAGTTCATTTTAATAGTTACAAGTTATTTTCTGCATATTGTAAATTACCTATTTATATTCCCTGGGTGAAGGTCTTGAGGTTTGGAATAAAACGTGCACACTTCTGAATAGTCTGAAAGTGAGAAAGAAGAGGTCAAAATCACTGACATCTGATCATTTAAAGGACGCGAGAGACATTGCAACGTCCTTTCAACATGGAACCTTGAATTCCCATCCGACCGTGATGAATCATCTCACGTTCATTCATTTTATATTTGGGTCATAAATCAAATATCTCATTTTAATGATAAAACAATGTTCAAGCTGTATGTTACCGAATGGGTTTATGTTGGACGCAATTAAACAAACACAATCTTTAGAACATGTTTAAGAATTAACATTAACATTAAAAACTGCATTAAAACAGACCGCTGGAGAAAACACAGAACCAACCAAAACATAAAACTGAATTATTCATGCATTCTTCAATACTTTATAGATATTTGACTCTTTAGACAATTATGCACCCTCACACACACACGTTAAAGAATAAATCCCTGTTTAACAAATGCATGAATGTGCATACAAATAAACCTCGATAATGATAAGAATATGACGAGTCTTATTATAACACACATACATCAAGTTGTAAAAGTCTTTGCAAGAGTCAATTATATTCAGCTGTCTCGATATAAAAGTCATGTCACACACTTTCTGTCCGTTTGTGGGCATTAAGTCTAGAAAGATTTATGCTAAATGTGTTTCTGTGGCTTCTGACATTCAGTCAATTAATGTGAAGAGGACGTGGAAATGTTACATCAGAGGAAAACTCAATCCATGTCTGTCAGAATACCAGGATGAGAGTAAATCTGTGATGTGTGAGTGACAGCAGAACGTGGTATTCATGCCCAAGTGTCTTTTTTGAGGATCAATTATTATAAGAAGAAAAGAATTATGTTTAAGGGTTTTAGTCTATGAAACTATTACTGTACATGTAACATCTGCTGGTTCCCAATTAAGTTTGATAAAGGAGCATCTAACTTGTTAGCTTTGGTGTTCTTGTCTGTATGAAGACATTGTTATAATGTTTTTCCTGCCTTTTGAATTACATTTCTTCTAAAAATTGCCACTAATGTGAGAAGTTAAGTTCGTTAGGCCTCTTTATATTAGAGTCAATACACCAACTTCATGTCAAACATATGCAGATAATGTAGAATATCATTTATGTCAAGTGCATGATATCTAATGTAATAATCATTGATTTAGTGTATTAATGTGCTGTGCATGTTTAGTAAATTGTATGTTTTAAACATTCTGCTGTTTAACAGTTTGGGATCAACATGATTAAATCTTAGGGATGACAGTCAGCGCTTAAAGATTTTATCTGCAGTCCATTACGATGTAAAACTCTTGATGTCTATTTAATATTTTATTTAATATTTGCGTTGCCTGTTTCTCTTTATTTGGATTGACGTTTTGTGAGGTGTCTGTCAGTAATGTAAATGTTAAAACCTGATTTATTAAAGCTTAATTATTGTTACGATTATTTTTCATAAAGAAATTGTAATGCAACATGTTATGTTTTGTTTCATTGTTTATTAAGCACTTAATATAATATGCATTGTATAAAATTCCTTCCTTATTACTATATATAAACCTTTTGGTGTTACTGTTGTTAAAATTCAATGTGATTTGAATTATCATTATCAGTACATGTTATATATCAGGTATGGTTTTAACCGGTATTGAAGAACATTTTAATATAAATAATATAATTGTTTCTTACTTAAACTATTTTTTTAAATAAATTATATTTAATATTAAAAAATATAAACAATAATTAATAAAAATGAAATATATAAAACAACCCAGCATGTTGGGTCAAAGATTTAACCCAAAAGTTGAACATGTTTGACCCATTGTTGGGTAAACTAATAATTACTTTAGCATTTTATGGAACCAGTCCTGGGTGAACATCTTTAGACGAAACAATGACTTGTTTAACGAAATATTTTGATAAATTATTTACAGCTAATATATCTCAAACTTTAGTTTTAGTCCAAGATGTGTGTTCACAGTGTGTGTGTGTTCACCTTCTGTGTGTTTATAAAATGTATATCCCTTGATTTACGTTAAACGCAACAAAGAATCATACATAGTTTGTAACAACTGGAGGGACAACATGATTATTTTTATGTGAACTATTATTAAAAAAGGGCCAAATGGGTACAAGGACACACACTGAATATGAGTTTAAACATAGTGTACTGGCTATAAACCTCAGGAAGGACATAAAATTTGTTGGGAGTCATTGACCGTTGCTTATGAATGTCACAGCCATAAATGATCACATTTCTTTTTCTCCATCTATTTTCTTTAACTGCTGCTATTGTTCAGTGGAGGCACAATGCGGTCCTGGGAGACTGTGATGGTCGACCTTCAGTCTCGCTCTTTTCTAAAGCTTTTTCTTTCGCCTCTTTCCTCTCTAGAGATGCTGTCAACCGCTCGAAACATTTTAATCATGATGACAAAGAAGCGCGTGTGTTTCAGCCAAAGGGCAAAGAAACAAGCACAGTTCTAACCATTATTTACATGCATGTGTGATGGTGAGAGAAACAGACTTTGCATTCATAATCCCTGATGTGTAACTGGGAATGTCAACTTAAGTTTGGGGCACTAAACTTTAGATGGCACATGTTACCTTATAGGCAAGTATTTTGCCTTGAGAAAGTCTTACTTTTACAAAGAAGTGATTCAAGTGGATGAGATGTTTGTGAAGTTAAAACACAGAGGACGAGAAGAGTTTCGACGGCTTATGTCTGGAGGTCAGCAAGATCTGACCCTGCGTTAGAAATAAAGTTCTAGAATAAAAAAGCACACAGTCTCAATATTGATAACTTAAAAGTTTGAAAACACTGTTTGAAAAATACAATAAATTGTAACATTTGTTTTTGTTTAATTTGTTTGTTATTTGTAATTTTTGTTTTTCTCTGCAAACAGATTTGTATCTTGTCTTGTGTAACTTTGTAACTAACAGCACTTTTTAACACATTGTTGTCTTTCCTTTTTACCGCTTCATTGTCTCCTTGATTCTTTGTAAGTCGCATTGGATATAATCGTCTGCTAAATGCCTAAATGTTAATGCAAAATCGAAACTTTACATTTAAACTTAACTTCAAACTTAAGTGCGATATAAGATCTTAATTTCTGATTGATATTCATCTGTGTGTGCATATTCACAGCACACAGAGCTGTCTGTGGAGATCACAGATCCTTAATAAAGAACCAGAGCAACTGCTTCAATCTCAAACAACGTGATGTGAAAGAGGAAAACCTGGAGAACACGAGGAGAGGGATGTTGAGAAAAGCTTGATTGACGATGTACAACCCCATAACAGACAGACACAAACACACACACACACACACACACACACACACACACACACACACACACACACACACACACACACACACACACACACACACACACACACACACACACACACACACACAGATCCTTAATAAACACAAACACCTTTCAAACAGGATACTTAATCCTAAGAGTTACATAAAATAGAGATCTAATAGAATTATAAACAGCTCCCAAAACTCCTGCATGTGATGTTCAGATGACAAATGAGTGCCAATTACCAACATTCTTTAAAATATCTTCTTTATTGTTCTGCGAAAGAAATAAAGTCATACAGGTGTGAAATGACAAGGAGAGTAGTGACACTCTTTTCTTATTTGGTGAAACTAACACAATTTACCGGAATATTTCAAAGAAAACATCACATATTTTAGTAAAAAAGGTAAAAAGAATATATAATTTTACATGTTAATTTATAATGTTATGGTAATTACGATGATGACGGGTTATCGTGGATATAATCAGTCTCTCTCACTTTATGTTTTGTTGTGTTTTTGATTGACCAGGATTATGAACCGGTGTGTCTGTGCATAAGTGTGAGGTTCTGTGAGTACCCGAACACCAGATGAGACCTGAAATCAAGATTCTGAGATGTGACCGCTTCATGTGAATCAGCATCTCGGATCTGTTAATTATCAAACACTTGACCTCTAAAACTCCTGAACCATCTTAACCATTTTTCATGGCCTGAACTAAAGATTTGATCACGGCTCTACCTTCATGTTTAACAGAGGAATGTTTTAGATGCATTACGACATCTTCAGCAGTAAATCAGCTGGATGTCAAACCTCAAAGATCGTCATGATTCTTAGGTGTTAAGAACTTCAGGTACAAGCGCCTGCGCGACCTTGAATACAAATTAAAACTTGTCTAAGTAAATTAGCCGTGACCAGCTGGGTCATAAAAGTAGCTGGACTGATAGCGTAGATGATGAGAAAGAACAGAGGCCGCTCCATCAAACCTGCAGGACATCATGCTTGTCTCTCTCTCTCATCCTGACTATCAGCTCCTCCAGAGACCCGAAAATCATACTAGTCCCTAACATTTCAACGGAAAACATTACCCCAAATAATAAAGCTCTGTCATAAATTACTCACGCTTGAGTTGTTGAAGATGGTTGTCATAAGTGCCTGGGACTTTTTGCCATTCTACATTCTACAAAATATCTCATTTTTTCTTCAACAGAACAAAACTGACAAAATCTTTTCTTCTCCGATACTACTGTGGTAGTCAGTGCGGTCCAAGAACTGTTTAGTTATGAGCATTCTTCCAAATATCTTCTCTGTGTTAATCAGAAAAAGAAATGATTGAATCAACTTAAAGGTAAGTAACTGACGAAAAATGTTTTAATGCTTTGGTGAACTACACGTTTAAACAATAAACCGATTTTGGTTCAAGTTTCGGAATTCTTTTAAGTATCTACTTCTAAAAAATTATAAGAAAAAAAATCACTTCACTACACTCTAAAATCATTTTGATTCACGTTGATTTTTGAAGTTTACTTTACTTTAGTAGAAGAAAAAGAGTTTTTATATTGAACATTCTGCGACAGTAAACGGTTGCCATAGTTACACCATTGAACGTTCTTATCATTAACTTTATTAGAGCAGAAATGTAATGTTACAGCTACTAAAACATTGGAGTTGAGGATTTATATGTTCAGTACAAGGAAAAAACCTAAAAACTAAAGATGGTAAAACTATCGCTTAACATAAATGAAACATTAATAACATTAATGACATTAATAACAAATCCAGTTTTTTTATAACATTATTAGCGCTAAAACAAGTGTAAATAATATTTTTTTAGTAATCTTGTATCATTCGTCTCATTACTTCCTCCACTTAAAAATATGCGATATCAATCATTACGTTAGGGGTTTAGGGGCTGTTTATCATGAAAATGAAGAATTGACGGAAGGAACAAATGAAGAACACTTATTTCATTAAGACGTTGTAAGGTGTTTATGAAAACAGTCTATTTAAAGTTCTATTCTCCGTGACTCATACATACAGACTTTCTTAATGTGTTTGTAAAGAGTTAGATTCCATTATTCTTGAGTGGCGCAGTTCACTCGCTGGTTGTTTATGTGTCAGATAAACTTTATTAAAAATCTGCGGGGCTGAAGGGCTAATAACCCACCATCTCACTGATTGAATTTTGACGGACAGCCCTTAGTTCTAATTCACCCGTGGGATGTTGTGGACAGTGAGCTGAATCACGATATGAGCACAGATCAATAGGAATTAAACGTCTTAAAGAGTCGTTCAGAGAGAATCCAGTGCTGGGTGAAGTGTCTAAAACACATCCTGTTCACTGCAAATGAAGCGTTATTAAATTGTGCTGAAGCTTTGTTTGATGTCGTGCATATGTGAATAATCACTGCGTGTGTGACATGGGACTTTTTTCTGTGTAGAAGGCCAAATGTCCCAGAATGCCACTCAGCGAGATGTGCTTGTCAGTCCTGCTGACCTCTGACCCCGTGGAGGTCGTTGGTCTGACCGGATAAAACTCATCTGGGCTCCGAACGCTGTCTGACGTGTCCCTGCGGCACACCGCTGGAGGTCAAAGACACAATACCACACGGGATATCGCAGTCCCTTTAACATAAGACGTCTGCGGTCAGAACACGAAGAGAATACATGACTCACACTGTGAAAATCTCAGGATGAAGCAGCGTTTCGGGGGAGAGAGAATCCGACGGTCACAACTGATCCTCTGGGGCGGCCAACACTTGGATAACTGTATCGATCTCATATTGTTCAATAACAAACAAAATATTAAGGGCTCTGATGATAAATCACAATACAAAATGTTGACTTGAATTACTACTTTATGAAATATTCTTTAGGGTTTAGCTAATGGATTTTTTCACTATTTGTTATGAAGTGGAAAAAGTTTGAATTCAATATTAGTTTTGTTAAACTTTAAAAAAAAAAAAATGTATTTTAACTTTAATCTTGTGGGCGTCAGGGCCAGTTGAGAGTTGGATTGGTTGACGTGATGTGGAGTTTATAAAAGAAAAGCATTTTATTTCAGGGCTGAATATTACATTTACATTTAGTCATTTAGCAGACGCTTTTATCCAAATATAGAATAGTAGAGGTTAGACGTAAGCACTGCCTGTATTAAATGATGTCTTAACTGGGCAGTCCCGGAGGAAGTAAAACATTCATCCTAGCATTGTTTTTTGCATAAAGTTATAATAGTTTGGTGGAAGACATTTGATTAAAACGCGCAATATTATTCTCTCATTCGTCGTTTGCTTTTGTCGCTGTACAGTTGTTCTATGTTACAAGTAGTAACCGTCCCACCCCTGCTGCACTGTGATTGGACGTCTGCGTGTTAAATGATGGGTGTAGCTTTCTTCCCTAAGATAAACATTTTTCAATTCGGGCCGCACGACTGAGCTTAAGCAAAAATAAAACCAGCAGCTGGCTTTTTCAAATAACGCGGCGTTTCCGTCGGAAACAATTGAAAAAATAAGTCGAACGCTGGCTTAAACAGCGGACACAGGCCCCAAGTACGAAACTTCTGTCGGAAGTTTGACTTTTTGTCGATTTTTGCATCAGGAGCAAAGAGCAAGATTCATATTGATTCCCATATTGATTGTGTTCTCGTGAGACTTCAGAACGCCTCAATCTCTCGGACAGCATAGTGATGTTATATCAATATAGAGAAGACTTCTGCGCTCGGATCAAGGATAGAAAATATTCTTCAAACCCAAAACAAAAAATACCAAAAATATTAAAATTGTTCAAATTAAATTTGTAATAAACACAGACATAGACATTACAATATTAAAACCAGACAAAGTATGTTATGTGCTTTTAATAGAAAGATGACTTCAACAAAACTGTACATTTGGGGAAATTAAGATAAAACCATGACCATTTAAATCCTGAGTAGGTTTGAGCAATAAACATAATAGAAGTTTAATTTCCGTTTAAAATAACATTACGCCCCTGATTTAAATATACATATATATATGGCTTAATTGACAAACGTCAAATGGGTCATTTATATGCTGTCATCTATCACATTAACACCATGTCTATAAATTCCGCTTAGTTAGTCAATATAAATCCACGTAATTCTTTACTCCATTAATAGGTTTAATGGATTGACGTCGATTGCAGTAGACTGATTAAAAGAGAGATAGTTTTATTAATAATAAAATCTGGATTGGTTTGTTTTGACTGAAGTTTGATGAGAACACGGCGCCGGTGTTGTTTGCTTTACATGAACCTCTGCTCGAGCAGACAGATTTGATCGAGGATGACTGCTCTGAAACACAGATCCACCGTTTCAATTACATTTCATTCAGACATAATTAAGATTTGATGAATGGTACACGTAATGAATTGTGACGGGTGCGAAGAGCACATGTCCGCCTCTGGAGAGCAAATTTGCAATAATTTAATTTGTGTTAAGTGAAGGGTTTAATTTTTACATTGTGGATAATTGGTCTGTAGTGAACAGCGATGGACTCGCACTGAGCTCGGCTGAGCGGGACGACGATTTACTACCTGAAGATACTTAAAACAAAAAATATTGTAAATAAACCAGAAATATTCATTCATTATTCACTTTGCATCCTGTCTTTATATTTACATAACAGACCTAAATGATAAGAATGCTTATTATAATGTGTTCTGTGATCCGATTTTTCAAACTGTTCTTCAGTCCAGAATGTTCCATCCGGGCTTTTTGCTTCCAAGATAACAGCTGAAATGTAGCTCACGCCATCTGTACCAAAGTGTGAATGTTTGTGTGTTCATTGTGAGTAAATCTTGATGCTGATCCGTAAAACTCAAGTGTTTCTTATTTAGTTTGTAAATAATGATCCAGAACATAACATTTTGTGGAGTACAACATGTTACATTCATGTGTCTGATTGATCTACAATTAACACTCATCTATTCACAGAAATGTACAGTATGGTCCTCTCTCTCACACACTCCCACAGACTCACACACGCTTACATTCACACACAGGGAAACGCACACGAACACACGCACACACGCACAAAACATGAATGCTAACCCAAACAGACATGCACATCGAAACACACACACACACACACACACACAGTGACACACACACACACACACACACACACACACACACACACACACACACACACACACACACACACACACACACACACACACAGTGACACACACACACACACACACACACACACACACACACACACACACACACACACACACACACACACACACACACACACACACACACACACACACACACACACAGTGACACACACACACACACACACACACACACACACCAAAACAAATTTGCACACACTTGAGATAGAACTACACACACAGACACACAGATGCAAACACACTTTCTAACAGAAAAACACTCACAGACACATTCAGATGGGCACACACAAAAACAAGGATACTCCCAAACAGTCACACACACTCCCAGTAAAGAAATGCACTAAAACACACAAGCACAAATATTCACAGACACACACAAAATCTGATGCAAATACCCACGTATGTAAAAATCTATACATAAACACAGATATACAAACAAGAAACACATTATGCACAAAGACGCAGTCACATTTCCACACACTGATGCACACATACTCTCACACAAATGTGCGCACGAATACACACTTCCGAGCAGAAATAAACACATATATTAATAACACACACACTCTGTGTTTGAGTCAACACTTGGCAACATGTTCAGTGTTAATTGGTTTTGGTGAATTTGAATTTATAGGTTCTCATCATAACACGTTGTGTGTCCTCTCAATACTCATCACTGACTCACGGTGGTTCCTTTCTGAAAACTGGCCTCGTGTTCTATACAACAACCATAAAGATTTCTCGGTGAAATAACCTATTAAAATGTATGCTACTCAAAGCATAATACTTAAATAATAATAACATATAGCATAGTTTTTTATTGTTTAAGAACCTTTTGTTAAACAAGATAATGAGCATTCTGAAACTTTCCTTTTTTTTAAATGTCATAGCAACTGATCAGATCCCATCAGGAAAGCGTGATGTTTTTTTGCCACATCTGTCCGCGGTTTTTTCACTGAGATCAAACTCATACCATCCATATATAAATCATACATTTCTTCGTGTAAAATAAAGTCTTTGCCAATTTGCTCTGATGTTGCATTCCAACTTCTTTAATTTAATGATTAAAGAGACAAAACCAACAAACTGCTACCAGGACTGTGATGTGTTTATTCAGGTCTCAAGATGCCTCCACACCGGAACATCTGCCAAGAAATAAACTCAACTAAAATGAACCGTCTCCAACATAACATCTCAAAGTTTTACTCATGCAAACAACACTTTTCATTTCTTCAGAAAATGTACAAATCCAGCTTTTAGAAATGTGAGGAATGGTAAACGGGGCTTCAAGTAAAGACATCCTCATTTTAGAGCAGTCTTCCCTTTATCTAAAGAGGAATCATTTCTGCCGAGTAAAATAAATCATTAGCGTGAGAAAATGAATCTAATCCCATTATCTCACCAGATACCGTACACTCCCCCAGTATCTCGCTTTTCATATTATGTGTGGGTGTGTGTGTGTGTGTGTGTGTGTGTGTGTGTGTGTGTGTGTGTGTGTGTGTGTGTGTGTGTGTGTGTCAGACGGACCGATCAGACATCTGCTCAGATTTCATCATAGAGAACAAGCCTTGAAACAACATTATCCATCTACATATTCAGATATTCAGCCCCTCACAACAGCTGAGCAACACCACCATCCATACATCACTCCAGCATTTCTGTAAAGCAGGAGATGAGGATTTAAGAGAGAAGTAATCCAAAAATAATTATTGTCATCTTGAATTGGCCATTTGGGATTCGTTAGATTTATTTGACTCTAGTAACACCAAAAAAGATATTATGAGAAAGGTTTCACTGGAAATCAATGGGGGCCGATATTGTTTGGTTATCAACATGATTCAAAATATCTTCTTTTGCGTTGTGCAGAAATAAAATAGACACAGATGTATTTATTTACATTTGACGAAGACTTCAAACGTGGATCATTCCATCTGAATTCGTAAACAGATTAATTCATGCAAAAGAGATTAAATGAAGAATAAATTAATTCATACAAGATTCATGACAGATACTGATAAAAACAATCATGTTTTCCTCAGAATAATAAAAACTGTGGTGTTTTAGAACAACATAATTTGTTTTATTAAGTCATTTATACATACCTGCAAAAATTACTATTCATGTAAACCTGTCGCTGTGATGTCAAGCACTTCAAATCTAAAACTGCAGACAACAAAACCAGATTTAACAGCAGTAAACCTTTTTCATCTGCGACACATTCGTTTTTACATTTATAAAATGACTAAATGTAAAATCAGCTGAACGCCACAAGACTCCAGACTCTTTCCTAAAGCAGACTTTTTGTTAAATATTGATCTCTTTGACGGCACAAAAATGAAACCTGAAAACACTTCAAAATAGTCCAGACGATAAACTATTTGACTCTTCAACTACTCTTCTCAATATCAAAATAACCTTGAAAAAATATTTCTTATAGTCCATAACCAGTAACTCTACCATACAATTATTAATATCTCAAATCACGAAGGCTTTAGATGCCAGAGTTTGCTTTCAGACGATGATAAAACAAGATAATAAATTTACTCTGAATGAGTACAGACCGAGATCATCAAAAAGATTTGGGCTTTTTTGATCTCAACCCATTAGCAAACACCCAAAACACCAAACAGCATAATAGTAAAGTATTAACAGCCATTCACAACACTTGAACAACTTCATAGTAATTTTAAACCCGACCATCAAATTAATATGATGCACGACTGACATTTTCTGCAAACTAAAGGAACGAAAGGGATATTTCACCACACAATTACTGTAGAGTTTGGATCTCTTATCATTTCAAAATTGTATGACTTTCTTTCTCATGCAGCCGCAAAAGAAGATATTTTGAAGAATGTTGGTAAGCTACTATTCACTTCTATTGTGTGGACACAAAGCAAATGCAAAGTAAATGAGTGAAAGTCACCAACATTCTTTAAAATGTATTTACAGCAGACGATAAATTACATACAAGTTTGAATGGACAAGATGAGAAGAATTTTAATTTTGAGGCAAACTAATTCTCTAGGTGCACTTCTTATTGGAGATACATCATACGTTCATATTTAGATATGACTCATTTCTTGCTGTTTTGTAAAAACCCGAATCTTATCAGACAGATTTAAACATATCCAGCCTGAGGGAAGGTGAGGAGACATATAAAATCTCTTCTACACCGCTGTAGGTCTTAGCTGCGGGCTGTATGGCCTTTACAGAGCATTCAAGAGCCATGAGGTTTATACACAAGAGTTATTCTGGAAACACACCGCACCCGTCTGAGATCCTTAAGAAAGAATCTCGTGGGATTCTGAAGAAAGACTTTAGTTTGGTGTTACTCATGAAGGAAATCTCTGGCAGGACATTGGAAGGATGAGGTGAGGTCAACCTGTGAAAGATAGTAAACTATTCACCCAAAATATACACATCCTTGTTCTGTTCAAAACCTGCGAAACTTGTATTCCATACAAAGACAGGGTTAGTTATGAAACTGATGAGAACTAGGGCAGAAAAGATCCAAAAAATGATAGAATTCTTCACATAATTCTTACAATAGAGTTTCCACATTAACCTTCAAAATGTTGCGAAACCAAACTTGAGTAATGTGTCTTCTAAAAAACACAACATGAGATAAAAAAATACACCAGGAGAGAAAAGAATGTGTGTTTAGTGACGCACAAATCGTTTTTGGAACCACAAAATCAAATAATAATAAAAAACATTTGTGATTTAGAGATTTTATTTTCCTAATCTGCAAACACACACTGAACCACGCGCGCGCGTGTGTGTGTGTGTGTGTGTGTGTGTGTGTGTGTGTGTGTGTGTGTGTGTGTGTGTGTGTGTGTGTGTGTGTGTGCACCTATATTCATTCGTGGTTTCAGAGGTCTGAATGAGTGATGGTGGGCTGCAGTCATACATCTTTCATCCACCATCTGCTCCACACTTAATAAAATCAAAATTTCTCCATCAAAATAACATCAATTCTTCAGTATTCAATCCATCTTGCCATGTTTCCTACCTTTGCCAAAACCCCTGTAAGTCGACATGATTCAGGGCACATTTGCATTGCTGTATTTGATTAAAATACATCGTAAAACAATTCTTTTATCCCCTTTTTATTCTAAGACAAAATAAATAATACATTTTTAAAAACGAGGTATTAAAACATATTTATTGTATAATTCATCTAGGTGAACAAATGTGCTTCCAATCACAAGTGTGATATCTCATCCCAAAATCTGACATCATTTATTTACTCTCTTGTAATTCAAACCCGTATGACTTTCTTAAATATAAGATATTTTGAAGAATGTTGATAACTATCCCATTCAATGGTAGGAAACACAAAACAATGCAAAGTCGGTAACATTCTTCAACATATCTACATTTGTGCTCCGCATGAAAGTCATACAGGTTTGAAAAAAGTGTCAACCACACAAACTGTGAGTAAAATAATTTTAGTACGAGTTGAGCGGATTTTTCTCCTGGAGGACAGACAGCTGCATCATCACAGGACGTGGAGGATGAGTCACCAATCAGATGCCAGAATAAACAGCAGGACTGCAAACACCTCGGATGAGACTGCTGTTCTCATAAGTTTGAGATATTGCCGTGAGAAAGACTTCATCATAAGAAGACACAAAAAGTGAAGGAGACGAACGCTTACTGGTGCATTTTCGGTGCAACAGCCAATATGGTCAATTAAAAATACAAGAGCTTGTTTGATTTGACTTTCAATTTATCTTTCTATTCATAACTCATATATGGAGGTCTTAAAAGGTTTGTTGGATTTTGATTTATGGTAACTTTACTCCAGAATAATAGTCTTTAATCTTAAAATGAATCCTTTCTTCTGTGATGTCACGTTTGATCCTTTCTTACCCCAAGTCTTTAAACGAGGTGTAAGTCCATATATAAAGCCAATGAATAACATGAATGTGTGTGAGTGTGTGTTTATAACCTCACACTGACCATATGTGACACTAGTTCTGCCCACAGGAGACTAATTGTCTAATGACATTCAACACACTGTTCGGAATGAGCTGATGAACACAATGCGCTGTGGGACACCGAGAAACCAAACCCATAGCGGAGCATGCTGGGACCTGAACTTATAACTGTACACAGGGCCAAACATCATTATCATTACCTGTCAATCATTTTCAAGCAATACTAACTTAAGACATTCCAGATAAAAAATCCTTTGGTATTCAGAGGAACGGTGTTTCTCTCCAATCTTTAATGTAAGCACATTATAATTTGCATTCAGTTAGAGCCAAGGGGTCCATGTGTCGGACACAAAAAGTGTGAAATTTAAAGAAAAGAGTATTTTTTATTACAAACCAAACTAAACAGAACTTGATATTATAGTCGACTAAATTGTCAACATTTTGGGAAATAGAATATTAACATTTACATTTATTCATTAGGCAGATGCTTTTATCCAAAGTGATTATCACTGCAGAGTAATCAGGGGTAAGATGTCTTGAAGGACACTTCAGTCTTTGTCTGCTTACACTGGGATTCGACCCAACAACCTTCTGCTTACAAGCCCGACTCTCTAACCATCAGACCACGACTGACCTATCGGTAAAGCAGAGTTAAATCCAAACTTGTGGTCCTTTTTCCTCTTTCTCTTACCCTATAACATTTAACAATGTCTCTTCCATGTATTGTCTAATAATGTCTTAAGAAAATAACAGTATGACACAGTAATTAAAATTACATATTTAGACTTGTTTAAATATTCAACATTTCGCAAGGTGAAAAATACGACCTTTCTTTTTCAATTTCATTTCACATATAACAAAAAAACATAGAAATGGATAAATTAATAGATTACATTTCTGACAATACAATGCTTTGATTCCCAATTTAAAGTCTTGATATGAGTTATCTTTATTTTTACATTCTTAACAACTTCATTTCTCATGTAATGACCACTTGTATCTAATTTTTTCGCTAAATGAAATACTGATTACTCTCTGTGTAAACTTGGCATTTAACAAAAACATTGATACATTCGTCAAATTAAATTTAAACCCAGAAATATTGTAACATTTGCAGAGAAATTCAATATTGTATCACTTTTTAAAAAACGTTCTAATTGACACGTACATATTGATAGTTCTGAAAGTTGGTATATTTAGTTTAAAAGTTTTTGTAGAATATTAAACTTCTCAAACAGGAAGCGATGTCTTTCAATCTGCTAAATAAATATGATTAATAAGAGTCAATTGTATATATATTAATAATAAGTTACATTTAGGCATTAGCAAGTTGGCGAAAATATTCCAGAAATGCATTAAGTCAATACAATAAAATGATTATATTAAATAAATTGATTATTTGCACTTCTGATGTATTAACATGTGCTTTTCTCTAACTAAATTTCAGGTTGTGGTGAAAATTAGTGACGCACACTTCAAGCCTAATACATTACAGATAAAGTCAACAGGCATTTTACGTCATACAGAAGCAATATGGAAAAACTGTATCGACCAATCAGCTTCGAGGATGATGTATTTTATAATAAATGGTTTCTATATGGCATTTTGAAGACTGACCTTTTAACAGAACGTGTTAGTGTGACGGCTCAGCACTTCCAGTCCGTTGGCCTCAGACTAACACACATCAGAGGAAGTATGCGTGTTCCCTTTCCACGACAGTTTTCTCGCTTCTGCCCTCATGATAACGATCCTCTGACAGCGCTTTAAGATTCACATATTCACCTCCAGAGAACCTTTGTCTCGCCTTCATCTCATAGAGACGACAGTCAGACATACCTGAGCAAGAGACAGGTTAACACAATTTACTTTAACAAATGTTAACAGAATTTCTCATTAGAACAACAAATTCTATGCATAGATAAACTGAATATTCAACCTTAATGTTGAAACAAATTATAAAGTACATTTTTTGTTTTGTATGAAACAAGTTTGCACAATTATGCATTTACTATTTCTATAAATCTGCCGTTTTAATAACACGCAGTCATCATCACCACCATGTGTTTCTTTGATTTAATCATGCCTCTCATATGAGGGCTTCATATTTTAGCGTATTCATAGAAAGCTCAGCATTTATGATGATCGAGGACGCCATTGTGCTTCAGATAATTTAATAAGACCTTTAATTCTGTCTGCCTGTAAAAACATCGCCGCGCGATGATAAATTCAAAGGAAAACAGAAGGCGCCAGTGTTGTTTATCCCATTCCAAAAATAACAGAATGTCATAAAACCAGGATCAGGACTACATAGTACGGTGTAGATGAACTAATGAAAGTCATCAAAGCATGAGTAATAGAAGTGAAACACAAGAGATGTACCAAACATCTTTGAATGATTCTCGTATGTGTGTTTGTGTGTACATTTGTCTTTAAAATCACACAAAACAGAATGAAACTATCATAAATGCATCAACAAAGGAAAACATTACTGTAATGATCATTTTTGTTATAAATATACTGTAAATATACAGTTTACTGTATACTGTATAGACTAACATTTTTGCACACTGTTTCAGTCTTTTATGCAATGCCTTACAGAATAAAGGGATTAAAAATAATATGACAGATTATATATCAAGTAGGACAAGGTTCACATACAACATATCCATATGAACCAACCTGTTGGCTAAGGCTACCCAAGCCCCACAGGCACCCTTAATGCATGCTCAGTGCCCCCAGTTCCGTATGGTATTCAGTATCAACACAGGACAAGACACCACTAATTTTATAGTCATTTGTCAGCCCATAGTGAGTCAACAAGCTCTTTCAGTACTCTCTGTTAAACCTCTCCTCTGATCCAGACTTCTTTAAGCAGGCTTGTTGTGGAGTTGGCCACAAATCACCTGCATCCCATCTCCACAGGGAACCCTTTCGCAGTCCAGCCCCACTCCCACTTACGGAGGCCTCATTAATGGCCTCTTCTCAAGGTACAGTTCATTCGACAACGGTCACAGTTCTACTGGAGTAGGTACCATGTCAGGTCGCAGATCGGTTGCAGCAATTACCAGGGGTAAAGTCAACTGGTCAATTGGTCAACTCGCATTTCCCAATCCCTGGCTATTTCGAACACCTTAGTCTAGGGGAACGGGCTTGGGCCACTTTTAAGGCCTTCCCGAATAAAGACCTGCCTTTGTAGGTTCGTCTGGATGTTTTGGGATCACTTTTTCTGCAATTCATTTGGTCTCAAGCGCTGTAGCACCTTAGTACTCTGTTGTGACGCCATGAATATCTTCCCTGTGCCAAACTCTTCTTGGAGCATCCACAAGAGTATGTTTGGTTTGCTGAAGCTGCACACGGGTGGCAGGCTTGGTCTTGTCCATACATGCAGATTTTTCAGTAAGGGCAGAACACACATGTGGCTCTGATGATAAAACTCTATTTGTATCCATGCTTCACAGCCGGCTACAGGGTATTTTGCGCCGTTCAATGCCTTCCCACCTCACCCAACTCTGGTCTTTCCCATTTGACTGCGCAATAAACGTTGCTTCATAACTCCATCTTGTGTTCTGGTTACTGAATCAGTGGGATGTCTTCAGAAATAGAGATTCATGAGCTGCTAAACCTCTGGAGTCTACACGGGAAAGTCCGGACTGCTGGGCGAATCACTGGCACAACTGTTCCCATACTTCAAGAACTGTATTTATCCGCAAAATCTCCGGGACCCTTCACCCCCAGCACACCGTTACCGTCTGGTGGTGCTACAGAGCACCGAGCACAAAAACATGCAAACCTTCATCCACATCCTTCATTAGGCCATCAACCTCATGAACTGGTAAATGTTCACCTTCTGCAATGAAGTGTGCAAGACATGTCACATACAGCACCTGATAACTTTTATATTTATAAAACATCTGCATATTCTATACCATCAGGAGCTCTTCTGTCACATTACATTTGCACCATAGTGTGATATCTGACATATCTTCTTTAAGTTTCCTATATGATACTTGTCACTTGCTTGTCACTTTACATTGCATGTATACTGGAAGCATCTTTCACCAAGCACACCTATTTTGATTCTGCTAAAAATAAAATATGAATATAATATGTTGGGTCAAGTGTGATATAGGTTTCTTGATGATATAGGGAATGTTGAAGGCGCAATGCGGGATATTATAGAAGATCTATTGACAGAAAACCAAGTTTAGGAAAGAATCACTTTCAATAAAACATGTTAATGAAAACAAGATAATCAAGCGAAGAATCTGAGAGAGAGCGAAAGAGAGACAGAGAGAGAATAGGTCTTGGTCATTAGAGCTCAGCTTCTTCACTTTGAATGTTTTACCCTTGACATTTCCAGCAGAATGAGTCTTTATTCGTTTATAATGACCTCCTAAAGGTTAACTAGTCTATAGAGTCTCAAATCCTCCCTCCTAATTTCCCGAATCAACTGTCTTCCTATAACAAAGCTTCAACGAAGGCTCTCTGCACACCTATAAATAATCTTTAAAAGTCCAATTATCTTCTCCAATGAAATGCTTTCAAACAATGTTTTACAGAAAAATCACGCAAGAGTTTGCCCTGTAAACATCATTGTAAAGCATTCAAATTTGATTTGACTCTTCCTTTGTGTTGGTTTATTCAATAAAAGTGAAATTAGACTCAATGTTTGAGTGTGCCGTCCGTGCGTCAATATCTTCTGTTTGCTCTTCAGTGATCCATTGATTTATTGGTCTGGATTTTCAGAGGCCATAAAGAATGCTTTCTCTGCTATAACAGGAAATTACATTCAGACAGATTTAAAACTTGTTCTTACAGCCGTGTGTACAGTGACCCGATCGTAACTTTAATGTGTACACATGTACGGACGGTCACAGATGCTATTAAGTTTATTATTGACTCATCTTGAAGATTCGGAATCTTGTGCAATTACTAAAGCTTTTCACTATCTTAGCTGTCCACAACCGCCACATTATCATTGACTTTTACACAATACCGTAGACCATAAAGCGCAATAGACTGGAGTAAATGTGATGCTTTAAAATCTTGCATCATTCAGCACTTTCTAATAATAGAAGCATAACGCTCCATCCATGAAGGTTAACACACACACGTTCAATATCACTTCACTGATACGAGTTATTAACAAATCTTCATATTTTTTAATATAAGAGGATTTCACACAACTTCATATTCACGTCTGATAGGATTTGCTGGATTTAGAGCACATCAATGTTTTTAATATGTGAAATAAAGCACGTGGTGTTAGAATTATGATTTCATCAGCAGTGACAGATCGCAGAGAGAAAGACAAATACGGAAGAAAAAATTTAATTCAAGTTTTTCTTTGCTTGCTTTTTACCCGTAATAATGAAAGATTCTTCATTGTGATGCCTGAGGGCACTTTCCAATCGGATGAGCTCAATAAAAATGTTCCGGAATAAGTAAAGAAAGCTTGTGAACAAGGTTTCCTTAAGATCATTTCCCTACTCGTATTCACACCGCCGAGAGAAACTCTTTAGTAACTTTAAGTGCTTCCTGCCCTACCAATAAAACTTCCAACATCCGGGAACCATGAACTCGTTCCTTCATGGTCTCCCAAAAACATGAACATTAAGGCTATGAAACAAGTTATTTCTCGATTTGTGTGTTTTAAAAGACCCCATTAATTCCAACATACCTGTTGTGACACAGAAGGGTTCTTCGGATGGTTCTTTATTAAACCACTAGCCATAATGATTCTTGTACTGCATCATAAATATCTTTTATTTTTAATATAAAACAAAAATCTATAATACAACTGATAAAGGTTAAACTTGATAGTTGTTATGATTTTGAGTGTTGTTACCCCTTCTGTATTCTCTCTTGTTTCATTGGTCCTGTCTTGTTTCCCCAGGTGTGTCTTGTTATCTCGTTTATCCTTAAGTATAAAAGCCCTTGTGTTTCCATTGTCTGATTGTCAGTCTTTGTGTGTTTGTATGTACACATGTGTATTCCTGGTTCCTGGTTCCTGGTTCCTGGTTCCTGGTGCCTGGTGCCTGGTTCCTGATCCCTGGTTCCTGATCCCTGGTTCCTGATCCCTGGTTCCTGGTTCCTGGTGCCTGGTTCCTGATTCCTGGTGCCTGATTCCTGGTGCCTGATTCCTGGTTCCTGGTGCGTGATTCCTGGTGCCTGGTTCCTGGTTCCTGATTCCTGATCCCTGGTGCCTGGTTCCTGGTGCCTGATTCCTGGTTCCTGGTGCCTGATTCCTGGTGCCTGATTCCTGGTGCCTGATTCCTGGTGCGTGATTCCTGGTGCCTGATTCCTGGTGCCTGATTCCTGGTGCCTGATTCCTGGTGCCTGGTGCCTGATTCCTGGTGCCTGATTCCTGGTTCCTGGTGCCTGATTCCTGGTGCCTGATTCCTGGTTCCTGGTGCCTGATTCCTGGTGCCTGGTTCCTGGTGCCTGATTCCTGGTGCCTGATTCCTGGTGCCTGATTCCTGATTCCTGGTGCCTGATTCCTGATTCCTGGTTCCTGGTGCCTGATTCCTGGTGCCTGGTGCCTGGTTCCTGGTGCCTGGTGCCTGATTCCTGGTGCCTGGTTCCTGGTGCCTGATTCCTGGTGCCTGATTCCTGGTGCCTGATTCCTGGTGCCTGATTCCTGGTTCCTACGTTTTGGATTGTTCTGCTGCCTGTTATGATCCTTGCATGTGTTGGATCTTCACATTTTGTATTAAAAGCTGCACTTATATCTAAGCTTCATTCTTGGATTCCCACATGTTACAATGGTTAAAAGGACAGTAACATATGCTTATTAATACACAATAATACACTGAAACCCTCACAAAGGTTCTTAATACTCCAGTTTCAGGCAGAGGATTTGTCGAGGAGCTTTATTACAATGTCACTTGAACAGTACATGTTTACATTTAAAATATTTTATATGAAATGTAAGTCCAAACACTGAAGGGCATTCGTACGCTTTACAGAATAAGATTAATGAGATCTCAGATATAAACAAAAGTGAAAGAGAATGATGTGAAGAGATGTTTGAATATCTGCTTTATACTTATCATGATTTTACAAAGGTTAAAGATAAAATGGCATTTTTAATAAAGCAGTAACATTAACAGACTTCAAAGCGCATTATTAAAAAAGTTTTGTTTCTTTATATGTTCAAAGCGCTCTGTGAAGAAGACAATAGCGTATCTATTTTTGGATGTTTAATTTGATGTCTAATGTGAACACTTTTCTTTGTTCTAACAGACATGTTTTCTCAGGTGACCTCAGAGAAAAAAATCATAAATGTTTAATATCTTTGATCTCCAAGTGTGAGGCAAAAAAATGATCCGCAGAAACAAGAAGATGAGATTAAACTTTTTAGCTAAAAATAAATATATAGATGATAAATGATAAAAAATACTGGTTTGGTGTCCACACCTACAAATGCTTTCATTACTTTACACGAACATGTTCAGAGTTGGGAGAGGAGTTGGTTTCTTCTTGAGACATTTTTTAATGGTCTACTTACCAATAGTATGATTTATTGTTCTTATTTCTTATTTTCATTTTTTGTCATGTGAAAAAATATATTAAGTTTATTGTTATAGGGCAGCACAAACAAAGTGATGGTTGACCCAAACATTAAAATTCTATCATAACTTACTCTTGTCGTTTCAAACCTGTATGAATTTCTTCGGCAGAACATTAAAGAAGATATTTTGAAGAAAGTTGGTAAAAGAACAGCAGCAGTGCCCATTTGACTTTTTTAAATGCAAACAATTCCAAAGGTTGCCAGTTTTTTTAACATTCTTGAAATATCTTATTTTGTATTCCACGACTAAACACATACAAGATTGAAAAGTGGGTGAGTATCGATGGCAGCCTTTTATGTATATATCAATTTAATGCTTAATTCTATATAATACAAACTAGTCTTATAATATATGAGTGTGCGAATAGTTGTGGATGAATGTGTTTTGATATTGACGAAGTTCAGAAATAAACATTTTTACAATTAAATCCCTCTCACACTAACATAGCTCAAAATAAAACTATTTACATTCTCCGCACTCACCAGCCGATCATCTGACATCTCTGGAGATTCAGGATGCTTTTTGATGCTCATGTTACTCTGTGGTTAAAGAATGAAAAGCAAAGCTGAAGCACAAGTTCATGTTGATGATCCTAATTCAGAAAAATATACACAAATATTGACCCACTGAATCTAAAGAGACTGCAACTCACAGCCCACAAATTGTATAGAGGTTAAAATAACATAATTGAAATACATGACATCATCATGAGTTAAATCTGATGGTCATATACAAATATACATAGAAACAGATTCAGTGCTGGCATTAAAAGTCATTTGTCTGTCAGCAAAACGGTACACGCAACATTTTATACAAGTAGATTTGTTTCATTTGACAGAATTATAACAAAACTATAAGGCAGCCCCTTTAAAAAATACACAAAATGATAACCCATTAATTGGCTGAAACATTAAATTATAAAAATATGAAAGAAAATATGAACAATAAATTAACTGATAAACACCATGGTCGAATATTTTAAATAAATTAATTAACATTCTTCCGTATTTCGACTTAAATATACAAAAAAATTCACAGTACAACCAAATTTGTTAAATATACAAAACAATGGTTTTGATTGAAGTGAATTAAGAATTTCCCCAAAAGAAATAGTAACTAACAAACATTCTTCTTTCAAAACAATAGCACAAATTATATTATTTTTAAGAAAACACAACATTTGAATCGTTTTCAGCCCTTCATGTAAGTGTCTCTTAGTCGTTCACTTCTTTGTGGAGCAATGCAGTCTTTACCGGTCCAATATGGTTGCGACAAATGGCGTGCTTTCACGGTAAACACAACTATTATACTTCACTTTAAACTGCATTTTTTTTTTTTTAAATATCCGCTTGGTATCCAAACACGTACAAGCGAATGTATTTTTACTTATAATAATGAAGGAATATTTCAATGCAGTCATACAAACACCATGAATTTTACCCGTGAGTAAGCACTGGTGATTAAACATCATTAGCTCTGTCATTATGTATTGTTCAATATGTATTGTTCACTTCTTATATCTACATGTATTGTGATGTTTAATGAATAAGGGAACTGTGTGAATGGTAAAAATAAAAGACATTTGTAGTCCCTCAGTAAAATTTAAAGCTCATTGACTATTGTCTCGAAGTCACAACTCACTCTACATTTCTATCGCCTTATTCACAGAACAGAGAAGACTAAATACTTATAAAAATTCTTTAAAAACGTATTCAATCATTTCAACTGAATACCGTTCAATTATTTTAATTATATATTTTTTAACATTATTAATAAAATAAGTCAAATAGACCCATCATAGGCATATCCAACACATGGTTAATGATTTATATGCATTTACGGCATCATAAAAATAAATATTTATGTTACATATCAATTATTTTAAATACTATTAATATATTGGTTTTCCTTACATGTACCATGATGTGTTTCATAACAATTCTGTAAAAGTCTGGTTTTACACTGTGTATTTCTTTATACAAATATTTATTTGATATCAATTTAAAAGATAATATAATAACATAGAAAGCATAAATAAGTCGACTTAATAGAAGCTCATATTATTAGTATAACCAATTAAAGTGAGTAGTTAATTTCACTTACATTGTAAACTACAAACCATTGACTTCAAAAAGTAACAGACAGCTACACTAGTATATAAAGACTGAATAAAAGTTCACATAATTTATTAATGATGCAAAGCGTGCTGGGACCTGGAGCCCTACCTGCATCACTATAGACATCACTGTTCCCCATGGGTCGTTCTGACCTTTAACAGACTGAAAACCCCTCGACAAATATTATGTACAGTTATTGAGGTTATTGTTAACTCTGTCAGCATTCATTACTTGTAAAATATGCAAATATGGCCCAATAAAATCTAATATATCACTACACATTTAGAATGCTCTGAATAAGTCACGAGAGTTCTGGCCTTGCCATTCCGTTCCAACTTTATTATAGATGATGTTTTGTCTATCTCTCAGACACACACCCCGCACCCACACACACACACACACACACACACACACACACACACACACACACACACACACACACGCACACACACACACACGCGCACACACAATCACACACACACACAATCACACACACACGCACGCTCAAACACACACACACACGGTGTGAATGCTCTGGTCTATATTTGGAGTGTTAATTAACTCTGTTTTCTTGTCTGCATGGACGTCACGTTGTTTACTCTTGACACTTTCAGACTTCCATTTTTCATTTGTCTCCACTCTCATTTTCCATGTCTGACACTCTCTCGCTCTCTCTCTCTTTACTGGCATAACAAATACACACACATGTTTTGCCAAATCATTTACATCCCTGCATACATACGGTGAAATCAATAACAGCTACCGTAAAAGAATGTCCATAAATAAAGAAATTAATAATTACGTTTATGGATTAAAGTTACGCATAAAACAATTTCGTTTAACTGGACAGAGACTAGTTATATGAAACACTGAAGTTTTGGGAAAGGGTTGCTAGGCAATGGTGTACACTACCATCTGTTGACTCTTTGGTACATGACAAATCACAAACGAATAGTGTCAGTGTGTCAGTATCTCACTCACAAATATCTGAGACAGCACATGTACAACTTTTAGATGTAACATTTTTTTTATCATGCTGTATAGAGCTTCTTGATAATGAGGAAAATTATTTTGCCCATGTTGAGATACCGATTATTCATATTCACACACAAATACACAAAATGCACAAATTGTTAATTTAATAAAAAACTAATTTCCTACAAATAATGGTAAAACTTGATAATAACATGATTCAAACAAGATGTAAATACATATACATTTAACTAGACAATATATAAATTATAAAACAAAATGCAAACTGAATGTAGCACAGTAATTGTACAAATACATTTCAATATGGAAATAATGATAAAATAAAATAAAAATAAATGTATTGCAAAAATTTATATCAATATTTTTTTTTTTAATTGATTTATTTTGCAATGATTAACTGCACAGCCCTTACACTGTCCTTTGGCGTCCTATGCCGACCACGGTTGCCCCAAATCTCTGAGTGGCTAACATTCTTCCAAATATCTCTCTTTGAGTGCGACCAAACCAAGAAATATGTGAAGGCGTGGAACTACTTTAGCTTGAGTAAGTCATGACAGAATTTGCCTTTTTGGGTGAACCAGTCTTTTAAGCTTGCAGATGTTGATCATGTCTCATTTCTTTCTGATTTAGGGTCAGTTATGGCTATGGTTAAGGTTTGGAGATTGCGTGGATGTTGTTCCAGGGTCAACAAAGCACATTTGCTAAAGAGACTGCATAAATCAGTGTGTAGTAAAAGTATCTCATAAGACACAGAGACACGGTCACACTAGTTGCTTGGTTAGAGCAATTAGAAACCCAATATCACTATTGTTTTTGGGGGGGGTTCATGATCTGTGAAGGTGCAATTAGAAAACTCTTTATGAATCAATAACAGTTTTCCAGTGAGACGTGTGTGTGGTCCACCAAAGTCATGCACTCCTCGCACAAACACTATTGTGCAGATATTACTGGATGTTGGCCACCTCATAAAAGGTCTAAAACCAAAGGAAATGGATGTGTTGATGTATGATGTATTGCAGTAACTACGATGCGACGCAGGGGAACATTAAAACGTGTCAAACATCTAACATAAGTGAATAAAGCTATTAGCAGTTAATTATTTAATATGAATAGTACATTTGCACCTCTCAACATTGGTCCAGAGAAGTTCTTATCGTTACGCCCTAATCATGTGTACTGTATATTACATTAGAAACATGATAATAAAAGTGTCATTGTAAATGAGTAAAGCATGGTCAGGTGAATGACACTGTACCAGGTGTTGTGTCTAACCTCCTGCTTGGCATTGATTCAATCCTCCAGGAGACTGACAGCTGTGATATCACACCATCCATACACCTGCTGACATCACACACATACCTAATTTCAACTGAACACATGAGGGAAAATAAATCCTATATTATTTATTATTACTTATATTATGTTTCAAAGCAATGCCATTTATGGCCAACGTTAGAAACACAATTCTTTATTTCCCTCCCGTTGGCGTGGATCTCTACGCTTTAATGACACAAAAGCATACAAGTTGTCATATTTGTTCTATGTTGTGATGTCTTTATCAATTAACATATGCCGACAATTCTTTCGACAGGTCGATGATGTACCTGTGACAAGGTCATCCATTCCATTCCCAGACGAGGAAACAGCTGTTAGTCACTAATACACTTTTATACACATTTTAATAAATGCAAGTAAATTAAAATGTTTGAAATTTGTTAATCCCTACTAGAATTTATAATATTTAAATAATGTAATAATAAAATGGGTCTTTTAAATTTTATATGTAATATAAACACATTTAAGAAAGGTTATTATTGTCAAAACATAGAAATGTGTCATTTATATAAGTATCAGAGTTAAAATGTATTATGTGGACAGATTTGTCACCAGCTGTTAATAAAGTGTATAGGGCCAATACGGGTATATAACCCGGATTGATTCTGTCTGACCACAAAACTGTTACGATGAATCTTGTTATAGTGTATCCATAGCACCACAATTTTTAAGATAACAGCATTTATTATTCATATTCTTAATGTTCAATATAAAATAGCTCAGGTCTAAATGAGCTTTTCTCATATGGATTTATAATTACCGCAGAGCTTTAAATATAAGAGTTGACCGCTCATGCCACCTTATACATTTACTCTTACTTCAAGATTATAGTGCTCTATATACAGACACCTCACAAACACACACAGAAGCTGTGGAGATTAAATATTAAAATTCTCATTTGGCTGGTGATTAGATGAGATGAGATAATGGCATGAGGGAGGAAGAGTAAGAGGATGAGAGTGACAGTGAGAGAGGAAGTTTCTTTAGAGACAATGATACGATTCTGTGATATATATGTCTAACTTTCCAGTCGGGTTTCAGACCATATCATAGAACCGAGACTGCTCTCCTTAGAGTAAGGAATGACCTGCTCCTATCATCAGATCGTGGTTGTAATTCTCTATTTGTGCTATTAGTGTTTGAAACTATTGACCACAACATTGTTTTGCATAGACTTGAACACTTTGTTGGCATAAATGGGAGTGCACCAGCATGGTTTAAACCGTACTTAACTGACCGTCATCATTACCTTGCTTTGAATGAATAGGTATCATATCGATCACAAGTGAAGTATGGAGTACCTCATGGCTCAGTACTAGGGCCGCTTCTCTTCAAGCTATACATGTCACCTTTGGGATCAATTTGTAAAATAATGGAATATATAGCTAATTTAAAAAACTGGATGACATGTTCTACATGTAATAACCTAACATATTGTATTAGATCTGATGGCTGCTCTTTGAATTATACGTCATCAGTAAGGAAGCTAGATGTGCTATTTGATATATATCTTTCCTTCGAAAGCTATGTTTCTAGCAATACAATAATATGCATTTTCCATCTCAGAATAATATATAAACTACAGCCTATACTCTCAGTGTCAAATGCAGAAATCTTAATCCATGCATTTATGACCTCAAGATTGGATTATTGTAATGCTTTATTGGATGGTTGTTCTGTACGCTTAGTAAACAAACTAAGAAGTAAACTCCAAAATGCTGCAGCAAGATTTCTTACTAGAACCAGGATGTATGACCATACAACTGGCTCCCTATTAAACATTGTTTAGATATTAAATGATAAATAACATGCTTTTAATATCCAAACCCGGTTTTTAGGTTGCATATATTAGGTTAACCGCATCCGGGAACACTTCCCATAACACCGATATATTTGCTACATCATTAGAAGAATGGCATCTACGCTAATATTAGTCTGTTTCTCTCCTCTTCCAAGTTCACTGAAACCACGAGATCGGGCCTGTATCCAGATTAGAGGGACATTGCAGTCACCCGGATGAATTACGAATCCAGACCAGATGGTCAAACGGGACCTGGAAAAGCCCTCTACAGACCTGAAAGAAAGCAGAGACCAGGACAACTTGAGCCCCGGATACAGATCCCCTGCAAAGACCTTTCCTCAGGTGACCATCGAGATAAGACCACGGGATACAGATAATTCTTCTCCACCCTGCTGCAGCCTGGAACTGAACCGCTGGTTTCCTCTGATCGGAGGAGAACTGGCCCCCCAACTCAGCCTGGTTTCTCCCAAGGTTTGTTCTCCATTCTGTCACAGATGGAGTTTTGGTTCCATGCCGCTGTCGCCTCTGGCTTGCTTGGTCGGGGTCACTTCATTTACAGCGATATCATTACTCTGCCTTTAATTTCATTCTGTATTATGGACACACTGTTAAACTAACCAATGTGGTTCAGCTGCTTTGACGCAATGTATTTTATTTAAAGCGCTATATAAATAAAGGTGACTTGACAAACCTTTAGAAATAAAGGCATATCGTTTTTATTATCTTGTATATATTTACTGTATTTAATGCATGATTCAATGCACAATATCTTCAGTAAAGAAATAATTGTTATATCATACCAGAAAAATTCCCCATGAACTTCCATTCAGAATAAATCTCTCTCTGTTAACACACAACATGGCAACAATGATCATTGGTTTATTCGATCTCTTGAAATGTTTAATAGTGTAACATACAAACATGTTCAGTCAGGACTTACTGTAAGGAACAGGAAACATGCCGCCTTATCACACACTTATTTCATGTCAGGAAGTCAAGGGGCTTTGTGGTGCCAGCTTTATTTATTATTAAAGATTTTAAAGTGATGCCGCGATGTGCTCTTGCTGTGCGGTAAAGTCCACAGAGTTATTTCATAACCACCTTTCAGGGATTTTCCACTTTAATTCGATCATTCACGCACACACACAAGTACCAGACGCAGTTTCATTAAACTGAATCAACACTGAGAGACTGTATGTCCGTCTCTGAAAGTCTAAGATCAGTCACGTTACTCCAGTCATAAAACCTGTCTACAGGCAGATGACCTTAACTTAATCACATCACTCCTTGAGTGTCCATCAGACCACACAGGGCATTCTTTTCTTGGGATGGGTCGCCAGGCAACTTATTCTGATGGGGTTTAAATGAAAGATTATAGTAAACCGAAATGACAAACAATATAAGCAGACATAAATAAAAGATAAATAGAAAGTGGCCCCTTTAAACAGATCTCAACTCTTAAGTATATTTAAAATATTCATATGTGACAATAATTATTATTCATACTAAATATTAAAATTAAAGTCTATTCTTGTGTGAGTGTGTGTGTGTGTGTGTGTGTGTGTGTGTGTGTGTGTGTGTGTGTGTGTGTGTGTGTGTGTGTGTGCGCGCGCGCGCGTGTGTGTGTGTGTGTGTGTGTGTGTGTGTGTGTGTGTGTGTGTGTGTGTGTGTGTGTGAGTGTGTGTGTGTGAGTGTGTGTGTAAAGGTCAGTGTTTTCTCCTGCTGTGTTACAGTAAAGTAGGGGTCCTGTACGAGGTTATCAGCTCTGATCTCTTTTGACGGACACTAAAAGGTTCTTCTCCTGGTGTTCTGTATAACCCCTGACACATTTTGATCTGAGGATAAACGCATACCCCTGTCAACATCTGCATTCACATTTTTCTATATTTTACATCAGCGTAAAACGTCTTATTATGAATAAACCTAGACCGATAAAACCGAACAAAAGGGTTATTGAATGTGACGGAATTTTCAAAGTGTATATTTACCAATAAACCTTGAATCTTGATTATGGACAGGCATAACTAGATTACTTTTATTTCCCTTTTGTTTCATTTTATTGTGGTTATTTTATGAGTCAGTATTTCATTTTCAGGGATTCATAGTATTTCGCTGTACTAAAAACCAAATGATGTTTATATAGGGTTCCCTTGTTACCCAGCACCGTTTCAAAAATTAGACAAAAATGTGTTGTTTACAAAAATTTATTCATACAAATTGTACAACACTGTGTTTTATTTTTTGACATTTATAGCGGGACCTTGTGCAAGTCCCATACGATACTGTATTAATGATCAACACAAGACACAGATTAATTCATCTCAAGATTTATCTTAACGTTTAAGTAAGGCTTTGGGCACTGTCAGTGTCTACACATACAATGAATGTCATGTTTAATGAAGGCTATACAGATAGAGAACGCACGGGGATATAGTGAAGCTAAACCAGAGAGCTCTTCAGAGAGTGGAATGAACACACGAGGGCAGGTGACATTACACGACACTAATGATCCAGTAAAACATGAGCAGATGATTGCAGCATTGAAGGGCCACTAGCGTGCCATCTGAATTTGGTGGCCATTTTTAAGACGAGGAAAAGGCACCCAAGCCGTCTCCTGTGTCACAAAGCCTGCAGGAGAATGCAAAATTAATTTTCCACCCTTCGACACAAACACACACACTACAAACACGTATATGTCACCACAAACACTACGTTGTTGGTTTATTTTCATTTATATGCCTATGCCTTGAATTCCTCCTTTAAACCGTGATATCGGCTGTAGAACATCTCGGCTGTCTGACCTCATAAAGACACACAGCATGTATAATAAAATGTGTTTTTTGTGTGTGTTATCACAGAAGAATGTAGATTTTCCATACATTTATCTTCCATAAATACATCTGTAAAAATATTAGACCTAGTGAAAGTTTAGTGGAAACAGACATGAATCTGTGCCAGGCGACTCTGATCATTTCTGACCAACAAACAGACTTGAAATCTTTTGAGAAGTCGAACCAAACACAGTGTTTCAGTGCTTGAGAGATGTATTCTTCCCCATCATTTGGGATGTAGCTTTACCTAAATTTTAAAAGTTAACCAGAAAGAAAGTAAGAAGTATGAAGGAGCTTGTAAGGTTTAGCCACAGGAGATTTTGGGAAACCTTGACGACAGTGAAAGAGCATGGAAGAGGCGAGCGACGCCGAGGACCAAGCCGTGTGCAAACTCACCGAGAATTCAGGAGGGAACTGCTTCAGCCAATCCAACAAAAAAGCTTCAATCTCATCCCCATCCGGGAGCACATCAAAGTCTATGTCTTGTAGAATTTGGTGCAAATCTAAGTCTTCATGGCTGTTGTAAATAAAAACACTACACTCTTAATGTCAGGCGCGAGAAATGAAGGTAACATTCAATGCAGTGATTGACTTTACGACTATTTATTCACACAGATTCAAACGGATGCGTTTGGCATACCGGGTACAATCACTTCTTTTATTTGAAGAAAGAAACAGACAAGCAAACAATCAAACAGGTCAATGCTATAACTTGGTCAGACTAATCGACTGATCCACAAGGCAGTTTTGTTCAGGTGCTTCGGTACAAAAGAAAAGCGATATTATTATCAAAATATTCATTTCACGGTCTCCATACATAAATACACAAGTAACACTTTACCTCCATTCACTGTCAAGAGTGAATGCATGATTGAGCCGAGAGCAAAATGTGTCTCACAGCATTTATTCACCTTTGCTTCCTTCACATTTCTCCATTCTGCATCATGTTGACCGGACAGCAGAACAAAGCTGAATAAATGCTCTGGAGGTTCACTGATAACTGATGTTAATGCAAGCTCACAGTAAAGTGTTACTAATACAGGACTTAAAGGACTTACAGGAGCTGTACATACAGGACAGTATAAGGGATCTATACGTCAGCCCTAGAAATAGGCAAGCCGTCGTCCTTTGCTTCTATATCTCTGTCTATACCTTTTGCCCAGGACTGCGGCCAGATACTTCTTCACAGCCATTTGCTTCCGATAGCGACTGTAGCTGTCCGTGAAAACTCCATCAGAGTGGCGTTTGGACAGCGGCTCGTCCTCTTCTATCGTGTTTCCTCTGCGCAAAGACAACACAAAGTCCATCACTCCGGCATCATTACACCACACACACTTACACACTCACAGAAACTCGTGTCTGAAGGTCCGATCAAGCAGAGGATGCTGTGCTTTTGAGAAGATGAGTTTGACGTATTAAAGGGAAGATGTTGAAAAGTGTCTCTGTCTTTAAGAACTGAGCTATTTCAAACATAAACACGTGCAAACGAGGATCAAGAAGAATAGGGACACGTTTCTATAGAATGGAAGTTTCTATAGGGAAGGACATTTTGCACAATTGTATAGGGGTGTTTAGTGGGACCATGCATATAAATTTAAGAGTGGATGTATTTGGTGAAAAGCAAAGCACACGAAAACGATATGAGGATGCTGATGCTCTGAGGATGCTGATGCTGAGGATGCTGATGCTCTGAGGATGCTGATGCTGAGGATGCTGGTGGTGCTGATGCTGATCTTACCCCACGCGTTTCGCCATCAGTGCATGCAGATACTTCCTCGCAGATAATTGGCCGAGCGCTTTTCTGTAGGCTTTATTAAACATCCCATCCGCATGCCTTTCCATTCTGTGACAAAACAACAAAATCCTTTTCATTCCAATCACAGGACACATAATAAGAGTCACATTGACAACAATGCAAACTTGTCATTAAGGCAAGCGTCTCTTATGGCGCACACGGGGTCGTGTTTTAGGATGGAGGGGTGTGCTCTTCACCTTTGGGATGGAGGATAATATATCGTGTACGAGTCATCGGGAACCGAAGGAGAGCTTGCAAAAGAAATCTGGTGACTGTCAAAGGTCAGATCCGGTAACGAGCGGCCATCCTCGAACCCTTCCGTCTCCATTCTGTAACGAGTCATATCAGGCGTCACATTTAACACAACTTTAATCCCAATTATACATCTTCCACATGGGTCACTTTCTATTCATTAGAGTCATCATGTGTGTAGGTGAGATCATACCTGACGTTTGGATAACTGAGAGGTGAACATAAAGTGCAGTGAACCAGAAGTCCATAGATGAAGACAACTAGAGTCGGTTTGCTGCCTGTCATCATTCTGCAGGAGAAATACATCAATATTATATAGAAATACATCAATTATATATAGAAATACATCAATATTATAATAAATACATCATTATTATATAGAAATACATCAATATTATATTAAATGCATCATTATTATATTAAATGCATGATTATTATATTAAATGCATCATTATTATATTAAATACATCATTAATATAATAAACACATCAGTACAATATTAAATACATCAGTATTATATAGAAATACATCAGTATTATATAGAAATACATCAATATTATAATAAAAACATCATTATTTTTTTTAAATACATCAGTATTATATTAAATACATCACTGTTATATTAAATGCATCATTATTATAATAAATACATTATTATTAAATTAGATACATCACTGTTATATTAAATGCATCAGTATTAAATTAAACACATCACTGTTATATTAAATCATTCATTTCAAATCAATGAAGACATGCAGAACTTCATCTTGTTTGCTGTATAGCAGCAGGTGTCTGACATTATTCCAATGCTCAGTTTTGACTCTGCCAAATTGAAATAATGAAGTACAACTCTTAATTGTAAATCCCAGGAAAACCTGTTCTAATAAAAAGCCAAAAGTGTCCAGATGAGAAGTTCTGGACTGACATACCCAGAGCAGTCCTCAGATGATGTCCAGTGAAGACCGAGAGCAGAAGAATGAGATTAAATCTCAAAGTGTCTCTCTCTCTCTCTCTCTCTCTCTGGTCTCTCTCTCTTCTCTCTCTCTCTCTCTCTCTCTCTGGTCTCTCTCTCTCTCTCTCTCTCTCTCTCTCTCTCTCTATGACTCTATGACTCTATCTCTCTCTCTCTCTCTCTCTCTCTGGTCTCTCTCTATCTCTCTCTGGTCTCTCTCTCTCTGGTCTCTCTCTGGTGTCTCTCTCTCTCTC
>CM065654.1:2520034-2532534 GCA_033220385.1 Triplophysa yarkandensis
CACACACTCACACGCACACACAAACACAGCAGTGAACACACACACACACACACACATACACATAAGTGATCACACACAGACACACACACACACACACACACACACACACACACACACACACACACACACACACACACACACACACAGACAGACACACACAAACAAACACAGACACACACACACAGACACACACACACAAACACACACAGCAGTGAACACACACAGCAGTGAACACACACACACACACACACACACACACACACACACTCACACGCACACACAAACACAGCAGTGAACACACACACACACACACACGTACACATAAGTGATCACACACAGACACACACACACACACACACACACACACACACACACACACACACACACACACACACACACACACACACAGACACACACAAACAAACACAGACACACACACACAGACACACACACACAAACACACACAGCAGTGAACACACACAGCAGTGAACACACACACACACACACACACACACACACACACACAGCTCATAATTAAGAGATGATTGCATCATAAACTGACTGAACACTTTTGTCCGGTGTAATAACCTGTGTTTGTATTTTCAACAATGGCTCATTTAACCATATGCTTCTGTTTGCGATGTTTTAATTTGTAAAGTGTGTTTGTTTTTTGTACCAGTGTTCTTTATGAGGCAGATATGACATTGATTTCATCCGTGGAGAGTGTGTCTCACCTTCTAATGTAAACATTTGAAAGAAACAAAGCTTTAAAATAAGGTTCTCATATTTGCTCTCTTGCTTCTCAAGAAATCTATCCCGTAAGAAATAATCCCAGAAGAGATTTTCTGTCATATTTCTTCTGGAAATCCGTGGGGGGCAAATTGAACCTTTTGCTTACATTTCATGTGTTTCTTAGATATTTCTCCAGAAAACGAAATGCAGACGTCTCATAAATGTCTCCATTAGAGTCTCAATGTCTCAAACTGAGCACAGATTTGTCTGGAGGTAAAAGTCACTATTGTTATAAACATTTATCCTCAAGTTTATCACCAAGTTTACTCTAATCCAGATTATTTCGTCTCCACCATCACAAATATTTGTCATAAAAATACAAAATAAGAAAGACCACTAAAAAGGTGAAGAGTGAAGTTGTAAATAGTCTTTCTCATTACTTTTTTAGGAGAAACATCTGAGACATGAGTTAAGATTTACACAAACACAACTGAAATTTTCCTCAGAACTCCTATTCGTCTAATGTAAATTGTGATTTCTTTATCACAGAATGTCAGTGCTTTAATATTCAAACATTTATGTACCTTTAAGTTATGTTCCTGAATGAAACTGCTATATACATGTAAATTATATTCCTTTGGGACACTGCCACTTTTAATAAGTAAATGATTAACCAAGAAAATGAGCAAAACCAATATTCAAAAGGGATAGTTCAGACAACAACTACAATTCTGTAGACTATTGTTCACCTGTATGGTTTTCTTACACCACACAGCACAACACAGAAAAGATATTTATAAAAAGTCGGCAAATGAACAGTAGTGCCACTCAGTCACTTATATTCTATGGACACAAACTCCATAAAATATAGAATGTGAATGTCTGCCAATTACTAACATTCTTCAGAATATCTTCTTTTATGTTCTGTAAAAGAAAGAAAGGGTTGATTGTAAATAAATAATGACAATGTAATCAACAGATGTCAGAGTATAGAAAGCTATTTGTTTTTTTAAGCCTTGCATAGTATACGGGATTGGTATTGGACGGAGATAGGTGGTGTTTGAGAAATTACATTCTCCTTTCTTTTATTCTGGATTTTTTTTACAGATTGAATAAATCATTCTTTCACCTGCAGAAAATGATAAATACCATAGGTTTGTCTGTGCATGTTACAAAATTCTTGCAATTTTAGATATCTGTGAAAAACAGGCTGGACACAATGATAACCACATGACATGAAAAATTCTCTTGCTTTTTCAGGTAAGATGTTTTCTTCAAATGATAAATGTTACAAAATCTCTTAAAGCTATGGAAAAGATTTCAACTTTTTAAATGGGATAGAATCAGACGGACTATTTCAGTGACATAGCTTGAGAGAGAGAAAAGGCCTCTTACAATGCATGTTCATTTTACGTTTAAACCTTTTTCATGATCAAAACCTGAGTCAGTTAAGATTTAAAATGTTTGAGATCTTCTGAATATTTGCTGGCCTCATTTAAATTCAAAGCGTGGATGTTGTTCAGAATATTTAAAATGCAATCATCAAGACATACAAGTGAAAATGTCTATTCTCATCTCTCTGGGCTTCGAGGAGAACAAGTCCTACTGTAAACCTTTAACACTTTCTATAGAACAAAAGTCCTTGAAAGTTAAACAATTTTACAGTTCATGGAAAGGTAATAAAAATGAATCTTTAAGAAACTTTGAAAGAGATAAAAAAAGCTTTTACATTAAAAATCTTTTAGAACAATACTTTGAAACTGTACATGTTTAAAGTAAACTTCAAGCAGAAGAGCAGCGGTACAGGTCAGACAAGGACCTAAAGTATACAGACAATCAGCATCAACGATAGAATCTGGTAAATAATGCATTTAGTGCTTTAAAAAAACTTTAAGAACAAACTGCAGAGGGACACATATGCTTATTTGTCTAAAGGAATTTAAAACATTTATTATTTATGTATTGTTTGTAAACACTGGATCTGCTGTCTATTGAATGGCAGTATTAAAAGAATAAAAATTCTGTCAACAGTTCCTCACGTTCTATTTGTTTTTAATCTATATAAACATCTTTGGTTGAACACAGAGAAAAATTTGGCGAAAAACATGTTACCAAACAGTTTGACTAACTGTAGACTACCATAATAGGAGAACGTTCCCAAGGGCTTTTGCCATCCTGCATTCTTCAAAATATCTCATTTTGTGCTCCACAGAACAATTAAATATAAAGCCTAGGTGATTCAATGGTTTTTGAAGTGGCTGCATGGCTGCGTGAGACTTTTTTATGGCAACATTTTATATTTTAAATTCCTTAGAAATAATAAATGTTTTAATTTATGTTTTTTATTCTTCTATTATACTGAATAAAAGAGCAGAAAGTGGATCAACATCATCACATCATGTCACCAAACTCTTTCAGTTCCTTTTAGATCCGCAGCTGCACAAGCTTAACATTCACAGAGCAGATTTATCTTCTTCTCATAGAGGAAATGTTCATTCTTTGTATCACAACGTTAGTTCATTTAGTTGCCTTAGATTTAAAAGTATAATAAATGTGAGTTTAATTTCTATTTAAGCTCTATTTTTGTAAGCTTAATAAATATGACATTTTTATTTTGAGTTTATGTAAAAACCAAGATTGTTAAATAATTTTTTGCTGTAGAATATTAAAGGACCAGAAAAGGATGGTTGCCATTTAAGCTGCTTAGGTCACAAGTCTTGAAAAAAAATGACCAGCAAGTTAGACCAACTTTAGGTGTGTAATATTCCTCCTGCAATTACTCTCCACCTACAGTGAACTCTTTAGAACTCTTTACTGCTCATCAAGTTAATGTGTTCCTGCTGTATTTTCCCTATTTAAGTTTGGCAGTTTCATTGAGCTGTGTTCAGTCTTGAGCCTACCCTCTGTGGATTTCCCGAGTTAAAGAAGACTTTATCACTGCTTCTCAATTGCCTTTGTGCTTACTTTGTTTTGTTTTGTAAAGCTATGACTGCGCTTCTTGTTTGTATTTGAGAATTGACATCAAGTAAAGACTGCCTTCTTTTGAGTTGTTTGAGCCTCCTGGTTTGCTTTTGGCTTCTGCACATGGGTCTTCTACAAACTGTCTTCCCCAGTAGACCAAAGTTGTGACAAGGTGGCCAAAAATGTGATGTGGTTTAAAGTAAATCTATTATGTCCGCCTTTTGGTTTATACGGAATCTTCCTCTGATGACCTGGCTGTGAAGTTTCCAAGATCTTCAGCAGGACTAAATAGAGAAAAGAGAGGTTGGAAATAAGTGCAAGTGGGAACAATATTTTGTTATATTAAAAGTTTACAGAATAGAACAAAATCGTTATCTAAACACGTAATATTGGAAACAGTCTGTAAAGTGGTGTCTTTGGTTTTGACGGAGTGGTATTGTTGCATAAAAAGTACATTACAAGGTAAAGCGTTATAATGGGAATATTCCATTTGGACCCAAAATAACCCTGTCTTCCAGTCCTACTCCGGTTTTGTTAATCACTTTAGAGAAGTCTTCCATCGGTGAGACACTTTACAATTTAAATCATTGAAAGATGTCTGTCAATGAATATGCTCTTAAATTCTGGACTCTCGCGGCCACAAGTGGATGGAATTAACATGCCTTGTTTTACCACCTACCAGCAGGGATTGGATCCATGAGTGCGGTTGAATCTCGCTGCATACGAGGAGACCATCGGGCTGCAGTCATGTCTAAAAGAGCACCAGGACCAGTGTCCTCACCATGTATACAGCCACCAACCAGAGACCGTCAGCTACCCGGGGACCAGCTCCTGATCCCATGCAAATAGACCCCACTCGGTTAACGGCTTTGGAATGGCAGAGAACGGTGACCAAGAATCTGTGGAACATCGACAACGTGACACCACGTAGGTCCGGAAATGCCTGAGGGATTCCTAGCTCATCCTTAAAGCGGAAAAATTCCAGAGCAGTTCCTTGGTTCATTCAGATTCTGAAAGAAGCCTTCACTACTGCTCCTCTCCTAGTCCAGCCCGATCCAAACAAACCATTCATCATGGTGGTAATCGTATCCACCACAGGAGAGGAGGGGTTCTTTCACAGTAGCAGAGGAACCCCGGCAGGCTCCATACATGTTCTTTTTTTTCCCACAAAGTCAACCCAGCGGAAGCTAATTATGACATCGGAATCCCTCATTGTCAGTCCGATCAGTTTGTCCCCTGAGACTCTATCTCCTTCCAATGCCTCTTAACCACGCTCCGCCGGGTCGCCCACTGGGCTAACTTTATATCACCAGGTCACGGCCAACTCCACTCATCCACTCTAGTCACACTTCACTGGGCACTGGCCACTGAGGGGTCAATGAAACCCTCTCTTTGCTGAAGGTACGCTTCTGGTTGCCCAACATGGCTTCAGACGTCAGAAGGTACGTGCAGGGATGTAGGGAAGGCGTCATCTCTGAGAGTCCATGTCATGTACCATCTGGAAAATTCCTCCCACTGCTTGTTCCAAACTGACCATGGTCCCACCTAGGAGTGGATCTTCACGGACCTGCCACTTGCTTTTCACTCCTAGGTGTGGTCCTCCACCGGTCTCACTCCATTCCAGTGCATACTTGCCTACCAACCCCAAAGAATGTTTGTCACATGCACTTATTCACTTCCATTGGTTTTGCGTCCATGAGAACTGAACTTTCTTTGAAGTACATTTTTTGTTTTGCATAGGACAGGTGAACACGTTTGAAATATTACAAAAAAATGCTCTTCATATAAATTTGTGACCAGTAAACTGAACCAACTGCTTATAGTGTGCAAAACCCTTGTTGATAGTGTTTAAACATCAGAAAAATATCAGTCTAAGCTCGAGTTTTCTATTTAAAAAAAGAGAAATAATCCTGCACTATGGATGTGACAAAAGGACACTGGGCGACAACAAACATCTTAAGATTTATGTGAATTAAAATGAACTAGATTCAAAACAATTATCCAACAAATGGTCAATGACTAGCTCTTTTAGAACTTAAAAAACTATACTTTTATTTTAATGTGTCCTTTTATGAACAAAATGTTTGGTTATAGATGTGACGATACTGAAAATCCTGAATGTAGCTTTTTTCATAAGTGAACTTTAAATAAAATAAATTATATTAAAACTTAAAAAGAGACATTGCACGGGTTTTCAAACCACCAAATCTTGATAAATAGGCTATAAGTTTAAGTTTGGTGAAAGCTGGTGTTATGGTTGACATTTTCACAATGAGTGAACAATGTTATTGTGAAAAGGACAACGATTATTTATAGACTGGTACTTATGACACCACCGGAGCAGCCGACAGAAACTGATTTTGTTCCCCTTAGATCTGCAGCTGCGTAAGTTTAACTTTCATACAGATTAGTCCTGGTTTAAATGAAGAAGATGATCCTTATGCGATTGGGATTTATTATTCTCTTTTGTCAGGTATTGGCAAAGTTAGAAACAAATTTAATTTAATATTATTTAAATTATCATTCATGTTAAATATGTTAAAATTATATTATTTTCTATGAGAATATAAGAGTGTTTAACATTCATTGGTAGGACATATCCTGCTTAAACTCGACTGTGTTTACAGTAACACAAATCTTTTTTAAAAAGAGTTTACCTGCTGCTTTAAAATGTAGGGTTATTTTTTTATCACTTTGTTAAAAGTGAATCTACTATGTATAGAATTTAAATATTTTGTCTTTCCAGATGGATTTTTGTTCTGATCTGGTCAATAAGTTTTCAGCAGGACTAAAGAGAGCAAAGAGAGGTTTGGTTATTCCACCTTTCAATGAACATGAAAACAGCAAAGGACCTTTCCCCAAAAAGCTTTCCCAGGTAAGTGAACATCATTAAAAAGATTTTTGACATAAAAACTGTGTTAGTGTTAATGGTTTTATGTCTTTCTGGATTTAGATCAAGTCAGATTATGCTGCCGAAACTCAGATGACGTACAGCATCACAGGTGAAGGGGCAGACCAGCCACCTCTGGGTCTTTTCAAATGTGACAGAATCACCGGGACTATTTCAGTGACACAGCCACTCGACAGGGAGAAAAAAGCCTCTTTTAATGTAGGTAACATTTAACTTAAAAACTTTATAAATCAAACATTTGCAAACCAAATACTTCACATTAAAACAATTGTATGCTTGAAAGCTATTATTTTGTGAATGTTGGTGGCAGTTTTCACAAATTTAACAAGTGCTCACGTCCTCAGCTCACAGCTTATGCTATTGGAGAAGGAGGCATAAAAGAGAAGCCAATGGAAATAATCATCCATGTGATTGATCAAAATGACAATAAACCAGAGTTTACTCAAAATCCATTCAATGGACAAGTTCCTGAAGCTGCTCAGAGAGGTAGGTGGATTGGAATAGAATAGGTGAAATTTATCTGAAATGATTTATGGCAACTAGAGCTTTTGTGTGAATCACTTCAGCTTGTATCATTTTCTCCATCTTTTTTTTTTTAAGATTATGAGTTTATGACGGTCAAAGCCACGGATGCAGATGATCTAGAAACTGACAATGGTGATGTCAGATACTCAATTATCAAGCAAGATCCTCCATCACCATTACCAAATATGTTTGATATCAACACTGTAACTGGAGGGATTCGTGTGATTGGTACAGGCCTGGATAGAGAGGTGAGGGAGAAATTCATCAGACAATTAATGACTTCTGAGCACAAATTAATATAATAGAACTTTAAGACCAAGAAACTCACAACTCCCATCTTCTCTTTCAGAAACACAGCACATATACTTTACTAATCCAGGCTGCTGACATGCAAGGAAATGGAATGGCAACGACCGGCACGGCTGTTATTACTGTCACTGACAGCAATGATAATGCACCTCAGTTTGAGCAATCCACGGTAATGTGGAAACTGATTTCTACACAGTGTGGTTCTAGTACACAGTTTACTGATAAAGCTTGGAAAAACCTCTACAACAAGTGTTTCATGTTTTTAGTATGAAGCATCTGTCCCAGAGAATGATGTCGGGGCTGTAGTGGCCAAACTCACAGTTACTGATGGAGATGAACCCGGATCACCCGCCTGGTCAACAAAATATAAGATTGTTAGTGGTGACAAAGGAGGATTTTTCAATGTCAGTACTGGACCCAGTCAGCTGGAGGGAATTATCACAACTGTCAAGGTGCAGAATGTTCTTCATACTGTTTAGGAAACGTCAAAGTTACTAGTCTAACCCCGGTTCCCTGATGGAGGGAACGAGATGTTGTTTTGAAGACGACAGTATCAGCTCTGAACTTGAATTTGAAAGGCCGACAAACACTTGCAGTGTTTGGCACAGCGGCATGGCACGAACGGACACAGCGTCTTGTTCCCTCCATTTGCCAACCGGGGTTACAATAGTTACCTAGATTATCTTTTTCTGTCCATCTCCAGTGGAGCGAACATGACAGGGCTGAGTGGGTCAAAGGTGATCGCTTCTACGGGAGTGTAACCATCCAGTGGGGAAATGGTAAGATGTCACAGAGCTTTAAAAAGGTTAGAGGGCATTAGCACCGGTCTCCACGGGAGACAATCTTCCAAACTCTGTGGCGAGATAGCCGCGGGAAAGTGAACTGCACTAGGAAACGCTGGCCCTCAAGGAGGGAATGCGTTACGGAAGCCACATCCTGCCATAGGGAGTTTAATATGTAGAGATTACCACATGGTCTCACCGATCGAGAAGAACTCATTGGAAAATGTACCCTGTTGGGGAGCACTACAGGAAAGGAAGGTCACAGATTCAGCTGGGAGAGTCATAAGTGAGGAAATGCATCATGTGGGACTGCCCCTGAGGGGGCAGTGACTGCGCAAGGAGCACTAGCTGAAGAAAAGGGTTCACCTGAAGAGACACCTGCTATGTCCAGCTTGGTAAACAGGGCTCCACCCACCCCTTTACCAGGGAGGTGCTTAGTGATGGATTGTGTGCCTGAAAAAGGTTTGTAAGTCCAGAGCTCACCTCTGTAAGTCCAGAGCTAATACCGGCTCCACCATAAGGTTGTAGAACCTTGGGAAGGTTCTGCAGATCCAGCTCTGAGGATGTCTGCCAGGGAGCCTAAGCCACTGCCCATGAGGAAGCTACACCCCAGGTGGAGAGAGCCCTCACTTCAAGTGGGCAGGCTAGATTCTGGCATCGGTAAGCCATAGTGATGTTATCCACGATCCTGTGTGCCAGATCCAGTGTGTGTAAAAGCACAGGTCACGTTCTGGACACAGCACTGAAGGGGTCGGTTCTTCCTCCCTGGTGGGGAGCACCTGCAGGCTCACTACCTGGTCCCAGAAGGGAGTGGTAGGAGCCTTGGGCACGTAGCCGGGCCGGGGTCTCAGGATAACGTGAGACTAGACCTGTCCAAACTGCATACATTTGTATGACATGGAGAGCCCCCTACCCTCTTGACTTAAGCGAGCCCCATCAGGAGTGCTGTCTTCATCGTTAGACAAGGAAGGTCAGCTTCTCTGAGGGGCTCTGAAAGGCTGGCAAGGACCACATCTAGATCCCAAGAGGATATGGAGCGTTTTCGCGGGGGATTCACCCACCTCGTGCCCATGAGGAACCTAGTGACCAGGTTGTGCTCTCCGAGAGACTTCCCTTCCACCAGCTCATGGTGTGCTGCAATAGCGGCAACATAGATCTTGAGCATGGATGGCAAAAGGTTACTTTCTAGTATCTCCTGGAGAAAGGAGAGCACTGCGCTGATCGCAAATCTCCCGGGCTCCTCACCGTGCAAGGAGGACCAGGACGAGAAATGGCGCTACCTGGCAGCATGCAGGCGCCTAGTGGCCGGAGCCTTTCTGCGAAAAATTGTGTCCGCCACCGCCTGAGGCAATTCGTTCAGGATCTCCTCGTCCCATCCAGGGACCACATGTGGAGGTTCCAGAGGTCTAGTCGTAGGTTCCACACCATGCCCTTCTGCTGGGACAGAAGATCGTTCCTCAGGGGTATCAGCCAGGGGAAGTTGTGGTCAGAGGTATAAGCTCTCAGAACCAAGCATGCGTGGGTTAGTAAGCAATTAACAGGACCTGATGCTCCTCTTCCCTGACCTTGCACAGGACCTGTGCAATGAGGCATATTGGGGGGAAAGCGTTGTTCCACCTGTCCCAGGGCCAGCTGTGCGCTAGGGCATCTATGCCGAGGAGGCCCTGGTCAGAGAATACCAAAGCGGGCAATGGGTGTTGTCCAGGGAGGCAAACCGGTCTGACTGGGCCTGTCCGAACAGATGAGCTGGATCGTCCCGGGATCGAGTTGCCACTCTCCGCGAGGTGGCATCTGACGAGAGAGCCCATCGGCTGTCTGTTTCAGGTAGCCTGGGAAAACTACAGTACCCAGGGATTTTTTCCACCTACTGACTCCAGAGGATGAGGCGTCGGGCAAGTTGTGACATCCGCCACGAGCGTAGTCCTACGATGTATGTTGCCAGGCATTGAGTTTGCTCAGGCATTTCAGCAAGGCTGGTGTACGTTATACCGTGAGACATGCAGACATGTTGACAGAGTCTAGTTCCATACAGAGATAAGAGATGCTTTGCGGTGGAGAGAGCTTGCTCTTTTCTCAGTTGACCTGTAAACCCAGACAGCCTATGTGCTGGAGCAACAGGTCCCTGTGTGTACACACTAGATCTCGCGAGTGAGCCAAGATAAGCCAGTGTTCGAGATAGTCGAGTACACGTACGCCCGCTCTCTGAGGGGGGACAGTGTGGCTTCCGTGACCTTCATGAAGACACGAGAGACAGGGAAAGACCGAAGGGCAGGCCCTGGTACTGATACACTTGACCTTCGAAAGCAAATTGTAGAAACAGTCTGTGTCGAAATATGGAAGTACTCGTCCTTCAGATCTATTGCCACGAACCATTCCTTGTGTCTGACAGACTCAAGGATGCGCTTTCTCTGTTTCTCGGGTCTCTCGTATGGAGACGGGTTCAACTGCTTCTTTTGCCAAAAGAGTCGCCACCTCTGCCCGAAGGCCGGTTCCAGGACAGGGGGACCAAAGGATCGATCTCCGTCACCATCACGGTGGAGAGAGGTTCTGTGGCTCTCAGAACGGCCGCTTCGTCTGGGGGCAGGCCCTGTGAAAGCTGGCGACTCTGAGTACTCACCTGACTGTGGGGGCTGCGGTTTAGCACACCGTCTGCCTGAGAATGTGAATGTGAATGACTGTAATGCCACTGATGTGACGCAACGTCAAGTCATGACACAATGTTGGATCGGACTGACGAAACGTCTTGTAACCAGACAACGTCGCTCAGAGAGTGATATTCGTTGTGAAATATGCATAGGGAGGAGGAAAAGTGCCCTTTTGGAGAAGATGTGGGCTCAAGGCCCTGAAAAGGTCCCAGAACCTGGGGTTACGGGGCAGGGACCGTCCAGCTCCGGCCACGTGGACATGGAATGTCCAGGGCTGGGATTAGTGTTCTCAACAAACTCCCTGGGTGCCTCCCGTCAGGGCTGCTTCTTCTTGCGCTTCTTGCAAGGTGGTTGCTGGCAGGAAGCCGTCGCTCTCCGCCAGGTTGCAGGCTTCTGGGTCGCCGCCTGACGATGCAGCCAGGGCGGGTAGTTAGGAGGGGCGGGGCTGCCAGGGAGCATTCTGTGAATGGGACCTCGACGGATTGCGGTGAGAAAGGATATTCTTTATAGTCTCCGTCTGCTTTTGCATTGCGGAGAACTGCTGGGAAAAATCCTCGAACGGTGTCTCCAAACAACCCACCCTGTGAGATGGGAGCATCAAGAAAGCAGACTTTCTTTACGTTCACCAATTTCATTGGCCTTTCAAATTCAAGTTCAGAGTCTATAGGTTCTCAAGTTCAAACCCCATACTGTTTTCTTCAACACAACGTCGAGAGACAGACAGAAAGGGAACTATTGTTTATGGCAACACGTCTTAACTTTCAGTTTTTTCTCATCCACACAGCCACTGGATTATGAAAAGATCAAGCAGTACATTCTGTCTGTGATTGTTGAGAATGAAGTTCCCTTTGTCGGCTCTCTTCCAACATCCACTGCCACAGTCACTATCAATGTGGAGGATGTGAATGAACCACCAGAATTCAGACCAAAGGAGAATATCATTAACAAACCTGAAGATCTTCCTGTTGATAGTGACTTGGTTACTTACACAGCCATCGATCCAGATACTGCAAGATCACAAGTGTTATCGTAAGAAGTTACATTTTAAGATAAGTTTTTGGCTCATTTTTTTTTCTTGCTGGTCTTAATCTGCTTATTTTGCCACCTTTCAGGTATAGAATCGCCAGTGATCCTGCCGGCTGGTTCAATGTTATCAAAGAAACTGGAGTGATCAAAATCAAGAAGCAGATGGACCGAGAATCTGGCATGGTTATAGATGGCAAATATAAAGCTGTCATTCTGGCTGTTGATAATGATGGTAATTTGAGTTTCTTTTGTTTGAGGGTGTTGATGTGGATAATGTTGTAACTCTTTTTTAATAATGTTGTTCTTGTGTGCAGAGAAAACACCAGCGACAGGCACAGGAACTCTGATCATCGATCTGGAGGATGTGAATGACAACGCTCCCTCTATTACTGAAAGAGAAATAAAGATGTGTAATCAGGAGGCGCCTCCTGCTGTCCTCTCTGTTACAGACAAAGATCTACCGCCACATGTTGGTCCATTTCGTGTTGACACTCATGGAGAAACCCAGAAAAACTGGACTGCCAGGATGAATGAAGACTGTAAGAATTGACTAACATGTCATGAAAAATGAGCTTGAAATGTCATGTCTTAAATTTATCAGTTACTATG
>CM065654.1:2537534-2565034 GCA_033220385.1 Triplophysa yarkandensis
AGCAAGTTATTGTCAGCACACCATGTGGCCATGTGCTGTACCTCTTCCCTGAAGGCAGTCTCATAGTTTCACGGATGAGGCCTATCACCGTGGTGTCGTCTGCAAACTTAATGATGGAGTTGGATCCATACACAGGCTTGCCGTCATAGGTGTAAAGGGAGTAGAGGAATGGGCTCAGCACGCAGCCCTGTGGTACGCGGGTATTAAGTGTGATGGTGGTGGAGTGGGTGTGGCCTGACCTAAAATGCTGAGGCCTGTTGGTCAAAAAGTCCATAATCCAGCTGCAGGAACGAGGTGTTAATGTCCAGGTCTGCAAGTTTGGAGGTCAGCTTGGAGGGGATAATGGTGTTAAATGCTGAGCTGAAGTCAACAAACAACATCAGTACAACAAGTGTTGACATTGTCCAAGTGTGTGAGTGCAGAGTGCAGAACTGTGCATACTGCGTCCTCTGTGCTCCTATTTCTACGATAGGCAAATTGATGTGGGTCCAGTGTAGATGGGAGGCAGTCTTTGAGGTGTGCTAGGACAAGTCGCTCGAAGCACTTCATGATGATGGGTGTGAGTGCTACCAGGCACATTGGGGAGGAGTGTTTCGGCACAGGTACAATGGATGTGGACTTAAAGCATGTTGGCACAGTTGCTTGGATGAGGGACAGATTGAAAATGTCTGTCAGATTGAAAGACCTCTGCAAGCTACTCCGCACATTCCCCAAGCACACGTCCAGGAATACAATCCAGTCAAGTGCAGTGTGAACATCTGTGAAGGTGAGTTTAAGAGGTTGGTGGTCCACTGAGGGTAAGAATTTGGTGGCTGTCTCCTTGCGGGCGCTGTTGAAACGAGCATAAAAGTCATTTAGCTCGTTTAGAAAGGAGATGTCCGTGACCGTTTTGGTGGTGTTGCTGGATTTGTAGACAGTGATGGCCTGGATGCACATGTAAAAGTATAACTACTCACTCTATCAAAAAAAAAAAAAACCTTCTTTTGTAACTTCACTCTCTGTGTAACTCGGTAGCATTGTTGTAGCACTTGTTCACCTATTGTTGTATCGGCTATTTACCGCTTCATTGTCTCCTCGACTATTGTAAGTCGCTTTGGATAAAAGCGTCTGCTAAATGACTAAATGTAATGTAATGTAATGAGTCTGTTGTTTACTAATGGCTGCATTAAGTTCTTTCAATGCAAGCTTGGCATGAGCATCCGGTGGGATGTAGACTGCTGTTATAATAGTTGAAGGGAACTCCCAAGGCAGATAAAAAGGTCTACATTTAACCATGAGAAACTCAAGGTTAGCTGAGCAGTGACTCCCAACAGTGACAGTGTTTGTACACCAAGATTTGTTGACATAAATTCACAATTTACCACCTCTTGTCTTGCTGGAGTCCTCCGCTGTTCTATCTGCCCGTAGCGTGTAGCGCCCGGCTAGTTCAACAGCATTGTTGGGTATATCGCTTTGTAGCTTGGTTTCTGTGAAAACCATGACATTACAGTCGGAAAGTGTCTTACTGTTGGTGATGCGAAGTCGTAATTCATCCATTTTGTTCACCAGTGACCACACATTAGTGTGGAAAATGCTGGGTAAAGAGAGCCGGAATGGTGTAGCCTTTAGCTTAACTCTTAGACCTCCGCGCTTCCCCCGCCTTTGTTTAAGATCTCAACGCGCCTGCGAGCACTTCCTCCGACCCGGTGGAGTGTTTAGACTCGGGTGTCCTGGCGACCTCAGGGATGAATCGAAGATCTGTGATAAAACTTCTTGAGAAGTTCTAACCGATATCCAAAAGCTCCTGTCGGGTGTAGGATGTTAGACCAAAGCTGTTCTGTACGAACAGACCCGATATGAGCAGGAATAAAACTGCTAAATTGCAAAAACTGGAGAGACACTGAGCCTCGCGATGTGTTCGTGCCGCCATCTTGGTCTTGGTATATGGCTCTATGGTGCAGGTACAACAACCTGGAGCTGAACATTCTGGAAACAGTGGAGATGATAGTGGACTTTTGGAGAAAACCCCTGCACTCCCCCCACTCACCATCATGAACAGCACTGTGGCTGCAGTAGAGTCTTTCAGGTTCCTGGGCACCACCATCTCTCAGGATCTGGAGTGGGACGCTAACATTGACCCTATTGTGAAGAAAGCCCAGCACTGTTCTTGCTCCGATAGCTGAGGAAGTTTAACCTGCCACAGGAGCTGCTTCTATAGTTATAATTAACTGTCATGGAATCAATCCTCTGCACTACTATCACCGTCTGGTTTGGCTCAGCCTCCAAAACTGACCTCAGTAGACTTCAGCGAGTGGTCCCGACTGCTGAGCGAATCACTTGCGCTACTCTTCCCACAATTTAGGAACTGTACTCATCAAGAGTGAGTAAAAGGGCTCCTAAATCACTCTGGACCCCTCACACCCGGCAAACTCTCTGTTTGAACTGTTACCGTCTGGTCGGTGCTACAGAGCAACGAGCACAAAAATATCCAGACACAGGAAATCTTCTTTCCTCAGGCCATCTACCTCATTAACAGTTAAATGTTAACCTTAAATGCAATAAATGTGTGCAATAAATAACTGTTTTTAGATTTTCGTATATAGCACCTTAATAATTGTAAAGTTGTAGATTTCCTATATCAATAGGTTGTGTGCAGACATTCACATATAGCACATTATAGCTTTTAACTTTTATTTTTATAAAACATCAGTATATACCCTTTTTCATCCGTAGCTCTTCTGTACCATTGCCTTTCCACCACGTTGTGTTCAACCTACATATTTGTTTTTATAAAATTACTTGTCACTTGTCTTGTTACTTACATTGTGTACTGGAAGCTTGTGTATCTAAAACAAATTCCTCGTGTGTGCAAGCACACCTGGCAATAAAGCTCATTCTGATTCTTATTCTGATGTAGATCGAGAAGAGAAACGGTCCAAGAACTGAGCCCTTAGGTACAACGATGCCAAAATGTTCTGAAACTTTGCCTCCCCATGATACACTTAAGGATCTACCTGAGAGGTATGATTGCTATCATGGGAGAGCCGTGTTGGAGATGACCATTGCCCTGTGCAGTAGTTAACAGTGTCAAAAGCAGAAGATAGGTCCAACAGCATGAGAGTGGATTTGGAGGTCGTATGGGTGGGTGGACAGACTACAGCAGAGAATATCTTGAAAACCCTAAGCAGGATGTTAGCGCAGAAAATAGAGAGCGAGGGGCACTGTCAGTGTTAGATAAAGCAAACTGGGCAGGAGGAGGGAGCACAGAGGAAACAGCAGAGGATAGGGTGAGAGGTGAAACCATGCGTAGATTGCGTCTGAAGGTTACACGTGAGGAAGGGCTGTATTGTCCAGTGCTGTCATCTCAAAATGAAGCGTGATGAGGAAATGACCGCATATTTGTGAAGGCGTAACCTGAGTGTGATACGTGGAGCAGTGGCGTGTGTAGATAAGAACTAGTAGATTTCCAAACTTGTATGACTGTGACGTGGGCAGCTGCCTGAGATTAAACGATGTGGTGAGGATGTGCAGGGTTTCTCAGGGTGGATGTTGAAGTCTCCAAGGATCACAAGAGATGTTCCATCCTGGACAGGAGAACATCCAACTCCTACAAAATTTTCCAAGCTCATCTGGGAGGCAAAAGATGACTACAAAGATGATTTTAAGTGGATGAGTAATAGCAACCACGTGTGATTAAAAAGGAGGTGTTATCACCTAAGGGTACAAGCACTTTAAACCTCCAGTCGGTCGGTATAAGCAGACCAGTTCCCCCGTCTCTACTAGATTTGCGTAGATGTGGGAGAATGTGTAGTTAATTAAGAAGGCAATCGGTGTGGCACTTACCTCAGGTTTGATCCACTTCTACACCATCCAGCACAACTGTACATACATTTTATTTATCTATTTTTTCAATTTATTTGTATATTATTGTTAACTATATTTACATTTATTATGCATAGTTTTTTATTCTTATTTTTCTATTTGTCAGCTTGCACTGGCTCGTGTCACTATAACACATTCCTTGTAAGCTGGAGCCTACTTGGAAATAAAGTTCTAAATCTGATTCTGATTAATTAAAATTGCTAACAATTTGCACGTCACATGCCAAACTGTTTCCTCACGCCAGTCATTCATCATTTCCTTACTCTCATGTTAAAGAGTTTCACAGAAAAAAAGAGTCATGCAGGTTTTTAGTATGATTCATGATATTAATCTCTTATTTTAAGTGTACTCTCTACATTTTCTTATTATATTATTTTGTTTTCAAGATTAGTATTTATAGCCCAAAGTGTTTAAAAATGAAGATTGAACAAAATAGGCATCTTTATAGACACAAGCAGACACTGAGATGGCGTTCTGAGCACATTTCAATGATAAGAGGTACACATATTAAAACCAAGGCTCATGTGAAGATACACACAGCTCAGTCTGGGAATGGTATGCAGGCCTTGGTCACTTTCTGCTTAGAGAATATGATGTTTTCTCCAGCAATATTTGTCCTTTGGAACTTATCTACAGGTTCAGATAAGCAGACACCAAACAAATGATTAACTAAATGTTTTCTGTCATCTTTCCAGGGTGGCGAGATCAACTTCAAGCCCTTCAGTTTAACTCAATCGTGCACAGTGGGTAAATATTGTAACTTTTATTTTAACAAACCTTATCAAACTAAGTTGACGTAGAATCTATTGTGGAGTATAAGTATGTCTCTAATGTATTAATACTGTGCCAAATAAAACCATATAATGGAAGATATTAAGACAGTTCAGAGACATGAGCATGAAGCAGGTTTAAGACATTTTTAATTCCACTAAAAATCCCATAGAAATGTGCATTATTTACATGTTTTATCTAGTTCCTTATGTGTTGCTTAAATGTTATATTTTTTATACAATTTTCTTTTTTTTTTTTAAATATTACGAATGATTTTAGTGACCTTCTGTCATCATGCAAAGTTTAGTCATGAGAAAAAGAATTCTGGAACTACAAAGACAGAAAGAAGGAAGAAACATTACAGGCAACTAAACTGGAAGTAGATAACAGTTCTCAACTTCTCCATGGATGAAGCACATAATGTGTTCTTTTGTTTGGATTGGGGTATACCAAAGGTCAGATGAATAACATATCTGGAGTTCTGAGAGAAGGATCAAACGCTCACAGTTGGAAAACAGTTTGGTGATCTAACAAATAGTTATGTCAAAAGATCAAGAGCATTCATTCTGCTAGAGAGGTTTACAAAACTTCATCTTTTTGGGCATCTACTTATTCAAGATTTACATACATTATATCGTGCAGCAAGAACAGCTGATACCAAGACTTTCTCTGCAAACTTAAAATTTCCACTTATTACTTTTTTAGTTGCTCCAAATCTGTAAATAATTCTTTAATTAGTTGAATACTGAGAAAAAATATTTTGAGGAAGGCTTAGATCAATAGACCCATTGTCTACTATTGTAGAAATAAATATAGGAGTCAAATAACCCCAGAATTATTTTCTTTCCCTTCTGCAAACACAATAAAAAAGTACTTTTTCTACTATGGATTTCAATGGAGTCGAAACACTGTTAATGTTACAAGTATTCTTCCAAATATCTGTCTCTGTGTTCATAGTTCAATCAATCAATAAATCAATCAATCAATCTTTTATTTGTGCAAGACACTGTTACATGCCGTGAAATGGCACCCCTCCGACCATAAACACATATCACATTGAAGGGAAGACAGATCGGAGAGGAAGTAAAGAGAAAAAAGAACAACATCATACACAAGGAAAGTTGGCTCAAAAAAAGAACCCCTGACCTGGAGATAAAAAAAGCCCTTGCATCAAGCATATAAACTGGACATGACATTGCAATGGGGAGGGGGACAGGGAATGTTGAGGTCTCCAATTAGGGCAACGACCATCTGCCCTGTGAGCCATGAACAGCGCTGGATCCAGACCTGCCTGCCCACACCAGCGGTGAAAAGCATGCAAAGACGTGGGATACAGGTAGAGGTAGTGATTGTCTATCTGTTGCTGTGTACGTATGTGTGTTTGCGTGCATGTGTGTGTCAGTGAGTCTGCGAGGTCTGAGAATCCAGACCACAACAGATGTCCTTGGAATGGGGAAAGGAAGTCAGAGTGTCTCGTTATCTTGTTCTCGTGGAGGTTGCTTGTCTCCAGCACAGGCCTTGGCCAAGGCCATCTGAAAGGGTTGAAGCCAAAACAAAAGATTCTTCTTCAAATTTAGGACGATATCTAATAGTTTCCGCAGGTATCTAATGTCCAGCACTGGTCTCCAGGTCAGCCAAATTCTGTTGCATAGTCCCTAGTTCCTCCAATATGTTTTCCATTTGCGGTCCATGGTTTCCATTTTGCGGTCCATAGCCATCCAGTTGTTTTCCATTTTACGGTCTATGACCACCATGATGTTTTCCAGTTAATGGTCCATAGCCAAAGTCTGAATAATAGCAGTTCTGCCCATCATTTTCTCAATCCAGCCGGTCAACTTGTTGGGGCTTTGAGCATTGACCGCTTTTAACAATCGTCAATACCACAGGATCCCAAGTAATCCAATCAGCAGAATCCCTGTTACCGAAGTTCCAAATATGTAAATATCTTCAATATCCTCTAGGGACAATGTCGCCAGGCACACGATGCACCACTTCTCCCACCTGTCCATCATGTATCCAACTGCGAATGTTTCTGCAGGTCAGTTGGGTTCCCCCGAACCCAGGTTTCTCGTCAGAATAGAGTGTCAATTGCGTTCAGAGACCAGCTAATCAAATTCATTATTCCTTTTTGTTTCGAGAGCAGGGCCAAGAGAGTCTCAGAATAGAGTAACAAGACAAAGCAAGCATAGCAAGGAGAGATAAACAGTCTTAAACAGTCTGTCAGGAGGCTGCTGACATCAGCTTTAACCAAACTTATTATATTATATATCTCTGTGACCAGAACTGAAGCCACGGGGAAAATAAGCTGGAACGGCGCTAAAGTTGCGGGCAAAGCCGGCTGGACCGGCGCTGAAGCCGCGGGCAAAGCCGGATTGGAACCGACACTGTGACGCAGACCCTCTGCTTCTTCTTCTTTGAGCAGAGGTTGGGTCGAGGGGTCTCAGGGGAGGGCGTGACCAGTTCGGGCCCTGAGGAGTCCGACGGAGAATCCCAGGACTTCCTTCTTGATCACCTTCCTCTTACAGTGACGTTCACAGCAAGGGCATCCCCAGCTTTAATAGACTTATATATTATATATACTATTATATGTACTTATTATTTATTAAAAATAAGTGTAGTCATATATCTAATATATCAATTTAGTTTCACTCCTTTCTATTTTTATCTCTTTTTGAGTGCTGTTTACTTTGATTGATACAGACGCTTGTGTGAAACAATGAAAATTGTAAAAAGCGCTATTTAAATAAAGACGACTTGACTCAACAGAAAGTTTCTGGTACTTTTCTGGGGAAAAGTTCAGCTTCAAACTGTTCCTATAAAGTTGGGAGCATGAATTTGTCCAAAATGCTGAAGCATTAAGAGTGAGAGTTAATTAAACTGCCTAAGCAACATCTCGCTCTGGATGAAGCGTCATCACCTACAGCCAAACCTTGCTGAAACAGAACCTTGTTGTCATCCCCGCCGATCCGAAGACCCTTCACGACCTCTCTATCCAATTAAAATCATCAACCATAATGCCCTCCAGGACTGTTAGAAACTTATGAGTAATCATCAATGATCAGCTTAATTTCACTGATCTTGTTGCAGCCACTGCCAGATCCTGCAGATTCATGTTCTACAACATTAGGAAAATCAGACCTTTTCTCCCGAAACATGCAACACAAATGCTAAAAAATTGCTCTCTTGCACTTTCTCTGTGTCGGTTCCTCGATGGTGGAATGATCTGCCTCGAACAACATGTTTGGCAGACTAGGTCTCTATCTTTAAAAACGCCTAAAACCTCTTTGCCTCCGTCTACACCTAACCCACTAGAAAACCTTCTTTCAACCTACTCACTCTATTAACGTTTTTTTAGCCTTTTTCCTCCCCTACAAATAACGAACATCGGAAGGTTGATGCCAACACATTCATCTACTTAACTACTTCTGTATATAGTCACTTCAAGACTCTTGAGATGTTAATCGAATCCACAGCTGTGATGGTAAGCTCTCAGTCAGGGACTACAGAAATGCTGATAGTAGTGTTTTACAGCAGTCACTACAATGTCAGAAGTGGGGGAAGAAACCAGAGATCTCCAAGATGGCAGATCTACCCGGCAAAGTTGCACCTTTTCAAACCTGCCTTTTACTCCACTGGTATAGACTGCTTTGGTCCCTACAATGTGAGAACCGGTCAGCGCTTTGAAAAGAAAAGAACCTCAAGGCTCATTTCTAGGGCCATTACTCTTCACGCTAAACATGTTACCGTTGGGAGTAATCATAAGGAAACGTGGTGTTAGCTTTAACTGTTATGCTGATGACACTCAGCTCTACATTTCCTCATGACCAATTTGACAAACTTATGTAATGCATAGTCAATGTAAAAACTGGATGACAAGTTATTTCCTACTGCTAAACTCTGAAAAATAGGAAGGAACCTAGGTGTGCTATTTAATAGACATCTTTCCTTAGCAAACCAGGCTTTTAGAATTTGTAAAACTGAATTTTTCCATTTTAAATATATATCAAAATACGGCCTACACTCTCAAGGTCAAATGCAGAAACGTTATTCAATGTATTCATGAACTCAAGGTTAGATTATTCTAATGCTTTATTGGGTGGATGTTCAAATTACGAAAAACGTCCAAAATTGCACAGCAAGAGTTCTTACTAGAACCAGGAAATATAACCATATTACTTTACTAATACAAGTTCAAAATTAACTGCGGGTTGCAGATCCTTTTCTTACTTGACACCTAAACTAGGGAGTAACCTACCTAAAAGTGTTCGGGATGCAGATACACTCTTGCAGCTAAATCTAGATTTAAGACCCATCTCATTAACCCTCCTTACACATAACATACTAACATGCTTCTTATATCCAAATTTATCAAATAATTTTTAGGCTGCATAAATGAGGTAAACCTTTCCACAACACCTGATATATTTGCTACATCATAAGAAGAATGGCATCTACGCTATTATTAGTCTGTTTCTCTCTTCCTCCAAATTCACCGAAGCCACCAGATCCAGCTTGTATCCAGTTAAGAAGGCATTGAAGTCCCCTGGATCCAGAACAGTTGGTGGATCGGGGAACTGGAAAACCGCCACCAGCCCTGAAGGATGGGGGAGACTAGGATAACTAGAGCCCCGGATACAGATCCCCTCAGATGACCATCGGGATGGGACCACAGGAGACCGATGATTCTTCTCGATTTCGCTGCAGCCAGGATTTGACCTACTGGTTAAAATCTAGTCAGTGGAAAACTGGCTCCTCATCTGCGCCTAGCTTTCCCCCGAGCCACTACACCCAGGCTATACATGGATCAGTAGAACATTGCTTTAAGCTGGAGTCAGTATGTATCTGGACCAGATGGTGGGTCTCTAGAAAAGCTCTCTACAGCCCTCGAACAAAGCGAAGTCCAGGACAAGAACACCATGGATACCAATCCACTGCGAAGACCTCGCCTCTGACGATCATCGGGATACGACCACAGCACACAGATGTTTCTTCTCCATTCTTCTGCAGCCTGGACTTGAATCTGGTCAGAGGAGAACTGGCCCCCCAACTGAGCCTGGTTTCTCCCAAGGTTTGTTCTCCATTTCTGTCATTGTTGGAGTTATGGTTTCCTTGCCACTGTCGCCTCTGGCTTGCTTAGTTGGGGTCACCTCATTTACAACGATATCGTTGACTTGATTGAATTTGAACACACAGACACTTTTAAAGTAGACGAAGAGGACATCAAAGATTTGAAAATTAATTCACAGACACTATTTAAACTGAACAGAGATGACGTCCCCGAATTCAATAATGTATTAACTTTTAACATGAAGCATTATGACACACTGTTTTACTCATTATTCTTGTTCTGCTGTGATCTAAGGTATTTTGTCTAAAGCGCTATATAAATAAAGGTGACATTGACATTGACATATTTTGAGGCGATACCATTAAGTGCTAACATCACCATAATAACAATCTAATAATGATAAACTGTCTGTTCCTCTTTATGATTTATGTGCCGTAAAGCTGCTGTATTATTATATGTATTATTATATTTGTTATTATGTTTTTACATTTGCATTTCATACTAATATAATTTATCTAATATAGTTAATGATATGGCTTCTTGTGTAAATGGAAGCTTAAATATTCCTTTTTATTTTTGTATTTCAGGTGCGAGGTATTCATTGACATTTACATTTACATTTAGGCATTTAGCAGACGCTTTTATTCAAAGACATCCAACACAAAAATTATCCCAATCTGTCATGGAAAGCAGTGAGTGATGTGTTCCATGGGCTTACAAAGGAACGTGGACCACAGCTAATACCATGTGATGCAAACACTGTCATGAGCCGCTTCAGAAAGTTGTATTAAATATATAATTATAAGTAATAAACTGCAGACAAAGGCTATATACATTTACTTTGTCCTCAAGGTTTTTTGTTGTAGTAGAGTCCTCTCATCTACACACTTCATACAATCATATCAATATTCGTGATCATTCACACCCTCTCACGAACAGCCAAAAAGGGTTTTAGAAAATCTAAATCATTATATTGTTTTCTGAGAGTAAATGAAAATGATGATTTATAAATAATTTTGAAGCAAACCTCTAAGCAAGATGTAGAACTCCAAAGTCTAGGTAACAAATATTTTGTTTGTGTCTGATTGCCTTTCTTTCAATGACATTAAGAACCACGCATAAACGCCTCTTTCTGAAAAACATTATTATGTACATACCTTCTCTTAACATGTTATTGTAGGCCAATTTGTGCTGCATGTTTACAGGCAACTGAAAAAACAAACAAATGTCAGGATGTGTCAAAGGTTCTCCAGGGCTCCAAATCATCCTCAGATCCCAGAGGGTTAAACAAATAGTTTCTTTAGGAGAGGGAAAACTTGTGGGATAAATTCCTAACTTCATTTTCAGTGGTTTGGTTTTGTGGAATGGAGTCTGTGAGGATCATCAGATTAGCAGTGATATTTTGTCTTTATCAGGTAAGTTTGGAACAGTCGCCATTGAGTTGTGAAGGGATAGAACTTGTATAAATTCTTTTCTTTTCTCTCTTTAAATAAGACACTGTCGGGTGGAAGTGCAGAGGAGTCGCCATGCACACCTGGATTTGAGTCTGATTTATTTGTGTTTCAAGTACACAGAGAACACCTTCACAGAGGGAAGAGACTGGGACAAGGTAACATCCCATTAATTACATTTAGGATTATTCAAAACAAAACAAAGATTTATACTTCATATTAGTTTAGAAATATGACACTCTTTTGTTCTTATTGTTGTTGTTGTTTGCTCTAACTCTTTGTAAACATCATTCTTTATTTTAACATAATAAAAGGCCAAATCAGAATGTTTTGAGGTTGACAAGAAATAATCTATCGTAATATATGAGTGAATATAAATGAGATTCTGAGATGTTAATGTTTAATTCATGATCTCACAAAGTTTCAAGAAGACTTTTTTACCATGTGTTGTTGGTCTCATTACTCTTTTAGGAATATATCGTATGGCAAAAGATTAAATGTCTGTGTACAGATTTAAATTGATATTGTGTAATATTTAAGTCCGGTGATTCCCAACAATAGAGTTTTGCCAGGTTTCATTTTCAGCTTTTCTCTCTTTATGATCATTTATAAAAATAACTCACACAGGAGAAAAGAGATGTCAATTTAAGTTTTGATAGATGTTTAAAACATTATTTGTTGTACTATTTAATGTCTAATTTGGTGGTTTTAATTGCATTCAACAATAAAAGCTAACCAGATTAATATTTATATTGCTTATGGTATGTTTTATACTGTACTTGTCTTTCTCTGACAGTAACGTTCAATGCCTGCAATGGAAGAACGAGAACACTTTTCCAGTCCGCCGACAAGCGGTTTGATGTGAAAACGGATGGAACTGTATCACTGAAGAGACAGGTCACTCTTCATGAGGGTCACAAGGAGTTTTCCCTACACGCCTGGGATCACAGTGGCACGAAGCACACAGTGATTGTCAGAGTCGAACGTGCTCACCATCATGAGGATCATCACATGGAGACGGTGGTGGACACAACTCCACAGGTACATCCAAGTTTCTACAGCATTCTGATGGCTAAGGACATTCAAGCATGACCTCTTCTGGACATATTGAGCAGTTCAGTTATTGTGTTAGCTGGTGGGAATCAAGAGCAGGTTGTATGTCAGAACAATATACTGGAAGCTTTTCCCTTTGAGTATGTATATAATGAATTTCATGTCATTCAAGAGTTTATACCTAAAAAATATAAGCATTAAGCAATCTTATTTGTAGTTGTCCACTGGTTGGTTGCATGCAGCAAGGAGCACAACAATGTAACCGTTGGAATGTAACCAGAACAATAACTATTAATCTTACAAAAACATTCATCTATAAGTGTCTTGTAAGTTATATAAATGGAATTGAATTATTCTTTTTAATGCTAACCTACCATGTTTTAATTTCTCTAGATGGAATCTTTCTCTGATGATCTAAAGATTGTGAAGTTTCCAAGGTCTTCAGCAGGACTAAAGAGAGCAAAGAGAGAATGGTTCATTCCACCTTTAAATGAACCTGAAAACAGCAAAGGACCTTTCCCCAAAAAGCTTTCCCAGGTAAGTGAACATCATTAAAAAGATTTTTGACATAAAAACTGTGTTAGTGTTAATGGTTTTATGTCTTTCTGGATTTAGATCAAGTTAGATTATGCTGCCGAAACTCAGATGACGTACAGCATCACAGGTGAAGGGGCAGACCAGCCACCTCTGGGTCTTTTCAAATGTGACAGAATCACCGGGACTATTTCAGTGACACAGCCACTCGACAGGGAGAAAAAAGCAGTTTATACTGTAAATTTAAACCATGATGGCATCTGTATTAACAAAATATCTCTAAGACTTGAATGTTGGTGGCAGTTTTCACAAATTTAACATGCTCACGTCCTCAGCTCACAGCTTATGCTATTGGAGAAGGAGGCATAAGGGAGAAGCCAATGGAAATAATCATCCATGTGATTGATCAAAATGACAATAAACCAGAGTTTACTCAAAATCCATTCAATGGACAAGTTCCTGAAGCTGCTCAGAGAGGTAGGTGGATTGGAATAGAATAGGTGAAATTTATCTGAAATGATTTATGGGAACTAGAGCTTTTGTGTGAATCACTTCACCTTGTATCATTTTCTCCATCTTCTCATTTTTTTTAAGATTATGAGTTTATGACGGTCAAAGCCACGGATGCAGATGATCCAGAAACTGACAATGGTGATGTCAGATACTCAATTATCAAGCAAGATCCTCCATCACCATTACCAAATATGTTTGATATCAACACTGTAACTGGAGGGATTCGTGTGATTGGTACAGGCCTGGATAGAGAGGTGAGAGAGAAATTCATCAGACAATTAATGACTTCTGATCACAAATTAATATAATAGAACTTTAAGACCAAGAAACTCACAACTCGCATCTTCTCTTTCAGAAACACAGCACATATACTTTACTAATCCAGGCTGCTGACATGCAAGGAAATGGAATGGCAACGACCGGCACGGCTGTTATTACTGTCACTGACAGCAATGAAAATGCACCTCAGTTTGAGCAACCCACGGTAATGTGAAAACTGATTTCTACACAGTGTGGTTCTAGAACACAGTTTACTGATAAAGCTTGGAAACGCCTCTACAACAAGTGTTTTATGTTTTTAGTATGAAGCATCTGTCCCAGAGAATGATGTCGGGGCTGTAGTGGCCAAACTCACAGTTACTGATGGAGATGAACCCGGATCACCCGCCTGGTCAACAAAATATAAGATTGTTAGTGGTGACAAAGGAGGATTTTTCAATGTCAGTACTGGACCCAGTCAGCTGGAGGGAATTATCACAACTGTCAAGGTGCAGAATGTTCTTCATACTGTTAAGAAAACGTCTAGGTTACTAGTCTAACCGCGGTTCCCTGATAGAGCGAACAAGATGTTGTTTCGAAGACAACAGTATCGGGTTTGAGCTTGAGAAACTATCAGCTCTGAACTTGAATTTGAAAAGCCAACAAACGCTTGCAGTGGGCGGCACAGCGGCATGGCACGAAAGGACACAACGTCTTGTTCCCTCCATTTGCTAACCGGGGTTACACTAGTTACCTAGAGGTTCTCTTTTTGTCGATCTCCAGTGGAGCGACCATGACAGGGCTGATCAAAGGTGATCGCTTCTACGCGAGTGTAATCATCGAGTGGGGAAATGGTAAGACGTCACAGAGCTTGAAAAAGGTGAGAGGGCATTACCACCATCCTCCACGGGAGACAGCCTTCCAAACTCTGTAGCCAGAGAGCCGGCAGAAAGTTGACTGCACTAGGAAACGCTGGCCCTCAAGGAGGGAATGCATTACGGAGGCCACATCCTGCCATAGGGAGGTTAATATGTGGAGATTACCACATGGTCTCACCGATCGGGAAGAACTCAAGGGAAAATTTAGCCTGTTGGGGAGCACCAGAGGAGAGGAAGGTCACAGATTCGGCTGGGGGAGTCTTGAGTGAGGAAATACATCATGTGTGACTGCCACTGAGGGGGCAGAGACTGCGCATGGAGCACTAGCTTAAGAAAGGGGTTCACCTGAAGAGAGGAACGTTGCTATGTCCAGCTTGGTAAATAGGGCTGCTTCACCCGCCCCCTTACCAGGGAGGTGCTTAGTGATGGATAGGGTGCCTGTACTCGCCTGAAGGAAAGCATGGAAGAAAAATGGGCGCGCTGACTAACCTGAAAAAGGGAGAAAGCGCTTTCAAAGGCGTACACCCAGCTTGTCGCTGGTCTCACCTCTGTAAGACCAAACTGATACTGGCTCCACCATGAGTTTATAGAACCTTGCGAAGGATCCAGCTCTGAGGATGTCTGCCAGGGAGGCGCCCTGAGCCACTGCCCATGAGAAGGCTACATCCCACGTGCAGTGAGCCCCCAGTGAGCCTGGTTCTGGCATCGGTAAGCCATAGTGATGTTATCCACGATCCTGTGTGCCAGATCCAGTGTGTGTAAAGGCACAGGTCGTGCACTGGACACAGCACTGAAGGGGTTGGTTCTTCCTCCCTGGTGGGGAGCGCCTGCAGGCTCTACCTGGTCCCGGAAGGGAGTGGTAGAAGCCTTGGGCACGTAGCCGGGCCGGGGTCTTAGGACAACGTGAGAGTAGGCCGGTCCAAACTGCATGAATTGGTTTGATGGGGAGAGCCCCCTCCCCCTCTTGACTGAAGCGAGCGCTATCAGGAGTGCTGTCTTTATTGTAAGACAAGGAAGGTCAGCCTCTCCGAAGGGCTCCGACCAAGGACTACATCTAGATCCCAAGAGGGTATGGAGATCGGTCATGAAAGAAAAATGAGTCAAAAACTTCTTTAGCCAGGGGAAGTTGTCGTCAGAGGTATAAGCTCTGAGAACCAAGCATGCGTGAACTGGTAAGGCGCAATTAACAGAACTTGATGCTCCTCTTCCCTGACCTTGCACTGGACCTGTGCAATGAGGCATAATGGCGGGAAGTCGTTTTTCCGCTTGTCTCAGTGCCAGCTGTACGCTAGGGCATCTGTGCCCTGGAGGCCCTGGTCAGGGAGTACCAAAGCGGGCAATGGGTGTTGTCCAGTGAGGCAAACAGGTCTGAATTGCCTGTCCGAGCAGCCCCCATATGAGCTGGATCGTCCCGGGATCGAGTCGCAACTCTCCGTGAGGCGGCATCTGACAAGAGAGCCCATCGGCTGTCTGTTTCAGTAAGCCTGGGGAAAATACAGCTCGCAGGGATTTTTTCCACCTGCTGACTCCAGAGGATGAGGCGTCGGGCAAGTTGTGACATCCGCTGGGAGTGTACTCCTACGATGTATGTTGATGTACGCTACAGCGGCCCTGTTGTCGGAGCAGACTAGCACATGCTTGCCCTGTATGAGGTGCAGGAACCTCTTGAGGGCAAGCACGACCGATAACAACTCTAGGCAATTGATATGCCAGTGCAGTCGGGGACCCGTCCAACAACCCAAAACCACATGCCGTTGCAAACTGCAGACCAGTAGGGAGGCATCGGTTGTTACTACAATGCGTCTCGAAACCTGCTCCGAGTGGAACTCACGCTTGCAAGAAGGCCCTGAAGGACCAAGGGCTAGGGTGCGCCAGCACTGAGGCGTGATGGCAAAACCTCGGAACTGACTCTGTAGCCAGTACTGTAGCGGTCGCATGGTCATCAACCCAAGTGGGATCACCCCAGTCAAGACGCCATATGACCCAGGGGCCTCTTAAAATGTTTCAGGGAGACCGCGGGACACCTGAGTTTGCTCAGGCATTTCAGCAAGGCTGGTGTACGCTCAACCTTGAGACGTGCAGACATATTGACAGAGACTAGTTCCATACGGAGATAAGAGATGCTCTGCGGTGGAGAGAGCTTGCTCTTTTCTCAGTTGACCTGTAAACCCAGACAGCCTATGTGCTGGAGCACCAGGTCCCTGTGTGTACAAACTAGATCTCGAGAGTGAGTCAAGATAAGTCAGTCTTGGAGATAGTTGAGTACATGTACGCCCGCTCTCTGAGGGGGGACAGTGCGGCTTCCGTGATCTTTATGAAGACACGAGAGACAGGGAAAGACCGAAGGGCAATCGAAAGTAAAATGTAGAAACGGTCTGTGTCTAAACATGGAGGAACTCGTCCTTCAGATCTATTGCCACGAACCAATGCTTGTGTCTGACAGACTCGAGAATGCGCTTTCTCTGTTTCTCGTGTCTCTCGTATGGAGAAGGGTTCATTTGCTTCTTTTGCCAAAAGAGTCGCCACCTCTTCCCGAAGGATGGTTCCAGGACAGCGGAACCAGAGGATCGATCTCCTTCACCATCATGGTGGAGAGAGGTTCTGTGGCTCTCAGAACGGCCGCTTCGTCTGGGCGCCGGCCCCGGGAAAGCTGGCGACTCTGAGTACTCACCTGACTGTGGGGGCTGCAGTTTAGCACACCGTCTGCTTGAGAATGTGAATGACTGTAGTGCCACTGATGTGACGCAACGTCAAGTCATGACACAATGTCAGATCGGACTGACGAAACGTCTTGTAACCAGGCAACATCACTCAGAGAGTGATATTGGTTGTGATATATGCCTAGGGAGGAGGAAAAATGCTCTTTTGGAGAAGATGGGGGCTAAAGGACCTGAAAAGAGCCCAGAACTCTGGGGTATGGGGCAGGGACCGTCCAGCTCCAGCCGCATGGACATGGAATGTCCAGGGCTGAGATTAGTGTTCTCAACACACTCCCTGGGTGCCTCCCGTCAGGGCTGCTTCTTCTTGCGCTTCTTGCGAGGTGGTTGCTGGCAGGAAGCCATCGCTCTCCGCCAGGTTGCCGGCTTCCGGGTCGCCGCCTGACAATGCAGCCAGGGCGGGCAGTTAGGAGGGGCGGGGCTGCCAGGGAGCATGCTGTGTATGGAACCTCGAAGGATTGCGGTGAGAAAGGATATGCTTTATAGTCTCCGTCTGCTTCTGCATAGCTGAGAACTGCTGGGAAAAATCCTCGAACGGTGTCTCCATACAACCCACCCTGTGAGATGGGAGCATCAAGAAAGCAGACTTTCTAGACGTTCCCCAATTTGATTGGCCTTTCAAATTCAAGTTAAGAGTCTATAGGTTCTCAAGTTCAAACTCCAAACTGTTTTCTTCAACACAACGTCGAGAGACAGACAGAAAGGGAACTATTGTTTATGGCAACACGTCTTAACTTTCAGTTTTTTCTCATCCCAACAGCCACTGGATTATGAAAAGATCAAGCAGTACATTCTGTCTGTGATTGTTGAGAATGAAGTGCCGTTTGTCGGCTCTCTTCCAACGTCCACTGCCACAGTCACTATCAATGTGGAGGATGTGAATGAACCACCAGAATTCAGACCAAAGGAGAATATCATTTACAAACCTAAAGATCTTCCTGTTGATAGTGACTTGGTTACTTACACAGCCATCGATCCAGATACTGCAAGATCACAAGTGTTATCGTAAGAAGTTACATTTTAAGATAAGTTTTTGACTCATTTTTCTTTCTTGCTGGTCTTAATCTACTTATTTTGCCACCTTTCAGGTATAGAATCGCCAGTGATCCTGCCGGCTGGTTCAATGTTATCAAAGAAACTGGAGTGATCAAAATCAAGAAGCAGATGGACCGAGAATCTGGCATGGTTATAGATGGCAAATATAAAGCTGTCATTCTGGCTGTTGATAATGATGGTAATTTGAGTTTCTTTTGTTTGAGGGTGTTGATGTGGATAATGTTGTAACTCTTTTCTAATAATGTTGTACTTGTGTGCAGAGAAAACACCAGCGACAGGCACAGGAACTCTGATCATCGATCTGGAGGATGTGAATGACAACGCTCCCTCTATTACTGAAAGAGAAATAAAGATGTGTAATCAGGAGGCGCCTCCTGCTGTCCTCTCTGTTACAGACAAAGATCTACCGCCACATGTTGGTCCATTTCGTGTTGACACTCATGGAGAAACCCAGAAAAACTGGACTGCCAGGATGAATGAAGACTGTAAGAATTGACTAACATGTCATGAAAAATGAGCTTGAAATGTCATGTCTTAAATTTATCAGTTACTATGTTTGTGATTCAGATAGCAAAATTGAGCTGATGATGAGGAAGGTGCTGGAGCCTGGTGTCTACAATGTTATCCTGAGAGTTTCTGATCAGGGTGAAATGTCTCAAGACAACACTATTAAAGCCATCGTGTGTGACTGCAAGGGAGAAGATGCTTTATGCAATTTGGCCACGGTAATATACATATGTCAATTTATTAAAGATATAATTGAACCAAATGAAGTTCACAAACTTACATTTTGCATTGTCTTTTGCTTTTTGTCTTTGGGCTTCAAGGAGAATGAGCAGTACAGGTTCTGTCTGTGATTGTTGACAATGAAGAATAACTTCAAAACTTCAAACCCACATTCCCTGCCTATCTGTCCATGTGAAGAATGATTCCGAACAATCACTTTATAGCTGATTATAAAGAACAACAAGCATATTTTCTGTTCTCTCCACAGATTTTCGCATTTGATCTCTGTATACAATGTTGTTAGTACTTAGTTTGCATAGGCTTAGAATTAAGAAGAAACTTCAAGTGGTTTTACATTTTTAATTCATCGGGACCACTGCTAATAAAATATATACACTGAAAAGGCATAAGCACATCGTGTGTGGGTGATAACTGGGACAGATCAGCAGCACAACTGGCTTTCTATCAGATTCTTATGACTATCACTAAACATTTATACCTGAAAAATATAAAAATACATATGAGCTTACGAAAGATTCATTAGCTTGTTGAAATGAAAACCATCACCCATTCAAAATCACCTGAAAGCATATCTGTTCCATCTCCTGTTCCGTTTCTTTCACGTTCATTTTCCTCTTGTCTCAGCACTGATCCGGCTTTTAAAATGAATCTGTAATTCTACAATAATTGTAAGCTATATGCTTTCTCCCTTGGGAGTCACTTTGAAGAAAAGCATTTGCTAAATGAAGATATTTAAATGTCAATTGTATCCTATTCTTGACCACTAGATGTCAGTTCTATACTGTCTTCACAACTCCAAAATGTCTTTAAGGCCCAGTCCTCTAAATTTAAACACATTTAATCTTTCTTTTCTGTTATTACTGTGATTCTGCATTACACGAAAGCACATATTTTGAAGAATATTAGTAGCCAAAACCTCGGTCGTCAATCCCTTTTATCGTACGGACGCAAAACATCTGTAAGTCTGTGGATCACGGCTTTTCTTCTACAAACATTTTTCAAAATATCTTCTTTTTAAGAGAAAGAAAATCAGTTTCAAATTTCAAAGGGGTGAGTAAATGATGATGGTTTTACTCTTGGAGTTAACTATCCATTTACTCATGGTTTCTAATCCTAAAAAAGATTAGTAATAAACGAATCACAATAAATTGGGTTGTTTGTTCATAAATTACATTTTACACGTTTAAAGTGATTTCTACTGCACTATAAATGTCTCACCTAACTCTTCAGCATAACATATAAATATCATTTATTCTGAAAAAATATACCCCTACACAAATATTTGTCTTTATAGATTCTATTTTGCATTCTGGCTCAGAACCGAAGTCACACACATCAAACTCATTCCGTTCTGAAACACGCACGTTAAAACATGCTGCGATACTGTTCGCTACCATTTGCACTTTCTTGTGTTGTGACTCATTCTTCTGTGTTTTATCATTTAACGGTCTTCGGTTTTGGTCAACCTTTATATTTGTATACGTGTAGCAAGCAATCTATCTCGGAGTATTTTCAAGCTTATGTCTTTCCACTGGAGTGTGAATACTGAAATGAGATCAGTCCATCGGCGGGGCTTGAGGAACAGCCTCCAGCACAATAACACCCCATTGTTTTCTTCAACCTGCCTGAGCTTGAAAAACCTGTTTATAGATGAAAAGTGATAACACACCTTCCACATGTCATCTAACACAGTTTCTGCTCGCAGTTTCCATCCGCACACTGCCTTTCTCTGCAAACCACTACTGTGTAAACAGCCCACAAGCCATTAATAGAGGTTATCAATAATTAATTACAGCTCCTGTCTTAAGACAGCGGAAAAATAAGTGTATTTAAACATTTTGTCAAATTTACTGAAGTATACAAACATCAATGACCTATTCTACTTCGATGCTACAGCGACCAACATCTACTTATTTCTGAGTTTATGAAAGATCATTTTGAGTTTAACGGTAAGGCTTTGAAATAGTTTGCAATAATGTTTTTGCTTTTACTGTAACTACAAGTAAACTAGTAGATATATATAGAATGTTAAATGGTCTTTTATATCACATTCTTCGTTAATTAAAAAAGACTGCGAAGTTATGAAGAGCCTACTAGTTATTTAAGTAGATTTAGGGTGAACTCCTATCACCAATACTTCATGAAATAATAAACCCATGTCAAAATACAAAAACAAAAAATATTTTTCTGGATGATTTATTCAATTCATGCACACCATAATCTATTGAGAAACACGCACATTTTTGCTTTGTAATCTTTTTGCAATAAAGATTCTTAAAAAAAAACTATTTTCAAGCAGAAAAGCCAGTTTCTTAAAAACTTCTCCAGAAAGTGACATCATTTTTGACATTGCAATGCAATAGTATCATATAACAGCTTATAATCATATTTCGTACCCAATATCAGTTTAAATCATTAAGCGATTAAGCTATTCTGCTGGTTTTCATTAAAAATACCAAACCTAACCCAACATAAGATGTGTGTTAGATCAAAGTATTTATCTGGCAATACTATATTTTGTCCTTGTGGTCCCTCCTTCCATTAGAACAGAGACACACTCGTCTATGTTAATGTACCGTGTGATGACTCCGGCAGGTTATTCATATACATGTGGATTAGGTCATCGACCAAAGTTGACAAAGAACCCCACATTGTGTTTTAGCAATTTCAGTTCAGTGTAAGGAGTTGAATGGGGAGGTTTGGGGTGTGGTGGGAACATTCAGATAAAAGTCAATCTTTGCCTTTAGGATCTGAGAGTCCTCCCCCATAAGCCCTGCTGTTGTCTTAATAGTGCTCAAATTATGTGGACCCTACAAAGGGTTTGTCACAAAAAATCCTCACAATAAATACTCGGTAACACTGGAATGATAATAAAAGGCATTACGGCGCAACGCTTAACGTCTCATATGATTGTTATTCATACTTTATTTGTTATTCATATATATATATATATATATATATATATATATATATATATATATATATATATATATATATATATATATATATAAATAGAATAGTACATTGATATTTGTATACTTAAATAAATGACAAAATGCTTTAAGACAGGAACTGTATTTATTTATTAATAAACTCTACAAATGGCTTACATATAGATATGTATAAATGTTTCATATCATTTATCCTTTTTCATAAAATTATGAATGGTTATAGCAAGTTATGGCAAGTTTTCAGACAGATCTCAAAACAAACATGTTTATGTGTAAACAGGCCTAAATCTAAAGTCTCAACATCTAACTAAGAAATCAAAAGCATCCGTTTAAATAGTTTCACATTATTTTCATCTTTGAAATGACCCCACTTAATCAATATTAATTTAATATGTTTACCGAATGTTCTTTACATTATGTGGGAAAACGGTTAACCAGCTAAATTTGACATGCAAGCCAAGAAATATACTTGAAAGTCAACAAAGGAAGCTTCAAGAAGACAACAACAAATTCCCAAGACCGTGATCTTGAAACAGAAACTGGTGATCCGTGTGATAAGTTGACATCATAGATACTGTAGAGCTGCTGTCTGTGTGTTTACAGTATACAGGTCATGTCTGCCAGCTTGTCTTATGACATCACATCCATTTCCAGTAAAGCTGAATCAGTAATATTTCATCTGAACATCTCGAGTTCTTCTCTGTTTGCAGAAGCTCTGTCACTCAAACAGTCTGGAAGGGTTCCAGACTCAGGGGGAGGGATTGTTCTTTAAACAGGTATTAAGAAATCAACAACATGCCTGCAGCCAGCGGCCTTCTTAGAGGAATTGGGAGACGATGCGTTTCTAACTAACAAAAGCCCCAGCGCAATGCAAGACCGGTCTTGTCCCGTGGCTGTGAAACCAAGGTGCTATCATACGATTCAGCATCGTGGTCGCTTCCTCAACCCGAGTCCAAGAACACGACACCAGCAGAAAATATGATACCGAAAGTTCTGCGAGCATAAACATTTCATGGAGGCTAAAAGCCCTTCTGAGATAATGGTGGGCTTTTAAGGCCGCTGGTCAATCATAAAGAACTGGAGGGAGATTGTAGCCGGAGTCCATATTGACCAAGTTTATTAATGCTCATACCCCATTACCAAATAAGCAACATGTTGTGCATTACACTGCGTAAAAGCTCTGGTAATAGCACGCAGTCGCATTCCTAATAATTTGTACGGGAAATATTGATCGTTGAGCATTGGTCTGAGCATTGAAGCACTTGGAGGCGGATGAGTGGCTTTGCTACGGTGTTATGCGGAACTGGTTTCTCCGAGTCGAGATAAGCCACCATCCCCCACGTTTTCTACGCCGCCTCGCCCAGCTTTAGGCACTCGACAAACATCTCCCAACCTGTTTGTTAAAAGCACATATAAAGAAGCACAGCATCCGTCATCGTGGAAACATGCCGTAGGTTCTGGTATGGTCTTCTGCAAAGCCAACAACTGTAAAACTGATTCAACTTTCAATTTCTACTTTTGAGGTTTTAAATAACGAGTCCCCATCGGTAGATCGAGAATTGTTTTTTGAATCTTTCTGGGTCTGGATGAAAATGAAGGTTTAAATAGATTCATCTGGCGGGCGGAGCGTCGTACTGTAGTGTCTTTTTGAACGACAACACATTTCTTTCTGACTAATAATTAACTTAGACCTCCATTACTGACCTTCAGCACATGGGTGTGAACTGCATTCACAAGCGCAATGATTCCATACTGAATCCAACTTTCTAGCACCCATAGATCAGCAAATACATGGATATAGCTTTAAACTTGTAAACTTGCTTTTCCCACGTGCAAAGTTGTCTATCCCATTTGCAGCAGGACTTTAGTAAAGGTTTGTCCAATTCCAAAATGATTGTGGGTCTCGTAGTGCCTTGCCCCTGATTTTTATTTCAAGATTGCACAGCGTTCCAGCTGGCATTGACTTTAAAATCTGATGCTCTAGGAGATTTAAGAGCATTTATGAGTCGTAGTTCAAAAATGAAAATGATGTCATCTGTTATCTTTTACATTTTTATCATTTTTAACAACACTGCAGAACACAAAAGGAGATATTTTGGTGAATGCCGGTCGCAGAAAACTATGTTCTATCCCCAGGATACTAGTAAATCGGTACCATTGTTTCGTGGTTTAAAACCTTCTTCAAAATATCTTCTCTTGTGTTCTGAAGGAGAAAGTCATACAGGTCTAAAATGATAAGAGTGTGAGTACCCGATGACTGATTTTACATTTTTGGGCGAACGATGACGTTACAGAAAGCAAAGAATGAAGGAGGATACATTTCAAGGTCAGAGAGTTTCTTACGTTTTTGGTGACCTTTAATATGCAACAAAGTCTTAAATATTGATATGTTCAATAACCCTTTATTTATTCACACCCCTGCGTTTCATTACTTTACTTCACTCTTTCATACGACAGCACAACTGTACATACAATTTATTTACCTTTTTATTTAAATTTATTTGTAAATTTTTGTTTACTATATTAACATATATTACGTGTGTTTTTTCTATTTGTCAGCTTTCACTGGCTCGTGTCACTATAACACATTCCTTGTAAGCTTGAGCCTACTTGGAAATAAAGTTCTAAATCTGATTCTGATTAATTAAAATTGCTAACAATTTGCACGTCACATGCCAAACTGTTTCCTCACGCCAGTCATTCATCATTTCCTTACTCTCATGTTAAAGAGTTTCACAGAAAAAAAGAGTCATGCAGGTTTTTAGGATGATTCATGATATTAATCTCTTTTTTTAAGTGAACTCTCTACAGTTCCCTAATATTCTATTTTGTGTCCAAGATTAGTATTTATAGCCCAAAGTGTTTAAAAATGAAGATCGAACACAGTCAAAATAGGCATCTTTATAGACACAAGCAGACACTGAGATGGCGTTCTGAGCACATTTCAATGATAAGAGGTACACATATTAAAACCAAGGCTCATGTGAAGATACACACAGCTCAGTCTGGGAATGGTATGCAGGCCTTGGTCACTTTCTGCTTAGAGAATATGATGTTTTCTCCAGCAATATTTGTCCTTTGGAACTTATCTACAGGTTCAGATAAGCAGACACCAAACAAATGATTAACTAAATGTTTTCTGTCATCTTTCCAGGGTGGCGAGATCAACTTCAAGCCCTTCAGTTTAACTCAATCGTGCACAGTGGGTAAATGTTGTAACTTTTATTTTAACAAACCTTATCAAACCAAGTTGACGTAAAAATCTATTTTGGAGTATAAGTATGTCTCTAATGTATTAATACTGTGCCAAATAAAACCATATAATGGAAGATATTAAGACAGTTCAGAGACATGAGCATGAAGCAGGTTTAAGACATTTTTAATTCCACTAAAAATCCCATAGAAATGTGCATTATTTACATGTTTTATCAAGTTCTAGGGTCTTCTTTAAAATATAAGTACGTGCTGTTCATTATTTGAGGCTTCATTTTCATACTTAACTGCTGGGATCATTGCTGCAATAGGAAAAATATTACGAATGACTAAAGTGACCTTCTGTCATCATGCAAAGTTGAGTCATGAGAAAAAGAATTCTGGAACTACAAAGACAGAAAGAAGGAAGAAACATTACAGGCAACTAAACTGGAAGTAGATAACAGTTCTCAACTTCTCCATGGATGAAGCACATAATGTGTTCTTTTGTTTGGATTGGGGTATACCAAAGGTCAGATGAATAACATATTTGGAGTTCTGAGAGAAGAATCAAACGCTCACAGTTGGAAAACAGTTTGGTGATCTAACAAATAGTTATGTCAAAAGATCAAGAGCATTCATTCTGCTAGAGAGGTTTACAAAACTTCATCTTTTTGGGCATCTACTTATTCAAGATTTACATACATTATATCGTGCAGCAAGAACAGCTGATACCAAGACTTTCTCTGCAAACTTACAATTTCCATGGGAATTAGAGCCGAAACAAAATAGCAGCGGTGTTATCTCAATGGTGTTGTTATCACATTGAAACTCATGATCAGTCTGAGCTCTGCTGCCCGAGGCATCCAATCCTCAAAGTGATAGTTCACCCAGAAAACCACAACAATTTGCTCACATTTTTAGATGCTCCAAATCTGTAAATACTTCTTTGATTAGTTGAACACTGAGACAAATATTGTAGGAAGGCTTAGAACAATGGACACCATTGTCTACTATTGTAGGAAAAATAAATATGGGAGTCAAATAAACCCAGAATTCTTTTCTGTCCTATATTCTGCAAAACAAAAGAAAACAAGATAAAAAAAATTATTTTCCTACTATGTCTAAAGATTTGAAGCAACCCAAGGGATAGTAATTCACACAAAAAGTTGAACCTTTATCCCTTTTTCATTGCCACACTTGGCTGCAGGTCTTAAACAGTCTGTCAGGAGGCTGCTGACATCAGCTTTAACTGAACTTATTATATATATATATATATATATACATATCGACTATTGTAAGTCGCTTTGGATAAAAGCGTCTGCTAAATGACTAAATGTAAATGTAAATTTACATATACATATATATATATATATATATATATATATATATATATATATATATATATATACACATATATACATATAAACATATATATATATTTATATATATATATATATATATATATATATATATATATGTGTGCACTCGTTATTAGATACATGAAGACATTTCCAAAAACCTATTAATCCATTTTTAAAAAACTTTGGTAAAAACTGCATCTTGCAATACAATTTAATCCAGAAAATATAGCAATTGGGCATTAAAACATTGATAGAGCAAAGAAGTGTCAGTAAACAATATAGGGCATTATAAACTCATTTCATATATTATTATTATATATACTTATAAATGAGGTCATATATTTAATATATTAATTTTGTTTCACTCATTTCTTGTTTTATGTCTTTTTGAGTGCTGTTTACTTTGCTTTGATTTTTAACAAATGTATCACAACATGTTTCATGTACAGATGCTTGTGTGAAACTTGTAAAAAGCGCTATTTAAATAAAGACGACTTGACTCAACAGAAAGTTTCTGGTTCTTTCAGTTGGCTGTGTGTATTCTGTTAGATGAATGAGTTTACTGACCTTAATGAACTTTATTACTGTCATTAATACAAAGACTCATTTCCGACATTGTGTGTGTGAGTTATTTCAGTGGTAATGTGGGAGAGGGAGTCACAAATACTTTAAAACCAGATTAAGCAATACTGGTGACTGACTTCTTTAAAACATATTTCACAACCTGTAATGTGAATAAAAAGAGTATTATTCTTAATATAAAGTGTGTGACCCAATGTTGTTAATTTTCACCATGGGTTCACTCAAGTAATCGACTTTGTCCATTTGTACGTGCACTTTATTGCCAAAAGTGTTGCTCACCCATCCAAATTATGAAAATCATATCAAGAAATCTCTCTCTCGAACGTTCTCTGCTTCAGTTCCTCGATGGTGGAACGATCTGCCTCTGGCTTCACGCTTGTCAGACTCGGTCTCTATCTTTAAAAAACTCCTAAAAACTCATCTTTTCCGGCTACACCTAACTCACTAACTCACTTCTTTTCTAACTACTCACTCTATCAAAAAAAAAAAAAAACACAAATATAT
>CM065654.1:2572534-2605984 GCA_033220385.1 Triplophysa yarkandensis
GGAATAGAATAGGTGAAATTTATCTGAAATGATTTATGGGAACTAGAGCTCTTGTGTGGATCACTTCACCTTGTATCATTTTCTAAATCTTCTCTTTTTTAAGATTATGAATTTATGACGGTCAAAGCCACGGATGCAGATGATCCAGAAACTGACAATGGTGATGTCAGATACTCAATTATCAAGCAAGATCCTCCATCACCATTACCAAATATGTTTGATATCAACACTGTTACTGGAGGGATTCGTGTGATTGGTACAGGCCTGGATAGAGAGGTGAGAGAGAAATTCATCAGACAATTAATGACTTCTGAGCACAAATTAATATAATAGAACTTTAAGACCAAGAAACTCACAACTCCCATCTTCTCTTTCAGAAACACCGCACATATACTTTACTAATCCAGGCTGCTGACATGCAAGGAAATGGAATGGCAACGACCGGCACGGCTGTTATTACTGTCACTGACAGCAATGATAATGCACCTCAGTTTGAGCAACCCACGGTAATGTGGAAACTGATTTCTACACAGTGTGGTTCTAGTATACAGTTTACTGATAAAGCTTGGAAAAGCCTCTACAACAAGTGTTTTATGTTTTTAGTATGAAGCATCTGTCCCAGAGAATGAAGTCGGGGCTGTAGTGGCCAAACTCACAGTTACTGATGGAGATGAACCCGGATCACCCGCCTGGTCAACAAAATATAAGATTGTTAGTGGTGACAAAGGAGGATTTTTCAATGTCAGTACTGGACCCAGTCAGCTGGAGGGAATTATCACAACTGTCAAGGTGCAGAATGTTCTTCATACAGTGAAGGAAACCATTGTTTATGGCAACACGTCTTAACTTTCAGTTTTTCTCATCCCAACAGCCACTGGATTATGAAAAGATCAAGCAGTACATTCTGTCTGTGATTGTTGAGAATGAAGTGCCGTTTGTCGGCTCTCTTCCAACGTCCACTGCCACAGTCACTATCAATGTGGAGGATGTGAATGAACCACCAGAATTCAGACCAAAGGAGAATATCATTTACAAACCTGAAGATCTTCCTGTTGATAGTGACTTGGTTACTTACACAGCCATCGATCCAGATACTGCAAGATCACAAGTGTTATCGTAAGAAGTTACATTTTAAAATAAGTTTTTGACTCATTTTTCTTTCTTGCTGGTCTTAATCTGCTTTTTGCCACCTTTCAGGTATAGAATCGCCAGTGATCCTGCCGGCTGGTTCAATGTTATCAAAGAAACTGGAGTGATCAAAATCAAGAAGCAGATGGACCGAGAATCTGGCATGGTTATAGATGGCAAATATAAAGCTGTCATTCTGGCTGTTGATAATGATGGTAATTTGAGTTTCTTTTGTTTGAGGTTGTTGATGTGGATAATGTTGTAACTCTTTTCTAATAATGTTGTACTTGTGTGCAGAGAAAACACCAGCGACAGGCACAGGAACTCTGATCATCGATCTGGAGGATGTGAATGACAACGCTCCCTCTATTACTGAAAGAGAAATAAAGATGTGTAATCAGGAGGCGCCTCCTGCTGTCCTCTCTGTTACAGACAAAGATCTACCGCCACATGTTGGTCCATTTCGTGTTGACACTCAGGGAGAAACCCAGAAAAACTGGACTGCCAGGATGAATGAAGACTGTAAGAATTGACTAACATGTCATGAAAAATGAGCTTGAAATGTCATGTCTTAAATTTATCAGTTACTATGTTTGTGATTCAGATAGCAAAATTGAGCTGATGATGAGGAAGGTGCTGGAGCCTGGTGTCTACAATGTTATCCTGAGAGTTTTTGATCAGGGTGAAATGTCTCAAGACAACACTATTAAAGCCATCGTGTGTGACTGCAAGGGAGAAGATTTTAAATGCATTGAGAGAACCGTGGCAGCGTTACCTCTATCTGGAGTTCTCGGTATCCTCGGTGCAATCTTAGCTCTGCTGTGTATGTATTACCATTTGCCACTTACCACTGATAAAGAGTTCATAGCTTGCATGTAAAATGAGTATTAGCAGCCAGGGGTGGGGTGATATTTACTTTATAGATTGTGATGTGTATGAGCTTTGTGTTATAATCAATGACATATTCGTCATGTACTCTTGAGAAGGTTAGGGTTATCCAGAGCTTTTGCAATGCAAGCTAATGGTTCTGAATTTTAAGGTATTACTTTGTTCCTATTCTAGTGCTCCTCCTTCTGCTTCTCTTGTTCCTGAGGAGAAAGAGCGGAGCTAAAAAAGAGCCTCTTCTTCCTGAAGATGACATCAGGGACAACATCTATTATTATGATGAGGAAGGTGGTGGTGAAGATGATCAGGTTGGTTATTTTCTGTGCATCTGCAGTATGTATGATAATACATTTGTCACAGATCTAATATCATTGTGATCTGAGCTTTTTTACAGAAAGCTTTAAGATTATTCAGATTGACAAATTTTGTTCCTTTTTCAAACTAATTTTCCACAGGATTATGATTTGAGCGTGCTACACAGAGGCCTTGACAACAGACCAGGAGTAGTGAGAAATGATGAGATTCCAACATTTACGACTGCACCTCTGTACAGATCTCGACCCGCTAACCCTGAGGAGATTGGCACGTTCATTGATGACGTAAGTGATCGTAAGCTGTATATCATGCAGTTTTGGTTCAAACATCTTTTCTAAGGAGTTAACATATTTTTTGCTCTGTAGAATCTGAAGGCGGCAGATAATGACCCCACTGCGCCTCCCTATGACTCCCTGCTGGTGTTTGACTATGAAGGTGGAGGCTCAGATGCCGGCTCTCTCAGCTCTCTCAACTCCTCCAGCTCCGAGAACGACCAAGACTACGAGTGCCTCAATGAGTGGGGCCCACGCTTCAAGAAGCTGGCAGACATGTATGGAGGCGGAGAGGATTAAAACGCCACCTTTAAGGGTTGCTTTCGCTCTGCTGGTTTTCATCAGGTGGAATAGACACATGGATGTTTAAAGAGTGTGAAATAAGGGACGGTTTTTATACAGTTTTCACTTTGTGTGGTGATTGTATGTTCAGTTTGAAGGTGGAGCTGGAATAATAGCACTGCTGATCCATCGCCAACTTTTTGGAAAGATTTGACTTTCAAGTGTTTATCTGTTCTCTAGTCTGGACTGGAACTTGGCCTTATTTTTTTTTTTTAACAAAGCTCCAACAAAAATAAATTCTATATTTGCTCTTTTGGATAATGAGCTGCAGTGCACCGCAAGATGTTGGTCCTAAATTTTAAGATGTTGATGCCTTGTATATTTTGTTATGTAGTCAAATGAATTTGTTACTTTTTTACCATTTCTTTGGCATTAAAGGATAATCCAAAGCAAGAAATGTACTGTAGAATTTCTGTTTTTAAGAACACTGGCATGATTTTTTTGAATTGTTATGCTCGCAGGCATCTGCATCTTCTTTCCTTAACCAAGGACGATAATCAGTAGTTTTGTTTGATATATTTTAAAGATTTTTTTGTAAAGTGATGCTAATATGCATCTTTTATTAAATAAGTTACTTGTACAGCGTTTCCAGTTTCTTTAATTTAAAGTGTGCCACTTAAATGCCATGCCATAAAGGAGATCAAGCTCATGTTAACATGTAAGATAACGCAAGGTGGCACCATTCTTCCCCTTTCATGGACTCTCCTGGCACTGCCAGTTCTCTCAAAGCATTTTCATCACATTTTTATATTAAGGCAGACTTTATTTTTGAAGATAAATACAAATATAATAAAGTTAAGTGTTTTGTACTTGTGTTCTATCAGGCTTACAATCTTCCTAACAAACTCATTTCATTCTAAAAACTTTCAGTGCTGAATGTGATCATGAATAACAATGTCCTCATAAACAAGATTTACTTTATAGACTTACTTTAATAATAATAAAAAACTTATTTTTTTGTATTTAAGGGCTTTACCTTCATCATCTGTTTGTGCAGCACAATAGACAAAACCCATTACTAATACAAATGTGTTATAATAATTTTACAACTTTTAAAGTATGAAGTTTAGACTGTGTTTTTCTCCTTAAGCATCACTGTGTAACATGTTTCTTAAAGGAATCTTGAAGACATGTTTTATAAAAACAAAGTTATTCTATTTTCATCTCCAGCATGCACCTGTTGTGCTGCGGTATGTCGGGACACATTTGGCCCCGCCCCTTGCACTTGTCCTCACTTCTGATTGGCTCAGCAAGATGTCTATGGTAATTTCCGTCTAGCCTGGCACCTGACTCTTTCTTCTCCACTCAAAGCACCAATCATTTGCACTTACATAACACAACTGCTCAGAAGACACCAAGAACATGCCAAGATCTTTCCTGGTTAAAAAGCATCTTAGCAACAAGATGCCAGACTATGGTGTGCTGCTGGACACAAAAAAACAAGGTGAGTTATTTTACATTAAACTCCAGATTACATTTACATTTACATTTAGACATTTAGCAGACGCTTTTATCCAAAGCGACCAAAGATCAAACCAAAATTGGAAAGTTATTACAGTTGTCTTGGATAGGGTTCTGATAAAAAAATATAAACTAAATTTAAAAAAAATTATCTAAACTTTTTTGCTTTGTTTGTTATTTAATAGTTTTAATTTAGAAAAGTTTTCCATGTTTTTCCAGTTGATCAGCACACAAGACAATAATAGTTAAACTTTAAAACTTTTTTAAAACTTTTAAAATAAAAGTTAAAAAGAGAAAGTTTCGCTTAACGTCGCTTCACTTTAGCCGGTGTAAAATCTTTCACATTGTTGGCCTATGTCTTTGGATTTCAAGGGTCTTATTAGAGGAGCCGACAATCTTTTAAGCCTGCAATCTATGAGTTTGTCCTCCGTTCTTTCATACAAGAATAAGCAAAAGTTCCTTTAATATCTTCATTGACAAAATATTGAAAGTGAATGTGCTTTACGGATTGTGTTAAAGGTAATAATAACACAAATAATAAGAGAAGCGCCCCAAAAATGTACTATAGAACAGTTTCTCAAATGTTTTATGTTGTGTGAAAAAAATGTTTTGGACAACATTTACATTTACATTTACATTTAGTCATTTAGCAGACGCTTTTATCCAAAGCGACTTACAACAGTCGAGGAGACAATGAAGCGGTAAATAGCCGATACAACAATAGGTGAACAAGTGCTAAAACAATGTTACCAAGTTACACAGAGAGAGAAGTTACAAAAAGTATTTATATATATTTTTTTATAACTTAGAGTAGGTTAGAAAAGTAGTGAGTTAGTGAGTTAGATGTAGCCGGAAAAGATGAGTTTTTAGGTGTTTTTTAAAGTCTTAATGCATAAATGATAAACATTAGATTATTGGATTCTAAGTGCACTTCAAATCCTTTCATGTTCATAACGGCATCATCTCAAATGTACAAAAATCTTTTCGAATAGTCGCATATGTTTGAAGAGCGTAACTCTACAGATGTGATATTTACACGTCTTTACACAGAGCTGATGTCCTCACAATCTTCAGGCTCCAGATTCCCAACTCTGCATCCCCATCAAGCCATGTTCCCCACATCTCATCATGCAATCTCAGCACCGAGCAGCTCCCTGCGAATGAACCCTGTGGATTTAGGGATGTACCATCCTCCACAGCACCCGTGCCTACCCTTGGACGGCCCGCTATTGTCTTTCGCTTACCCCGCGACGTCCAGCGTACGGCAAGACATGCAGCCTGTGCTCCCAACGCTTGAGTTCACAGAGCCCTTGCAGCGTTCCCACAGAGACCCAGAAGAACAGTTTGCTGTGTCCCAATTACAACCCGTCACCAGTGGCCAAGAGAGACGCGATGAATGTTTAGACTGCCAGAAATCTTATTTTACCTTCTCTAGCCTAAGCAAACAGAGAAATGTGCACTGTGAATGGCAATGCCAGAAGTACTTCAGCTGTAAATACTGTGACAAAGAGTATGTGAGTCTCGGAGCGCTGAAGATGCATATCCGAACGCACACGCTGCCTTGTGTGTGTAAGCTCTGTGGAAAGGCCTTCTCCAGACCATGGCTGCTTCAGGGACACATTCGCACACACACAGGTATGTTCAGAGATTATAGAACCTATTTGATATCTACTGCTTTAAATGGAGAGGAAATACAATTATGTATAAAGAAATACAGTAATTCAAATCTTGTTTTTAAATTAGATTAGATTAGATTAGATTAGATTCAACTTTATTGTCATTGCACATGTAGGATACAAGGCAACGAAATGCAGTTAGCATCTAACCAGAAGTGCAATAAGCAGTAAATACAGGATATATATGTATATATACAATAATTATACAGAATATATGAATATAGATAAGTAGATAAGTATAGATAAGTATAGATAAGTATATAGATAAGTATAGATAAGTATAGATAAGTAATGAATATAGATAAGTATAGATAAGTAGTCACATCCTTTAGAAATGTAACAACAATTTAGGATTTTATTATAGTCGACTTTTTACGACCATGTTCTTTTCATTCAGGGATAGCGTACCCGAAAATGAAAAGTCTGTCGTGAATTGCTCACAATTTAGTTGTTCCGTATTCCAAGCTGTATCAATTTCTTTTTTGGGTAAACACAGAGAGATTTGGTTTGTTACAGTTCTTTGACACCATTTACTGCCATATTTGGAAAAATGACAAGGTTTTAGTCAAAATACCCACAAACTGTTTACTATCTTACATTCTTTAAAATGTCATTTGTGTATGAAGTATTTTTTCCCTACTATGGTAGTGCAGGTTGATTAAGAACTTTTTGGTTGCAGACATTCTTCCAAATATCGTTCTAAGTGTTGTACTATCCCTTTACGAATAAGAACGTGATTTAGGGTTATTATAGTTTTCCAAAACTATTAGACATTTAAAATGAATCGCAATGTTAAAGTTGAGGCACTTTACATTATTACTTTGAAATGAAAACAAAACTTAAAAAGAAAAAAGTGAAATTAAGATAATAAATCCATATGGGGAAAATGGGATAAGTGACATGAAAATAATTCATAACTGACCTATGGTGCATTATTCATATTCTTTTTAGGCGAAAAGCCGTTCTCCTGTCCACACTGCAGTCGTGCGTTTGCTGACCGATCGAACCTTCGTGCACATTTACAAACCCACTCTGAGATCAAGAAATATCAGTGTAGAAGCTGTTTTAAGACCTTCTCAAGAATGTCACTTCTGTCAAAACACGAGGAAGCAGGCTGCTGCCCGATGTCCTGAGGTCTACACGGTCAAAATCAAGACTGACAGAACTCAATAATCTGATTTACAGACCCATATAGTGTTTTTGATATATGTGATGGATTACCATTATAGGATTTTGTTATAAAAAGCAAACAATAAAATGTTTTTCTAATAATATTACGTGTCTGTCCTGTTTGATTATCTATCAAACATTTCAACAGAATTTGTTTTCCACGACCCCGTTGGGAGCGAATACAAATACAAAAGGAAAATTTTACACAAGAAGGAAAATAAAAGAATCTCAGAATCCCTGTGTATGCGCTTCTGAATCTGCTCGCAATAAAAGGCATCATATATACGTTTAGATGTGAGTTTTACATCTCGTCTGGACTTGAAGCTTTTTGAACCCCGGAGAGTATGTGACAGATTCACATCCCACAGCTCATTCAGTATTAATATGTCTATATTAAGGACAGCTGAGGAAAGGAAAATTCTTTGAGGCTAAATAAAACCACCACGTTTCCCATTTATAATCATGCATGGAAAAGTGTTTGTATATATATCTGTTTATTGGCAGGTGGATGGAGGCCAGCTGCATGCCACGATGGTGCCATGCCAGATCTCCATCAGCGGGGGTCCACATCTCTTATTTCTCCCATCTGACAAGTGATCAGACAAACCTACAGTTAAGAGAATTTGCCAATATTCTTTATGATGTGATCAAGGAGCTCATGATCTGCGTTATATGCAGCCAAGACTCGCTGTTGCGTAAAGAGGCTTTTCAACATTAGTGCTGTTCCATCGCGTTCTCCTTTCGTTTTTATGAAAGAAAATGAATCAATGTCATTTATGTGATTAAAAAGCCCTAACTTTTAGTAAGGTTAGTTCTAGTAGTTGTCAGAAATGCAGTGGTACATCTAATTGTCATCATTTCTGTCGGTGTTTCAGCTTTCGGCCTTGGTTTCCTCTTTTTTGGTTTTTAGTTTCAGCCAAGGAGTTTCATTTCGGTGGATCCCTACTGTATAATGAATACTTTTTTTGTAAATAGTTGGTACTAAACAATAGTAACATTCCATTCAATATACAGTTACTGTACATTACATTTACATTTACTTTTGTCATTTAGCAGACGCTTTTATCCAAAGCGACTTACAATAGTCGAGGAGACAATGAAGCGGTAAATAGCCGATACAACAATAGGTGAACAAGTGCTACCACAATGCTACCGAGTTACACAGAGAGAGAAGTTACAAAATAATTTTTTTTTTTTTTTTTTGATAGAGTGAGTAGTTAGAAAAGAAGTGAGTTAGTGAGTTAGGTGTAGCCGGAAAAGATGAGTTTTTAGGTGTTTATTAAAACTGTAAAAATTAAATCGAAATAAAAAAATCAACCAAGACAACATCTATGGGATTACTTTATCAGAAAATGGTTAACGGTGATCAGAGAGCTTCCATATCAATTACAAAACCTTGAATCCTCAGAATCAGTTACCGATACTCAGTATCGTTGGCAAAGATCCTGATTAGAGCATCCCTTTTGCCAACCAACCATACAGATGTGCAGGCAGTTTTAATGCACAGATGACTCTTCTTAATTTATCAGTAACAGGTTCTCTTCCCGTCTTCGGTGACATAGGTCAGAGGTCTGGCTCCGTCTGCCAGCCTCACTGGTATTTTACTATAGTCCTGACACAGTAGACACAGTCTGGAATTCCACAGTTTATCCTGACTGGAGCCGGCATGCCCGATCCTTCACCTCCCGCACTAAATATACATCCTTCTATTCTTCAACCGCACAATTCCAACATCTGCTAAAAGGAATCTACTTCATCCCAACTGTGCCCTAGATTAACCTGTTTACAACATCTCATCACACAGAGAAAGAAGTGCATAAACAAAAGCTCTCGGTATCAGACGTGATCTTGACCTCCATCATTAAGCTTCGTGACGTTTGCGTCAGCTGATGCTGTTGCCTCTAACTATAACCACGGTGACTCCACAAAAGAGACATCGAGCTCCATAAATAAGCTGTAGTCAGGGTGAGGGGGTATGAGTTTACCCCCACACTGCTTTAGACGGGGCAATAAATAGGGTCTGCCAGACTATTTCTGATGAACAGGGAAACATGGGGCGTTTCTATTCCCACAAGCCTTTGGCAAGAAGGAGTGGAACCTAGAAAGTTTCCAATTCCTCAAAGAGTTGGGTCTTCACTTTTCCACAGAGACACCTGTGTACTACTGGAAATAAATTGAGCTTTCGCCCATACATTTATCTGCAAATGGGTGCCCAATGTTCCGAATGATCCAAAAGATAGACTGATTCATTAAATGAATGCCGTAATATGGCTGATTCATCTTCACTATTATTCTTATTCACTACTTAATTTGAAAATCATTTACAAAAATGTATCTATTTAAATGACATGCACTCATTTTGAGTCAACATAAAGTCAATAAAAGTCTCAAAAGATCAGCGATAAAAATTACATTACTTGGATAATGAATGGCTAAAAAGTAAAAAACATTATAATAAATAAATATTTCTTATTTTAAGCAGTTACATGAATGTGAAACTGCACTGTTGATATCAACAGATAAGAAGGTAATATATGGATTTTTCATAGAAATCAACAAAGTTCACAGTAAACAATGAGAATGTGATCGTTTTATAATCTAAAACCAACACAAAAGCATTTCCTTGATTGTTATTGATTATTGATTTATTATTTGTGCATACTTGTTATTTTGTGCATGATGGTATTGAACCAGAGGTTTCTGCCAAATTTAAGTTAAGGCCTTGAATTCACGATCATCTTGCATGTAAAATTTGACTTAAGTGCATTCAGTAGAAATGCCAAATCTCTTAAACATTGATTTATCTCAAAGAGATTTCTGAATCCTGATCATACAGCTTAGTCTGGACTGACAGGGATAAACAGATTACAAAACAAGCGTTTGTGGCATAAATATAGATATTTCCGTTTATAAAAAGCACACAACCACTCCAAAGAGTAGTGACACACTATAACAATCTCAACTTCTACTTTTAGCTCCGTTAACATAAACTCCATCTATATTTAGTATGTTGAGCGGATGCCGTCCAACTCGGGGAAGATATTTTTACAGGGGACCTCAGAGCAGGCACAGAGATTTACAGAATATTTTCCACACAGAGTGTTGGGGGTATATAAATATCGCACGGTGTATGACAGCAATGTGTTGCACTTGTTACTCCACAAGCTCAGATCTGCTCTTCAAGTTTCATATCTGTACACTTGTTGTGGAAAATACGTCCTGTTGAACAGGTGCAGCGGGGTAACATTTAGAGAAGTGTTCCCGTCAGCCCGAGACACATCCCAACATTTTCCATCCTCAAACTGGTCTTGTAGTCCTCCCAGGTTAATTACAGCGTTTGCCTTTCACTTCTGTGACCTTTGACCTCATTGGTTTGCAGAGGTCATGGGGTGACACCACTCGGCAGCGCACTGCATCTCTTTTGTGCTGACACTAAAACTCGCATGAGTGCCACTTTATAGGAGATGGGCATGTATTTGATCCCTTTGTGCTTATACATGCCTTACAAAAAATATGTTTGTCTGAATGTGAATTTGAATTAAGTTTACTTCCTTTTGGGCACTTTTCAGGTTTTTGTTTTTAAAAAACGAACGTACGGTTATCTGAGGATGTGCACATTTAGAAACTAAAACAATTTAATCCCAAGAATTACTGAAATAACTGACAAATATAATAGTACTAGACCTTAGACTTCATATACTTTGTGAAAATTTTATAGAGATATTTTGCCACTTTTTCTATAAAACTGTACAGCTGTTTCGCAACAAATCAAACAGCAAACCCCGTCATTTTCATTGTCATGTTGAATTAAACCAACCATACATAAACGTACATAAATTAAAAAAGAATCTGCCGATTTTATTGTTAATTATGTATTTAGCAAATAAAATGTGTTCTCATAATATTCTGTCATAATTACTCATCCGGTTGGGGGAATCTCCAAGAAAATCCTACAGAATCTTCACACAAGACAGAAGAACAGTTCTTACTCCAAGTCTTCCAAAACCTAAAGATTAAATAAATCAATTCTGGTTTCAGGTCAATTTGATGAAACATGTATTTAGTTCAAATTTACATCTTCATTATGCATATCTGCAAATCTGAGCCTCGACAAAAGTCAGCATCATTCTATATGAGGCACGGAAGACTTTAAGACAGAAGTTTGCTCTCCTTTTAATCGCACTGGTGTCTGGAATTAAAACAATTTAGAGATCTTAGAGAAATCTCATTTGGGAATAGTTTTTCTTATTTTGAGAAATTTCTAGGGGAACTATTTTAACAGAATGAATGTCCGAACACAAAGACACAAAGCTTCGACACAAAGCTTCAATGAACGACATATTGTAGAAACATGTCCTGCGCTTTTTTGGAGAAGGGAGGGTCATTGCAGGCGACCCTTCACACTTTTTAACAAAGCTTGATAGAGACACTTAAGGGTGTGAGCTCGCAGACGGACTAGAAGATGTGTGTCTTTAATGAGCCAGCGAACATTACAACACCTGCTCCTAAACTCCACGACTCCACACACATACACACAGACTCGTCCAGTCCTCTCTACAAACACTGCACATCAACAGTCATTCTCAGAAGTGATTTACTCCTTTGGTATGAATGACACTAAAGATGTCAGCGGCAGTGATATATTATTATTCTGCGCTCCTCTGCAGACTCCACCCGCGTGCTGAGGTCCGGCGGGCACTGGGCAGGTGTTGATCTAGTCTGCGAGCAGGTTGCATTTTTCTTAAGGAACAAACATCACCCTGGAGCTTTAATGTTGATGCTGACAGGCTGGATGCGGTACCTCTAAAGCCAGCCATTGTCCTGGCAACAAGCAATTGTGTACGGAGTACGGGGTCTGAGACGGGCTCCCCATTCTCCGTTTAAAAAAGGCCCCATAAGAGGATATTGCTACACGTCTATTCAGATGTGGTCATTAAGCTTCTCTCTTGTTACTGAAGAGAACCAAAACAGCTGACCCGACAATCCCGTCTTCACCGTTAACAAATGTAGAGGCCATGCACATGCTACATGTGGCTGTTAACCAATATTAAGTTAACAGACTCTCTTAAAAAAACTATAAGGGTATCGTCACATTTTTCACTTTTTATTTGATATTTTTTATTTCGATATTTTTTTCATGATACATTTTTGTTTGTCACAGTTTGTATTGAACTCTCAATGTTTAATATTTTGATTCGATGTTCAAACACTTTTAACGTTTGTTGCTTTTAAAAATAATCAAATTACAAGTCATTTCAACTTTATATCTAATATTATTATGTAAAATCCTGACTAAGTTGTGTCCAATACATAAAGTTGAAATTGGATGTGCGATGTAAAACAACATGTTGCCGGATATAGGCTACCTTAGTTTATTAAACGAACTATTTGAAGTGTACGGCACTAAAGTAATGATAATAAACAGAAGCTAAAATAAAAATAATCTTAATGAAACATAAAATAATAATAAATAATAAAATGACAAAAAGATATATTGAAATATTTACAAATGTCACTACAATTTCAATTGTAAAATGAATCGAAAAATATGAATAAAACCTTGACGAAACTTCAAATTAAACTTGAATGATTTTGGCTATTATTTATTAATCATATAATTTGAATGTGTATAATCTGGATTTTGGGCAATAATAAGTCAACACAAAAAGGCATGGTGAAAATATCTTTGTAATTTAAATTTCCCCAGAGGAACACAGGTGTGAGTTTTACCAAACTGAACAAACACTGACCAATCTCCTGTCTCTGTCCAGATCTTTGGCGCCATCTGCCTCAGTCAGCACCCAACACAAAATCATGACTGGCATACAAGATATCACATATGAGATGACTACAGTGTGTTCTCGAATCTGAAAAGCATTGCTTCTTAATTTACCAATGTGTGTCTTTTGGGGAGATTCAACAATAATTCAAGGTACTAGTTCTTTGACTAAATGCTCTCTAAAATTCCAATTTTTGTTTATGGGTCTCCTTCATAGGACAGTTGTAAAAATACATCTCATCACACAGAGAAAGAAGTGCATAAACAAAAGCTCTCGGTATCAGACGTGATCTTGACCTCCATCATTAAGCTTCGTGACGTTTGCGTCAGCTGATGCTGTTGCCTCTAACTATACCACGGTGACTCCACAAAAGAGACATCGAGCTCCATAAATAAGCTGTAGTCAGGGTGAGGGGGTATGAGTTTACCCCCACACTGCTTTAGACGGGGCAAAAATAGGGTCTGCCAGACTATTTCAGGCTAAGGAGTGGAACCTCAAACAAGTTTCCAATGCACTTCAAGTGGAAATGGTGTCATTTACTCACCTCTACGACGCAAAAGAAGATATTTTGAAGAATGCTTGTAACTAAACAGCAGTGCCACCCATTCTCTTCTATTGTATCGCCAACATTCTTTAAAATATCTTCTTTCATCTCCAACAGAAGAAAGTTATGCATGTTTTGGCAAGTCGCTTTGGATAAAAGCGTCTGCTAAATGCCTAAATGTAAATGTAAATGTTTGAAATGAAAATAAAGTATCTAACTAATGACTCTGTTTTATTAATTGTGAATTATTAAAAATATATATTAATGTTATTTAATTTTGATTGTTTTTATCAGTTTATCTACTTAATATGATTTTCCTAATGTTTATCCCACAATATGATTTTTGAGCTTTTTGAATATGACTTTTTTGATAAGCATTATTACTATATTTACACTATATTTGTCTCGGAACTCCAGCCATTGAAGTTGAACGAGGGCAGAAGTGTACACTACACAAACAATGTTGGCACACATGTGGGGGAATCTTTTTAAAATAAGCAACACTCACACTTCAAGGTGACACACTATTACAATTCCAGCAGCTAATTGTGGCACAGCTGTCCTATATTTATCATATCAATGAGATATTAGAGGAAGATATTCTTGCAGGGGACCTCGTGGCATTTACAGAATATTTTCCACACCGAGTGTTGGGTGTGTATAAATATCACAGAGTAATGTGTTGCACTTGTTACTCTGTAAATCTGTACACTTGTTGTGGAAAATACGTCCCGTTGAACAGGTGCTGTGGGGTAACATTTAGAGGAGTGTTCCTGTCGGCCCGAGACACGTCCCGAGATTTTTCATAATGAAGGCCTTCCAGACACCTTGGATTTAGGATACTTTACATTACCGGAGCAGCGTTTTTTTAATGTTTATGAATACTCCATATTTCCATGCTCAGACTAGACCAAAGTCTGCTTATAATCCACGACCTTGGGATTCTTTTTTTGTATAGTCGCATTAAAAAATTGAGTCGTGGGTTCTATTTTTTTGGGCTTACTTTAAAAAAATGTCATGCTTATAAAGAAAATCTGATAAGCAACATTTGTTTCTTTACATTTATGGTCACCGTTTTGCTCAGATGCATTGATTGACAATAGATATTTTGACACCGGCTTTCAGCGCCGCATCAAATAGAACAAAACCTTCTGTCTGATAGCAGCTAATAGCCAATCAGTGCAGTAATATCAACTCTATAGCGTAATTGTCAGAACCTTCAGCCCTCATTGAAGAAAAATCTAATTCAATGTACCGTAACGTGATGTTGTAATCCAAGCTGGACATATATACGACATGTAAACATTTGCAAACGATGGCACTAACAAAGTGCTCCAAGTATGGAAAAACCCAATAAAGACTGGGATGAGGATACACAACTTAAAGACTGGATATGTGTCAAGTGTTCTGTGATCAAAGCAAAGCGACGTGCCGGTTCTGTAAAGCAGAGATTCGTGCTCACCGTGGACACCTCCTAACACAGACAAACACAAGAGGAATAACAAACATTATCCTCAACATGTCTAACAGATATCGGTGTTACGGTGTCAAAGCTTCTTCTACAAATCCAAAAGCTGAGCTCCAACTTGAAAGTTATATATCAGTTCAGTTGACCACTTTGGTGAATTAGTAAATTCGGAAAGGACTTGAGCATCTATCGTCCAAAAGCACAGCACCCATCAGCAATGTAAACGCTCTCTGCATGTCCCATGATTTAAAGACATCGGGGGGGACTTCTTTTAATTAAACTGAGTTTTTAACTGATTTTTGTTTATTTAGGTGTTAATTTTATACTTTTTTAATATTATGTGTTGTGGAAGGATTATTAAAACGCTGCATTCTGTGCTTTTGACACATATTTTTTTCATATTTATACACTTATTTTTGCTTTGCATCGAACGACCAGAAGAGAGCACGATTTGTTGTTAAATTAAAAAAAAAATTTAACTCACCAAAAATAATTTTTTATATATCAACGTTAATTGTTTATGACTTTTTTGTTTTATTTCAATTTGTAAGTCGCTTTGGATATTTATGGTTTTGAAAATCATTTTCCTATGTATGTTAACGATTACAAATTAAAAAAGACTTTTATATTTTATGTTTATAGAATGATCTTACAGCTTTTCATTTTAGATTGTACATCAGTTACATTTAGATTTTTTTTTTTAAAACACACAAAAATGATAAAATAAAGAGTTTTTTTATATATCCTCAGTACAATCAACATTATTTGTTTATGACTTGAATTATGTATTGTTTTTTTATGACAATTTGTAAGTCGCTTTGGACAAAAGCGTAAGCTAAATGACTAAATGTAAATGTAAATGTAAATATTGGAGTGACTGGTATTTGATGAGAGCACAGATGTCTCTTGGATAAAGCAGCGGTGTGTAAGTTCACTACTTCAGTGTCTCATTGAACAGAATTGTTTCCGTGAACACAAACCTGGAGCGGTGGGCAGACGTTTATACTGTGGCGCCGGGGGAACAGTTGGGGGTTCGGTGCCTTGCTTAACGGCATCTAAGTCGTGATAATGCAGACCCAAGACCTGAACCCACAACCCTAGGGTTAGGTGTCAAAGTCTCTAAGCACTAGGCCGAGACTTCCCCAAATTGTTCCGACTTGAGAATTCTGGACTGCCTACTGTCGTTTTTTCGGGCTTTTATCTCAATAGTAATTACCCCTATGGTGCCATTCCTCCTTGTGATTCAAAACTCATTGATGTCAATTTGATGGACACAGCCAATAATCTGCCTGGGTGTGCGATTCATTTCAGCCGTCAGTTGCTGTTGTAGAAGCAGAGCTGGAAAACACGGCCGATCAAATGTGAAGAACAGAGGCCGTGATTTTCTTCTGCAAGCAGCAATGCAGGTGTAAAAAAGTCTGCACCCACAAATCAATCGCTACAAATCCATATCATGATTGAACTCATCTGTGATCCTGACAGTATCCACGCTTAACATATACGCTGGGGATCTCTGCACCGTGGATGCACAGGGCAGGAAATCAACACAACAGATGACTGTGGAACAGAACAGTTCTGCGCTGAATGACAGCAGTGATGAGCATTGTTTAAAGATCTGGACTTCCAGCGAGGACCAAGAGATGTTCTAGCGCTTTAGTGTTGGGATGTCCGGAGACCGGAGAGAACACGGTCGGTACAGGGCAGGAGATGGATGACTTTTTTATAAGATACATTTGTAATTTATCAAGATTTTGTTATTAATTAATTAATTAATTATAACAGACTATAATAAAAGGCTACACCTAACTCACTAACTCACTTCTTTTCTAACCTACTCACTCTATCAAAAAAAATAATAATAAAAAAAATCTTTTGTAACTTCTCTCTCTGTGTAACTCGGTAGCATTGTTGTAGCACTTGTTCACCTATTGTTGTATCGGCTATTTACCGCTTCATTGTCTCCTCGACTATTGTAAGTCGCTTTGGATAAAAGCGTCTGCTAAATGCCTAAATGTAAATGTAAATGTAAATAAAATACAAGCAGTCATATAGACACAAATAACAGAAGATCCAATTGGTTCTAGTTTATTTTATATAAGCTTTAAATATGCGACTGTGTCTCTCCTCTTAATGCTTTTATTATTTTCATCATCAGACACTTTTGTGTTCACAGATTTCCTCGGGCCGTGTTGCTGTTGGTTGATTTTGCTAAATAATTGTTGCTTTTCATTTTAACATGTTTTATGGTCATAAATAGTAAATGTTTAAATAAATTGATGATAAATAATATTGTTTAAGCTGAGCTTTGATCTGTGGACTAGACTGCTCCCTTCCACTCACCTCGGATTTGTGACGTAACTCATGTGAATCTGGAAGTGATGACCGGAAGTGCGGATTAATTTTGACAATGTAACATCCGGCCCTTTAGATTGAATTGCTGTAAATCTGAGGTCACGTGATTAGCACCTGTGAACTGTGACGTAATGTCATTAATTAAATTAAGTTAAGGAAATAACTTTCCCAATAACTGACCGTTAAACGTGACGTAAATAATCTACTCAGGTGTTTGTAAACAAGCATACGATTACAATAACAACTAACAATAGTAAAGTTAATCATATTTAATACTTTATTAAGAGATTATTTAACACAGCTTCAGTATTTTGACTTATGAACTTGAAGTTTGCGGCTCCACGGAAGAAATCTGGAAAAGTTAATTAAACATTTAAACATTTGACTAGAGACAAACCCTGTACATTTTTATTCTAAATTATTTATAATTGTTTTGTTTTATAATCCGCGTTCGATGAAAATTGATTGTTCTCATACACCTGTGACCGCATTAAATTAAATTAAATTAAATTAAATATAATAAAATAACATTATATTATATAACATTATATTACATTACATTATATAACATTATATTACATTACATTACATTACATAACATTATATAACATTATATTACATTACATTACATTACATTATATTACATTATACTATATTAGATTAAGTTATATTTCATTACATTACATTATATTATATTACATTACATTACATTTCATTATATTACATTACATTACATTTAATTAAAGTAAAGTAAATTATATTATATTATATTACATTACATTATAATACATTAAATTATATTTTATTTTATATTATATTACATTACATTATAATACATTAAATTATATTTTATTTTATATTATATTACATTACATTATAATACATTAAATTATATTTTATTTTATATTATATTATATTACATTACATTATAATACATTAAATTATATTTTATTTTATTATATATTATATTACATTACATTACATTATATTATATTACATAAAATTAAATTACATTACATTACATTACATTAAATTATATTATATTATATTTTATTACATTACATTATATTACAATAAATTATATTATATTATATTATATTATTTTATATTACATTAAATTATATTATATTACTTTAGATTATATTACATTATATTATATTATATAAGATATTATTATATTACATAATATTACACTATATTTTATTATATTACATTATATTATATTATATTACATTAGATTATATTACATTACATTATATTATGTTATATTATATTACATTAGATTATATAACATAATATTAATGTATTCTTTAATATGTGGAATAGGATCTTAAGATTTTTTTGTTTTTGTTTTTTGAGAAAATAATGTGTTGTAACTTTATATGCTCTTAAATAAATAGCAAATAAAATTGTTTAAAATAATTTTGATCAGTTTCACAGTGTTGAAAGTTAAGGTCCTTTGATTTTGTAGGGCAGTATGTACGTATAACTGTGACCTCCCTAAATACATCTAAATGAAACTAATGTGTAATAATATACAATGCAAGTCACTTTGTCTCCCAAATCCATAAATGAAATATATAAAAAACTGCAAGTAGACCAAAGCTAAAACTTCTTTCATCTCTGTTTCGTCTCTATAGTTCCATTTCAGGTCAGATTCAGATGAAATATAGTCATCAGAACATGGATGAAGATATTTTGAAGAATGACGGTAACTGGCACTCATTCACTTACATTAATTTTATGACCATAGTTGTGTTTTATGGAAGAAAAACTTATACAGGTTTGAAAATAGAGGAATTATGACACACTTATTGGATGAAATCACTTTAAATAACTATACATTTTTACCATTGATCAGTATTGAGGAGTGTTTACACAAAAGACAAGGCCATACAGAAATGGGTGCATCTGTGTTTATTTAAGGAGAAAACTGCTACAAATACACTGTGTAAGTATCTTATGAAACCTCAGTCAGTATTACAGTTTCAAAAATGCACACCGTCATTAACATCTGAACATTCAGCATTGTTATTACTGTTATCTCATTATTATTCATACACATGAATGCATAATCACATGGAGCACACAAGCAACCTGATGACCTCCTCTGGAGGTCACGCGAGAAGACTTTCTTCACAACTCAGCAGTTTCTGTAACCAAAAATCAGCTGTGGTGTCGTCCACGCCGTTTCAGGAATGTTTTAAAACTCTAAGTCCGAGTTTCACAGAATTCAGTGTTACATCACTGTTGCATTGAGTCCATAGTGTGCCAGCAAATCAAGCATCCGACATTTATAATTCCCAAGTGTCCCTACAGCGAGCTGAAATCCACAGTCCTCAGCCGGGTTCTTGCTCATTCATGTTATTTATTCTTTGTGATAACTTCCACGGCCATCCATGTTGCTTGGTGGACAGCCGTCAGCCAACTCAAGAAATGCGGAAGTTCTTCATGTTGAACCGTGACAGTATGCATTGATGTTACAATACAAAAAGAGTGAAAAATATACATCTTAAGGTCTTTCTCAAAGGTCATCAGATCTGGAGAGCAGTGTACAATATCAAAAGTTTCACTTTTAAAAAAAAACAACATACTATGCTACAGCTGTGCACATGAATTTTGTGAGCGAGATATCTAGACAATTCAAAAACATCAAGTAAAAACATGAGGATACCATTCTACTTTCTACTACTCAATCTCATCCGAACTGACCAGTAATTCTCATTCCGTCCAAAAAACACTGACAGCCGTGTAAAAGAAGCCAAACACGATGGCATCAAAATACAATGAAAACATTTCGAGAGGGTTTTTTAGTTTGGCAACTACAGACAATATCTTCGGCAAAAGTTCACAGAGTTCAGTAAGCCATTGTGCCTACGTGCTAATACAATAAACGTCCTTGTCGCAGAAACGTGACAGCATTTCTGAATACTGTGAGTAAAATGAAGCATTGTTTTGCTGAAAGTATCATCACATAATAAAGACATGACAAACTCTCTTGTGAAACACACTCGGCGATTCTTAATACTAAATAACTGGAACAAAATTCCTACTGGATCATCAAAATACATTTGAGTTATATAAAGTGCAATGTTTTTGACATGCTTCTCTGTAAAATCCTAATTTCAACACGTGCCACAAAAAATGTGGCAATTCCCATCGAGTCCTGCTGTTTTATATACATCAACCTCCAAAACCACCCGCCTGATACTCTTTATGTCCTAATACCTTTTAAAAAGCCTTTTATATCCGCATAAATACCAACATGGACATTTCCAAAATATCAAGAAGACCATAAACAATATACAATGGCCCTTTAAAACATACAGCAAAAGACATCTAGTAATGTGTCCTAACAAGATGTGGTATGATGTTTCCCTTGAGAAGATAAAACCTTCGCAGGTTTAAAGAAAGTCAGAAAAGCCATTTTATGTAAGTATGATAATATTTCGATCACAGAAATGAAAAGCAAGCCTTTTTGCTGGTCAGGACTGTATGGTTAGGAGTAAACTATGATGAATTCACATCACGTCTGGATAGGAGACAATGTTAAGAACTCTACTATTGCTTTAAGAAAAGCAGACGGAGACGATCACTTTAAGTGATTACACAATAAACTTTCTAAATGATTAGAAGCTGACTTTAAGATATTCATGAGAGGGAATGACTGTCCCAAATCTTCTCTTCCCACTCAGTCAAACTGAATCTCTCCAAAATCTAACAGAATGATTGTGACACGCTTAACCTTGACCAATAAATTCACGAAATGGAAATAACCACAATGACTCTATTGATTTCAACAGACTTATTTAACACGGATGCAAAAAAGCATCACATAGTGAAAAAACTGGAGAAAAAAAGAAAATAACGTTATATCAAAACATTTATTATTTCATATATTACTTTCGTCTAACTCAAATGTCTTCCACTTGTCTTCAAGATATCAAAACCTCTACACTAGATGAAGTATCAAAGCCATATCAAACATGATGCACCGGCATCAAACATATCTAAAGCAGGAAATCTATGCAAATCTTGTTGAAATCCTCAACATAATATCACCGATCGGTGTCTTTGATGCAGTACTTTATCCAAACTTATAAAGTACAATAATAAGAGAAAGAAAGAGGCTATGTTCTGAAAGAAATCATACATACGGAACCATTCATAATATCAAAATGTCATTTTAAATCTGCTGTTATCCAATAGAAATGAAAGGTAAAGGGCATTGCGTTCTGTGATACAACTAATGTTTCATTCCGATACCTTTCCATTCTTTGCATTCTTCATCAACAGACTTGGTATTACAGTCGTTCCTACAGAACATAGACGGATAGTTTAAATGTTCTAAATAACGTTTCAATCCCATCATGGAGCACATTTACATCAGGTCCAATATCTTACAACTGATTCAACTCCTCAATGACAAAGATTTGATTTGGGACAGGGTGAAGACCTGTACTGTCACCAAGTGGTCGAACAGAACCTCTGCACACGGATCCAACTCATTTCCAGATCTTCCTGATATCTGTGCTGCCTTCGAGCTACACTAGAATGATCATTTTCCTACACAACAGAGAGAATCAAGACAAGTGTCCATTACACATGTGTTCCACTATCATTAAATCCTTCTTGATTCATCTTACAGGGAAATATAAAGATGTTGAATGTTTGAAATGTTTAATTTGAATCCAACATAACAAGGATGAAATTTCAGATAAACTCGAAGGCAGCACTAGAAGAACAGTACTGAAAGGATAGAGCGATTCAACACATATTCCAAGCGTACCATCCTATTATTAGTGCATCCTTGAAAACTGAAACATTTTCCAAAAATATACATTTTCTTCTTATCTGATGATTCATAGAAAATATTACTGTAGCGAGTTAAGAGTGGAGTACGCAGTCCTGTCGGTCAATGTTCTGCTATTGAATTATAAAAGAATGTTAATACTACAAGTCAGACATGTAGAAAACTGTGACGAGTGCAAGTATTCACAACAACTCAGAATTAAAAAAAAAGGCTTTGAGAGATCCAGAAATGATACTGAAGATGTCTCTCTCTTCTGTATTGCCTAGAGATGAGAGCTCACCAAAAACACAGCCAATCAAACGCAAGCTTGGTCCATTTAAAAGGGACAGTTCACCCAAATATTTGTTTATGTTGTTCCGAGCCCCATTCAGAAATAAATGTAAAGCTTTCTATAGGCTTATCTTAAAATCCTCATTCTGAACTCTAAACTGACATCGATTTATTCAGAGCAACATAAGTTTGAAGTGAATTATCCTTTCCCTTAATGTAAGAATAATGTCATACTAGACTTCATTTCATCTGTGCACTCGGTCCATACAGTCTGAATACACAGAAATAAGAACACAAATAAGCAAGGTGGATTTTCCATTTTCTGCCTATTTGCATACATGTTTGAATGCATTTGATGATGTGCTAGTTATGACGATGATAAACGAGCAGACGCCCCTCCCTCTACAGTACAGGAAGTGACACGTTTGCTGAAGTGTTTCGAGAGCAGAAAAGAGGTAGAGTGACTAGAGGAATGAAGGAAACAGACGGATGGATGGTTCACATGAGCTGGATGTCAAACTCTCAGTTCTCAGACAGTGAAAGGGTCAGAGCGGCCTGAAGCGCTGCTTCCTCATCGATACTGTAATCCTGTAAAAACAAACACATGCACGCACGCACGCACGCACGCACGCACGCACACACACACACACCCCCCGTTAGGTTGGATGTTTTTTAGGGATTTTCACAGACATGGGAGACACACAAATAGACAGACAGAAACAATCAAATTAAGGAACACAAAGAGACAGAAACCCACACAAACAGATACACACATACAATAACAAAGAGAAACACACACATAATCACATACAGATAGAGACACACACACACACACACACACATACTCACACACAAACAGAGCCACACATACACAAACACGCTCAATAACAAAAAGAGACACACAAAAAAATCACAAACAGACGAAGAAACACACACCATCAAACACACACACACACACACCGTCAAACACACACACACACCATCAAACACACACACACACACACACACACACACACACACACACACACACACACACACACACACACACACACACACACACACACACACACACACACACACACACACACACACACACACACACACACACACACACACACACACACACACACACAATCAAAAACAGACAGAGACACATACACGCACACACATTCACAAAATCACAAACAGGCAGAGACACACGCACAGATCCTCGCACAGACACACACACGCAAAATACAGACACAATTACAAACAAAGAGACAGAGACACACAAAAAAGTCTTAATTGTCATATTTATCAATATGTTATATAGTCAATTATTTCAAATGATAAATGATAAATAAATTTCTGTCCATTATCAATAATTTAAAGAACATTTAAAGAAGCAGTCCATGCCTTTTATGTACTGTAAACTGTAGAATAAAATGGAGAATGAATGCATATTAAAAACTCTGTCTCCTCACCACAAATGTGTCGTAGGAGAACTTGTGCCGGTGAAGAAGATGCTGCAGAAAGTTAGAGCTCTTATAGCTCGGATCACCCCAGGGCATAGCAGAACATACCGGACAAACCTACAAAAACACAGAGTTTAAACTCTACCTGAACTCAACCTTACACATTGACAGAAACAGAAGGTCCCAGAGATTCTGCTGGAGGACACACTTGCTCAGTAGACTTCTGAATCTCACCACTTTGTTGGGATCATTGCGATGGTTTTCCATGCAGTGCTTCACTAGTTCCTGCTGGTCCAGGTTGCGAGCGCCGCAGTAGGGACACACAAACGTGGAGCGGTTTGGAATATTGCTGATGATGTAAAAAAAAAAGAGAAATTTAACCTAGATCCAGTTTTAACTTGAATGCATACATTTGCACATCCCTGAGGGTCTATGAAGTGTGTGTCAATGACCTTATATATTCTATAGCTGTATAAAGCATCATTAAACCTTCAGACGCATATTTGAATGTATTTCTGTAAAATTCAGCTGCGGCATGCATCAGGACATGCAGAGGATCTCAAACTAGATCATTAAGAATCTGGGTCAGCACTTGTTTATCATAATGCAATAATGTTTTTTAATGTTATTAATGAAAGCTATTATACAATGTTACACAGCAAGTCTAACAGGAGTCGCGTAACAAACTCATCTGTGATAAACCAAAGGTTTTCGGAACGATCAAAGAACCTTTCAGATTTCTGAACATCAGTTATGCTTCATCAATCCCCAGAAAGTTGTTTGCCTGCTCAGTAGATGCCTTTCATATTTTAGCAACCTTTAAACAGACTGAGATGTCTCTGGATAAAATAAAAATACTTTGGGTGACTGAAAAAACTGAAAAACAGAGCAGAGCTCCAAGCTTACTATGATATCCACTGCATGCAATTCTATGGTTAAACTGGCTTGGTTAAAAATGGTTATAAAGTTTGTGAAGTTTAAATGAACAGCTTGTAAATAAAATAAAAAACCTTTGACACATACCACACGTAGGCAATATGATTAACTGTCATATTGTTCAAAACCCACAGCTCTACATTACATTTGATTCATCTTTTTTTATGGGTTTTGTTTTCTACTTGTAAGAAATCTCCTGAATATCACAACATTATCGGCATGTCCTCATATTTACACCACACCCTCTTACACAAGTAATAAGGGTTTATATGACTTGCATGAATCTACACTTATGTGTTTTCACATCTGCGGTAAACATCAACACGCTGTGCTTTTAATGGCTGATGAATTCTTACCCATCTCATTCTCCAGAGCTTCAAAGAAACAGCACTTCATAACACAGAAACACACACACAACTGGACTTTCTTTCCGTACATCCTTCAGTGTGTGTCTACAACCGTCAGACATCGGTTTGACATCTCTAGATCTAAGTATATCTGTGTGCAAGTCTAAAGAGAAGAATGCGTCTCTCGAGAGAAGCGTGTCCTGGATTTCATATTCACTTGAATCAAAGTGCAGCGGGAGATTCAGCAAGTCATAGGAATGAGTTCTGCTATAGTCATGTGGGATGGGATGCTCTTCAGAGGAAAGGGAAAGGAAAACATGGTTCGTGTTTTATGCCCTAACCCGATCACTTTTTGGTTTGAGCTCTCGGCATTGAGTTTGATTCTGGATTTGTTCAGTTCGCTGATGGTCAGGAAGAATGGAGTGATGATTACCTGGGAATGGGTTGTGAGGTGGGGACCACTGGCATGAACTTTGGGCAGTTGGCCATCTGTTCCTGAACCTTTGTGCAAGATGAGATGTGTGACCTCATTTTGACCAGTGTGACCTGACGTTCAGAAGAAAAAACATTATGAGAGAACAAATTCAACATTTGTATTATAAATATATGCTTTATTCAAACAAGACTTCTACAGAGGTCTCCTAGTTACGATCAACCTACAAATATCAGAATTTACAAAAGTGACTCCAGGCGGGCAATAGTCAGACATCGAAATGACAAGAAATTCAGAGAAAACTTTTGAATCTCTGTTACTTGTACTTGGGATTAAACAGTACTTCACACTTTTTTGATCGCACACCCTTTTAAACCCTCAAAAGAGTTTTGAACCCCCAGCAAAGCCCCTCCCCAAACCTCAACTCAGACAACCACATAATTTTACTACACATTATATAAAAGTAATTTTTTATTAAACATCTTGGAGTGAAAAAAAAACACCTTTATCTCTGGAAAATGGCATCATTTCTACATTTAACCACTTATCTTTTAAATGACCTGCCTGGGTTTATGTGTCTTCAGTTCCCTTTTACAAACAGATCCATCTTTTACTCTATGTCTTTTGACAGTTTATTAATTTTTCTTCTTTTCTTTTTCTGCTGATGATCTGCAGAAGGTACGCCCCCAACTTTGAGAACAAATGGGATAAAAGAATCAGCCTAATGTATAAATGTACACTGTGTCAGGGGAAATGATATAAATAAAGTAGAAAAATCTGTTTGTTTATATATTTCATCTTAAGCTAAAAAATAATTATCATGAATATTATTTTCAGAAAAACTAACAAATAAATAATACAATATTGCAGAACCTCTGATTTTGTAATAATATGAGTATAGTTTTAAATAACCAAAAGATTTAAAATGTACAATATTTATAATGCAATAGCTGTCTTACATAATTTTCCACTGTTACATTGTGTGTAAATATAAGCTTTATTTCTTTAATGCTGAGCTATTGAAGCCATGAAAGATTAAACACAGTTTGTAGAAGACATAATTTGGTATTTTTGTGCAAAATAAGTATGTAGTATTATTATAATCATTTATTTCAGTATTTATCTTGTGATAAATAAAAACTAGAGCACTCAAATTATATGTGACCCTGCCTGTGTGAACGGGCTAAAACCGGAACATTAATTTTGAGATACTGAGCATCAAAGTTGAATTCAGCCATTAATTTCATTATAATTCTAGCCTTTGACATGGTCTTACTAAGCCAATATTAAATATATCAATATTATATTTATATACGTATATAAACTGTTATTAGTAAATGACTATATATATATTATGTATATACCATGAACCACGTAAACATTTTCCTTGGCAAAGTTTCACGTACACACAACAAAGTGGTCAAACGACCTGTGAAGTTTAAATCAAACTTGCACTTTGAGACCTGGGTTCAAAAGTTTGTTTTCAGTCGGCCAAACAAAACTTTCACGTTAATAAAAAATTTATAATATTTGGAATTTTCCGCAAAATAAAATTCAAGTTTGCTGTACGCTGTGAATTCAAGCCATGCTCAAAATCTATTCTGACCTCGGCATAAAAACTGCTGGTTTTGAAACTAAATCATAATTATTATTTACTGTAATAAATAATACATACAAATATTAAATGACTGAAAACTCAAGAATTCAATCTTTTGTGTGTCATTTCATTTCATGTAGCTTTATCACTATAGAATTCCAGATGTGTTTAGTAGAAATCACCTTTTTGCTGCAGCCTCTGCATGGGGCCTTATATGAAGAGAGCTGCTTCTCCACGCTGGAGGATTTCTCAACTTTCTTTGGGTCAAAGGGCATGCGACAGAGAGGACAGAGGGGAGATGTGACCTGCAGACACGGCTGGAGACAGTCACCACAGAAACTGTCAACACACATGAAGAAACACATTAGAGATGCCGAAAGAATGCCTGTAAACCAACACTTATGCTACACTCAAATGCATGGATATTAAAGAGCAATGCCCATCACTCGGAGACAAACTGTTCACAGTTTCCTTCAGTGTTTGAAATGTGACAAAACATTTAACAATCCGGCTCTTCTTGTCTCAGGTGATACTGTCGTTTTGATAAACCTCCCTCTCTGGCCGGTGTACACAACACGAACGCTGATGTATCGGACTACCAGGACCAGGACAATTCATGCCAGCGTGACTCAGCACAATATCTCAATCCACATCGGGGAAAAAAGGGCTGTGAGGTTGTTGAGGCAGATCTGTCACCTCGCTGACGGATGATGCAGGACTTTATGGGACCGCAGGAGCGATGAATCACTCCGGGTTTTTCTGCCAGACTCACGTCCGTGTTTTATGGCTCTGTCGGATCCAGGGCCGAGCGAGAGTCCGTCCATCAGCCTCTCCGGGAGTGACTGACTCACATAGGAACCTGTGAGCTTCATAAATGTGCGGGACGCTGTAATGAAACCTGTGAGCTGTGGTCACATACGCAGGAAACACAGCACACACCGGAGAAGATGAACCTCACAAAGGTTCTTACTACTGGGGCAGATTAAGTCGTAATACTTTGAGTTAATCTTCAATGGATTTCTGTAGTTCAGATGGGAAAGCGTTAAAAAACAAATGAATTCCAGGGAAAATAAACTTCATATCCGGAGTGTGTGGATATTTCACTTGGTTTGAGCTGACAATATTCCCTGAGGTCTGCTTTCATCATTAATTTTACTTATTCCTCTGTGCTGGAGTTTCACTGAAAAAAATGAAAACCGGTAATGATGGGGAGTCTCCTCTTTCCCAAAAATCCCATAGTTTCAAAGCTTTATGGCTCTTTCCATCCCTTATTTAGGATTTATGTTAGTGATGAAAGAATCCCAGAGTTCAGATTTGTATGTTGTTTTGATTGCAAACATGAATTTCCATGTTGTCAGCAGTATGAGATTTCCCTCGACCAACAGCAGATATCTCATGATGAAAAGATGAAGAGATGATGGACACAATCCTCTGCAGCCGCTGTGTTTAATTCAACATTAGAACATCTCAGAAAAGCCTTCAAGTCTTTAAACCGAATCATTTTGAGCACCTCCATCTCTAGCATCTTCTCTATCAACACAACTGGATTCGTGCTTTTCTGTGCTGAATAATTCAAAAGGCTTCTGAACTCCAGAGCGTGTTGAGTCTGTCACTGAAATGGGGACGTTCAGATCTAGACTTGACTATACACCAGCCATCTGACACCACACTCTCATCTCATCTCATCTTCTCACCAACACAAAAACACAGCACACCAGAGACAAAGAACGTACGAGTCTAAACAGACTTTTACACAATGAGAGATATGCAATGATTAAATGTTTCACAAAGCAAAACCTGACATACAACTCAACCTAAAAATGATCATGGTGTCATCACTTACTCAGCCCTTTGTCATGGATGTCTTTATACCGCAGAACACAAAAGAATATATTTTGAAGAACGTTGCAAGTGAATGCACCAAATCCAAATATTCTTCAAAATATCTTCTTTTGAGTTCTGCAGAGGATAGTCAAACACATTTGAAACGGCATGAGGGTGAGTAAATGATTACACCTTTTTCAATTTTGGGTGAGCTATCACTTTAAGAAGACTAGGAATATAACACATCGCATCTTTGGTCTTCTTCTACCTCGGCTTTATCGCTTTAAATAAATCTTCTGTTTAATACCTAAATGTACATATACTTTTCTGGTTCTTGATAATGTCTTAATGAAATTATGCAGAAAATATTACTTTTTTATCCGGTCTGCATCTATAGCCCCACGAACGATCTACAACCACAGAATCGAACTGGCAGCATAAACACCAAGGAGATAAACAACATGAAAAGAACTGGCAGAGATGTGTTTCAAATCTAGAAAAACATCTGTCGGTCAGATACTGTGTGCTCGAAGAGAGAGAGAGAGCGAGAGATACCATAATGTTATGCTACATTACATTTAACACACTTTCATTTTCAGCAGATGTCAAAGGGTTATCGAAATATTCTAATAATGTCAAACAGATGAACATTTTGTTGCACTCATGTTACTCACGACACCAAGCTCTTTAAGCTTACATTTAAACATACAGTGAAACATTATGTGTCACATGACGAATAGTGTCAGTCTTCAAGAAAAACAGAGGCGGGCATCTTCATCATGTCTTTGTGCTATTAAAAACACGGCATATACTAAAGGGCCAAACAGAACCTATAAAAGGATAATCTTCAGGGAAATCCTCCTACTCCTGAGATGAGCCGCAGCGTTGCTCATTCTATTAAAGTGTTTACATGCCAGTGTGGGCAGTTAAGAGGACAGCCGAAGAGAGAATCACCAACATCAGCCCACGATGAAATCCACTTCAATCACAGAGCCACTATCTCACCTGAATGTCTGTGTTAAGGAGATTCGACCAAAGCCTTTGGGATAAGAATGAATTCTGTTTTGAAAATCATTTCAGATCGGGCACTGATTTGTAGAACATGTATATAAACAATAAAGGAGTGGAGATACAATCAAAAATGTCTCAACATTATAAAGGGAATACTATACAACACAGAATTCAAAGCCAATCAGCATTCTCAAAAGATAGCAAACATCTCTAATACTAATGCTTATATGGTGTATGGATTAGTGAGGATTTGTACAAACATCTTTGGTTTGTGACTAGGGATGCTCCGATTGATCGGACTAAGATAGTATATAATCACATCCTATGACTCGATCAGTGCTCGCCCGATAAGTAAAATTGCCCGATCTTATGAACTGATCTTAATTGATGACAAAAGCATGAATGAGGGGGAGTAAATGTTTTGCGCTGCAACTCCATTGTAAACGCTACTAAAATGTTCAGTGTATAAACAACAGTTACATTACATTAAATAGAAATTTATATTTTTTTTTACTAAACTATACAAATATAAGGCAACATCTATAGTTTTACTTAATCTGAAAAAAGGGGGACCAGAGAGCTTACATGTCTGTTATCTCAACTTCTATCATCAGAATCTGTTTCAGTACCGGCCGATTACCATGACAAAAAAATCAGTACTTGGTATCTGTGGCAAAAAATCCTGATCAGAGCATCCAATGTTTTTTAGATCATACAGCTAATGAAGGAGAGTGGAGGAAAATATTACTATATATGATTTTGACAGCATGATTATAGTCATGATATATAATCTTTAATAAATAATGTTTAAAAGTAAAAAAAATCTGTAATTTGGTTGTTGTAAATGATATGGTTCTGAACCGTTTTGAGACACTGCTTCAAATGTTTTTGTTAGTAGTCTTACATTAACAGACATATACCCTTAATGTATTCTTAATGTTAAATATAACGTTTGTTAATAAGGATTTTTTGGAACAGGTCAGATGTAGATAGAGGTTTCTAATAAAGTCTTTCTGTTTTGAGTCATAAAGTTCTTGCAAAACATTAACTAAAGCAATCATTTTCAAGCAACACAAAATGTTTAATGTTTTTAATTTAACACATAAATTTGTTGCAATAATATGTTTATGTGCATAAAAAACTGTTTTAAGATATTATTCAGTTGCAGAATAATGGTTTTAAGGAACATGTCTGTGTTCTGCATAAAAATATTGTATGTGTTTGTGTCTATAAATCCATTTACTTTAGAAAAATATTAAACGATCCATAATACAATATATGCAAATATCTTTCCAATAATTACAAATCTAAATAAAGACATTAGATATTTATTCAATATATACGCACATATATGTGAACGTGTGCTTTATGTGTTTATTAAATGACGCGATCATGTACGTGACGTGTATGTGCAAAGTACACAACAAAATCTCTAAATGTACACAATTGGTGTATATATGGCCAAAACATTGTGTTTGTGTTCTCATATATACTCCAACGGTGCACATTTAACATCAACCCTATTTAACCGTGATCCTTTTCAACAATGGTTTCAAATTAGAAAAAATATTTGTTCTTGTTCTTGAATATGAGAACGAGAACATGTAAATCTCTTAATTTAGGAAAAACGTGAGAATGGAACCTTGCAATTTGTCATGCCCACAAACAAGGCACGACTTCAACATGACAAAGCATTCCAGATTGCAGAATCCTACACATATTTCACATTTTATTTCTATAATTATAATTCTACATTTTAGCCTCGCATATAACAACAAAGCTTTTTCCATCCCGAAAACACGTGAAATTGTTTCCATTCGCACGAAATAAAACATCCGTGAGCATTGAAACAGATGTGTGAAGATGACTTTGTTTCTCTCATCAAACATTCATTTTTCTGAAAGGGCAGTAAAGGGCAAACGAATTCCCAGTGTGCTCAACATCTCCACCCAATAATACTCTCTTCAGTACTCCAGGTGAAAAATCTGATTAAGAAAACCAACACCAGACACACAATCCTTCACAAAAGACTAAAGTGTGTGTGTGTGTGTGTGTGTATGTGTGTGTGTGTGTGTGTGTGTGTGTGTGTGTGTGTGTGTGTGTGTGTGTGTGTGTGCACTGGGATGGGTTAAATGCAGAGCACAAATTCCAGGTAGGGAACATCATACTTGTCCACACGTCACTTCCCTTCACTACAGTGTGTGCCATGACCTTCACTTTAATGTGTACATATGACGAGTGTAATAGTGTGTTGTGTAACATAAATATAACACAGTTGTTGTGTCGAATGTAAAAACACGTCCCACCATCGGCTGTTCACCACTAAAACGATCACGACATTGGATCCCATCCCATTCTATTCCATTAAACCCAATACAAATCCCATCAGGTCCATTAAAACCAATGTCAGCGCTGGTTCCTGTTTCAACACTCAATGAAAACCAAATGAACCGATGGAAACAATGGATTTGTGAACATCTGCTTTGTTCTCCTCACTGTCACCTGAAGACATCCCGAAGAACCCTGAAGGTCTGTTGTGTATCTACTCAATGAAATCTGAATGATAAAACACAAGCTGACACAACACGCACACACAACACAAGACAGACAGACAGACACACAAACAGACAGACAGACCACACACACAAACAGACAGACAGACAGACAGACCACACACACACACACACACACACACAGACAGACAGACAGACAGACCACACACACAGACAGACAGACAGACAGACCACAGACAGACAGACCACACACAGACAGACAGACAGACAGACAGACAGACACACACACACACACACACACACACAACACGCACAGACAGGCAGACAGACAGGCAGACACACAGACAGGACTGGATCACAACAACAGTGTTGTTATTATCAACCTAAAATAATAAACACATGTGGAATAAATATTTGTGTTAATACACAACAGGGTAACACAACACAACACAACACAACTCATCTTAATGCATACCTCTCTCTCTCTCTCTCTCTCTCCCCATCTCTCTCTCTCTCTCTCTCCCCATCTCTCTCTCTCCCCATCTCTCTCTCTCCCCATCTCTCTCTCTCTCCCCATCTCTCTCTCTCTCTCTCCCCATCTCTCTCTCTCTCTCTCCCCATCTCTCTCTCTCTCCCCATCTCTCTCTCTCTCCCCATCTCTCTCTCTCTCTCTCTCTCCTCTCCCTCTCTCCCCCTCCCTCTCTCTCCCCATCTCTCTCTCTCTCCCCATCTCTCTCTCTCTCCCCATCTCTCTCTCTCTCCCCATCTCTCTCTCTCTCCCCATCTCTCTCTCTCCCCATCTCTCTCTCTCCCATCTCTCTCTCTCTCCCCATCTCTCTCTCTCTCCCCATCTCTCTCT
>CM065654.1:2608984-2623984 GCA_033220385.1 Triplophysa yarkandensis
TAATTGTTCACTACATTATTAAAGATAACATCACAAGAATGTTTAATTTATTAATAACAAAAACATGTTTTGTGTTTGTTTTATATGTTCAATTCTGCACATCATCAGTTCATTTCTGATCAAACACTTTTATTAAAATATCACTTTTATTAAAATATCACTTTTATTAAAATATCACTTTTATTAAAATATCACTTTTATTAAAATATCACTTTTATTAAAATATCACTTTTATTAAAATATCACTTTTATTAAAATGACACGTGACTTTTGACCTTTCGAGACATTAATGAAATAAAACAGAGCAAAGATCATTATGTGTTAATAAAATGAATGTATTAATAATTGTGTGTTAATAAAATGAATATATTAATAGTTGTGTGTTAATAAAATTAATGTATTAATAATTGTGTGTTAATAAAATGAATGTATTAATAATTGTGTGTTAATAAAATGAATGTATTAATAATTGTGTGTTAATAAAATGTGTGTGTGTGTGTGTGTGTGTGTGTTCAGTGTGTGTGTGTGTGTGTGTGTGTGTGTGTTCAGTGTGTGTGTGTGTTCAGTGTGTGTGTGTGTTCAGTGTGTGTGTGTGTTCAGTGTGTGTGTGTGTTCAGTTCATCCTGTTTTTGATGAGCTCTGATTCGAGTTAAATGAGCGGATCTTCCTGTGAGATTGAGGCCTAAAATAGAAAATGTTTGAGTATTTTAGGACACAACACAGGACTTTATAATGACTGTGAGCACTTCCTTTCTTCAATATTTGTGCAAGTTTATCTCAAGTCGCAAGTCTCAGAGTGACGCACATCCGCCGTCATGCTTCTAATAAAGAGAGGAAATGTGCAACACACACACACACACACACACGCACGCACGCACGCACGCACGCACGCACGCACGCACGCACATCTATAACAACAAGTTACAGTAACTCATCAAATAGTTATTTCCAATTTACATTTGAATTATTTGTGTATTTGTACATATCATTAATTTTATATATATGCGTAAATTCACTTTTACAGTCATGTGTTTATTATTATTGTATTTGGGGATAGTTTCTTTGTTTGCTTTATTTTTCTTTATATTTATATATATTTATATATATATAAATATGTATATAATGAGCAGAGTTGCTTTATTGTTCTTTATATATTTATATATTTATATATATATTAATATGTCTATAATGAGCAGAGTTGCTTTATTGTTCTTTATATATTTATATATTTATATATATATTAATATGTATATAATGAGCAGAGTTGCTTTATTGTTCTTTATATATTTATATATATTTATATATATATATTAGTATGTATATAATGAGCAGAGTTGCTTTATTGTTCTTTATATATTTATATATTTATATTTATATATTAATATGTATATAATGAGCAGAGTTGCTTTATTGTTCTTTATATATTTATATATTTATATATTTATATTAATATATATATATAATGAGCAGAGTTGCTTTATTGTTCTTTATATATTTATATATATATATATATATATATATATATATATATATTAGTATGTATATAATGAGCAGAGTTGCTTTATTGTTCTTTATATATTTATATATTTATATATTTATATATATATTAATATGTATATAATGAGCAGAGTTGCTTTATTGTTCTTTATATATTTATATATTTATATATATATATTAATATGTATATAATGAGCAGAGTTGCTTTATTGTTCTTTATATATTTATATATTTATATATATATATTAATATGTATATAATGAGCAGAGTTGCTTTATTGTTCTTTATATATTTATATATTTATATATATATTAGTATGTATATAATGAGCAGAGTTGCTTTATTGTTCTTTATATATTTATATATTTATATATATATTAGTATGTATATAATGAGCAGAGTTGAGCTCTTTGCTGTTATTTAGAAGTGTTTTCCTGTCGTTCATCATTATTATTTGTTCATTATTCCCGGAAACCTGTGGGACCCGGCCGGCCTCTGTCGCGGTGTTTTCGACGGACTCCGTTCCGGTTTAAATATAGAGACGAGGTGTAAAGCGTCGCGTCGCGTCGCGTTGCGTTCAGACCCAGAAAACAAGCCCGGGAAGAGGACGCGCAGGACGCGCGCACCGCGGCTGAAGACGCGCGCGTTATTTCAGGTGAATCTTCAAGGGCCAAAATATAAGAAATAAAACACTAAAGTTCAGCTAATAAAACCACACGAGATCACACATCAGGACGGATTTAACACATGAATATATATTCGTTGTATGTTCATGTTCTAAAGTATTTAAATGAATCACTTTTTACATTTCATCCACATTTTATATCAATTCTATTCTGTTTTGTATAATAATTTTTTATTATATTATTAAATTTTTATATATATATTGTTTTTTATAATTGTTTGGTCTTAATTCTATTCTAATTATTTCTTCTAGAGATTAATTCTAGAAACATTATATTACCGCACATTTAATTCTATCTTTTATTTCCTTTTTCGAAATGCTTTAAATAATTAAACCACAAACACAGCAGGAATTGAATTAAATCCATATATATTTACAGTATAGTGTCTATGCATTTCTTAATAAAGTACATTAATATATATATATATATATTACTACAAACTTTCAACATATACATTAATATATACATTAATATATATATATATATATATATATATATATATATATATATATATATATATATATATTACTACAAACTTTCAACATATACATTAATATATATATTCATTTATATATATATATATATATATATATATATAGAACACATTGTGTTAGGTCATCTGTTGTATTAATTATTAATTGTATGAATGTATTAATGAGTAAGTATTAATGTCACAGCATACTGTAAGTACAGTAAGAAGAACCAACACATTCTGACAGGTCAGCACAATCACATTCTGTGGGCTGCATCTGGTTTGTGTGATTTTATCCATCTTTATTTCTCTTATAAACATTGAACAGAGGCTTCTAGTGAACGAAACTGGCCTGAGATCATCAATGATCCCTTGGGATGGATTATTTCCATCATAATGTGCTCATATAAAGTCATCTGTCAGCAGTGACAGGATCCATCCCGATATTAAAATATCATAATCGTTCAGTAATATTCAATCATGGGAAAGTTTGGAGACCTCGTGGAATTGTTTGGTTGTCTTGAATCCCCTCTGCTCGTGGAATGGTAATCTGGTCCAGTCTGGTGGGGATCATGCTGGGACTTTGACAGATTTGGGAACATTTGTCATGGATTATAAATTGTGATTTTAAATGGACCCTGTGCAGAATGGAAATCCTGAAGTCTCTTGAATGCCATTAGTGACTCACAACAGAAACACTTTATAGTTTGGTGGAGGTGAATAGTTCAACTTAATAAATTCAGTTAGGAGAAAAAACTCATTTGGGTAATTTTCTTAACTGATCCATTTCATTCCTCAAACCTGATATAAGCAGTTTTATTCTCACACAAACATCCTGGATTTCTGCTATAAAAATCAAGACAACTATATGGGAAAGGGGTTTGCAAAATGTATAATAAAACTATTATACTATTAAAATAAATATTATTATTATTATTATTATAATGTAAATGTATAGACTACATGACCATAATGCAGATAAACATATTAAAGCCTTCTCTTCAGTAAAGTCATAAATGTGAAAGTGAATGCAGAATTGTAAAGAATTGAGTTGCATTTTTAAGATATAAATAAGAATATTGTCCACAGGTTCTATTTTAATAATGTTTCGACTGCAGTAACACAAAACCAAATGGTTTCTTCTTCATTGGACAGGTTTGTGTTGAAGGACTCTGAGAAGTGTTCATGTCAAACTGGTGAAGATATCAGATGAGAAGACTGTCTGTGGCACAGGTTCAAGTGTTTGTCTTTGTGTGGAGAGGAATTCTGCCTCTTGTCTTCTAACATACACACAGGGTTCAAGCAGACACGTCACACAGAATAACACTGAGACTAATGGAAACTCAGAGAGGTCATCATAACAAAGCATTAAAAACCCCAAACCTCCTGTCCTGAAGCCCATCATGGGACTAATGGATCAAACTGATCGATTGTGTTCATGTTTACTGATCCAATCACTGCTGGAGAACTCTGATAACACTAACCTGATCCTAAACTAAACGAAAGATAATCAGAGGAAATAAAATAACTATAATGACATAATAAATATGCATTAGAAGTATAGTAAAATAATCATTATGATAGTGTAAAGTTAAATGTGAACAGAATGGAAAAAAACAATATCATAAAAGTGTTATAATTGTATACAATAAATTATATTCTTTTTTAATTCATAAAAAGAATAAAATGTAATTAAATTGTAAACATATTTTAAACGTTCACTCAATAACATATACAATTATTTTGAAGATAAAATGATATCAAACGTTTCAAAAATTCATTCCAAATCAATCTTAATCCACATGATATTTTTATATCTGTTAGAAAGATTTTTATTATCGTTGAGCAGTTTGATTGTGGGAATAATGTTAAAATCTCAAATGAGATATTTTTGTCCATTTCTGTAAGCTTCTCAGTGTGGTCAGATACAAGACAATTGTAAAAAGTAAAAATGTTGAAAAGATGACATTAGACTTGCTGTCATTAGATTGTAAGCAGTATAATGAAGTCATTAATGTGACATGAATGACACACTGCTGCTCTCTAGTGATGAAGTGAAGTATGACACACCAGCTGTCCTCTACATTACTCTCATTACTCTCATTACTCTCATGTATTTCAATGCAGATTTAAACTGTGCATGTTTTGATCTTTGACCTCTTCCCAGTGCAGTTGTGTGTCTGGGAAACACAATCTACACAATCCAAACACATTTGGCAGCATTAGCTCATATTTCATCATTGTTTACTGCAAACTCATTCCTGCAATCCCCAATGCAACAAAAGTCAGCTGGTAAAACACTTCCAAACACACATCATCCTCACTGCATCTGCTTTATCCCTTTATATTACAATTAGAAGAAGAAAGTCATTTACTACTCTTTAAGATTTTATTTAAAATGATCTAGATCATGTTGTGTGAGTTATGTTGATATTCTTAAGTTTAAACAATTCTTTAAGTAATGTGTCCCATGTGAAGGTTCAGTGTTTTAATTCATGATGACAGAATGCAGTTGAGATGATGCCTTATAAAAATCATATAATCTTATAAAAACCTTCTAAAGACAGTCACAAATTACTTTGTGTAACACACACACGCGAAACATGAGAACACTTATAAATATATCTTCATTCAGATAAAACTTACTCAAATCAAACCTTTTCTCATTATTGCTTGAAGATCGTGTTGTGTTTCGGACAAATATTAATTTCATACATTTATACACTACACATTGAACGACTGACAATAGAAAAATTACACTCCAAATATTTGTTGTGCAAAGTCATTATGATATATAAAAACAGTTGATTCAAATAACTATTAATAAACATGTGAAAGTGTCCATTTATTGGAATTAAATAAAAGCATTGATTATGAAACTTGATCTGATGCTGTGTGAAGAAAGATTGAAGATTGTTGTAAATAAAGTTCTAGGATTATTTCACTCGCTGTGATACTTAATCTCATCTAAACACATCTAAAGTAAAACTACACCTAGTTTTCATTCTCCTCAGCTTTTGTTTGTATTTTCTAAATTTGTTTTCAAATCTTTAAAACTAGAAACTGGATATAATCATGAAGTGATCTGTGCTCTGCTGCATTGATTTGTGTATTGACACTTTAGGTAAAATTGTGTTAATCTTCTTTTTCTCAGTACATGGATTCACTTTCACGGAAGTTTCCGAAGGAAAGACTGAAATTGTTTCCGAGTCTCTTGGTGACTCCACCGCTCCTCCAGCTCCAGTTCCATGAAGAACGCTCATCATCCCGGCCCTGCTTCTTTAAAGCACACGACTGAGACTCTTTATCACTGGTGGGTGAAATAAACGTCCTTCTCTCCATCTGTATCAGAAATAAATATGGCATTACAAATTAATATTAAAGTGATAGTTGGAAAAATGTTCTGCAAATTGCAAACATTCAATTGCATTCATTTTATGTCTATACAACAGAAGTGAACAGGTGCAAGTGCTGTTTGGTAACCAACATTTTTCAAAATATCTTATTTTGTGTTCAGCAGAAGAAAGAAACTCAGACAGGTTTAATGATGACAGATTTCTCGTTTTTGGGTGAACCAGTAGTGAAAATTATAAGGACAATTTTTCTCAGTAATCAGTGTCAGGTCAGATTTCCCACTGCTCTGTGTTAGTGGTTTCAGTGTTTCTGTACCTCATGTGTTTGTAGTGTGATGACATCCAGCTCCAGTCTAACTTCTGTGCAGCTCTTCAGGGCGTGAACAACCTCCGCATGCTCCGCCCACCTGCAGTCCACGCCATTCACAGCTATGATATAATCTCCCTCCCGAAGCCCCGCCTCCTAAAACACACAAAACTCACTATGAACTAAATCTACATCAAGAACTCAAAAGATGCTTTTTCACTCTAATGATACAAACGTACCGCAGCACAACCCCCTAACAACACCCCGGCAACTAGAACCGGCGAATCACCACGAAGTGTGAGACCAAGTCCTGCCTCTCCTCGAACCAAACACAAGTGACGCCTCTGCCAGCGGTTTCGGGCAGAAAACACAGTCAGTGGACCCTGTACAGCAGAGATACCAGTTAACACAGTGTGAGTGTGTGTGTGTGTGTGTGTGTGTGTGTGTGTGTGTGTGTGTTTGTGTGTGTATGTGTGCGTGTGTGTGTGTGTGTGTGTGCGCATTACCAGTCGATGGAAAATATCGGTTACTCTGGAAACACTGAAATCCGGAGTTTTAATATCAGGCTTCTGATGCGTGTGAGCTGGAGAGAACAGATTCACATTAGAGATGTAAGATGAAAAGGCCAAAATGATCATACATCTGGAAATGACAGATTTAAACGTTCATCTGTGTGTTTAAACTCACATTGAATCTCGGGAGCTTCAGCAACCTCACAGAAATCATCTTCCTGATCAATATCAGAGTATTTCTCCAGCGAGCGAGCGTGAGATCGTGACAGAACCTCCTGTAGGATGTCCATCTTACGAAGCATTTTACACACGCTGTGAAGACGCAGAGCTTCCTCGTGCCGTATGATGGCTTTACGAAGATGAGCTTTACCTGAACAAATCCAACAAACATTATTCATATTAAACAGAAGTGAACAAGGTACACAACTTCATTACTTGAGTTAAAAATATTACTCTTCTTTAAGTAAAGTCTTGAAGACAGATTCTTAAACCTGCAATGTGGGAGTTTAAGTTGCGACTAGCAGTGACTTTAAGAATGACAAGAAATCTCTCAATCATCTATCCAGAACATGGTGGTGAAACACGGTGGATTCCATGTGTGTGTCCGTGGTGTTCGCAGCTTCTTATATTCTTTATTGTCACATACATTATGCCTCTGAAATACAAGCTGAATACACAACTCATAGTTTCTATGACATCAAGAGCTCGATGATAGAATTAGCCTAATTATCCTCATTAGCCCAAGGTCTAGATGTATATATGAGCTGTGTTTGTCACATACTATAACGGTGGACACCATTATAATTCCCATTAAAACATCCAATAAATCCCTTTAGTTTTCTATTGTGTTGTGGCATGATTTAGTTTATTCAGGAGAGAAACTTCAACTAAAGTTACTAAAGTAAACCCATCATTTGTTTGCAAATGGCTTTATATGATAAATCAACATATCAGAGGTTGGCACAAAAACTCATTTCCTTGCTATTCGATCTCAAGATGTATGATAACTTTTCTCTATCATTTATCTTAAGGTTAGCAGGATATTTATTTACCATTAGGCCGTACAGTCGGGAATCTCATGGCACATCATGATGCCATTCAATTCCCATTATTTTTAATTACAAAAAGATTAAACATATATTATTTCAAATATCCCTTATATAATTCCAATATTATTAATTTCAACATCTCATTATTGAAATAACAGACTTTTAGGCAACATCATCCATGTTATGTGCAATGACCAGAACAAACTTCAGAAAAAGAACATTTTAATGTACCAAAATTAGCTAAATGTCCGAATTATTTAAGTTAGCCTCAATCCAACTAGCAGATATTATGTGTCTTGGTTAGATATTTGTAAATTTATTGAAACCAAAATCCTCTCTTACATTAGCTTTATATGTATGCGCGCTGTAAACTGTCTGGACACAACAGATGTCTGCTCTGCCGTTTTGTTTTGCCAAAATGTGAAATTTAGAAAAGAGATTTTTGATCGTTCATAAATCCATCCAGGATGTTTTTTCAGCATCCCTTTTAAGCCTTTATTCATGGCTCTTGTTTGTGGCAGGGGTTCTCAAACTGTGGCTCACAAAGTAGCATGAGGTGGGTTGTGGAAAATCACTCAAAAAAAGTTTTGTCTTTTTAATGACGGACAATGACGAAAGCTTGATTTAATATTGTACTTTTAGATAGCTTGGAATCGCAGCTTACATTTCATTTTCCATTTAATTAAAACTCTTAGATTAGAGTATAAAAACTGTTTTTTCTCCCCATATTTCTTTAAAAATAAATTGTGGCATTGCTGATTTAAGTTACCAAACACAGCTAAAGCCAAATATGATCAGATCACACTGTAACATGCTTTTATCTCGCTTTTATTATCTTATTTGACTTTTAGAGCGCTTTCAGCTATGTAGTTGCACTGACGTTAACATCTGCAATAAAAATTCATCAAAAGGCCATTCAATGCTAGCAGGAAAACAAGGACTTAAAAATAATGTAAAGATCTGGCAACAATGAAAGGTCCTGGCATATCAAAAACCAGAAAATATGTGCACACAGGAAAACCTTTTTACTTTTGGACATTTTTATAAATGTAGTAAAACAAAGTCACAATAAACAACATTACACAGGTAAAGTACAGTCCTCAGATAAATAGAGTTTCTTAATGTCCACCTCTGATATTTGACTAGTTTTATATTGAAAACATGAACTAACCGAGTCTGCGTTTGTCCTCTGGATCCTTTAGATTGAGTTTGTCTGGGTGTCGGGTGTGTATCTGTACCAGAGCTTTAATTTCTCGACCTTCATCATCATCTTCATATCTCACACCTGAAACAACAAATATTCGGTCATGATAACGTGTTTAGAAATTCATCCAAGTCTACAATGCACAGCATTCTAATGAGGCGCTTTTAATGGATGAATATGCCTTTTACACATGCTGTGTACATATATATATATATATAAGTATGTGAAAATTGTTTGCATAACAGAATTTCGAGAAGCTCACCTGAGCAGTCACACAGCGCCACAGCAGAGTAATAATGTGCCAACGCTCGAAAATGATGAGTTTTCACCTGAACCATTGAGATCCATGAGAACGGAACATAGTCTTTGAGTAACTGTACTGACATGGCCTGAAGAACCAGAGAGTATACATCTGATACCTGCGTATGCACACACACGCACACACGCACACACACGCACGCACACGCATGCACAGACACACAGACAGATTAGATAACAGGTAAATATAACATTGTGTCTGTGCGTGTGTGCGTGTTTGTACCCTTGCTGCCTCCTGTGCTGCTTGCAGATATGCATTCAGATTGTTGTCGTGCACATTCAGAACGACTTTCTCACACACACACTCCTGAACCTATCAGTGAAAACCCAAAAATTACATGTGAAACTGCACTTTTTTTATTTATATTTATTTCTCTACACTCAGATTACCTGAGCCACCATGAGCCGGACCAGCATGCTCAGAGCCGAGCTGCTCATATCCAGACTGGGTGCGTGAGAGAAATTCTCCTGCAGGTAAAGAAACGCACCTGTACACACACACACACACACACATTACATTACATACACACACACACACACACACACACACACACACACACACACACACACACACACACACACACACACACACACACACACACACACACACACACACACACACACACACACACACACTCCACATATAAAACACCAATGGCCGTACCTGCAGCCTTCTGGAAAGCATCGATGGCATTCTGGATACCGGTCAGTGTTGAGCGGTCCTGTCGGGCTCCAATCTGAGTATAAAGAGCTCCGATGTTGAATAAAACACTTCCTTTCTCAAACGCCAGAGCTCTCTGAACCGATGGCACACCGGTCAGTGAATCATACCTGCAAACACACCATCTATGATTCAGCTGGACACAAACAAACACAAACATATACTGATGTACTGTAAAGAGTGTGTCACCAGTGGAAATGAATTCCCAGAGTTCTGTGAGGCGAGTAGAAACGCTGGTCCAGGAAATACAGCTGATTGTAATATTCCATCAGCAGCTCCTGACCCGACTCATTCCGACTGGGAGTTCTTATTGCCTGCGGAGACGACAGTTCTTCATGAACTTACAATAAAGACGTGTGACTGTGAGATGAAATTGTGCCGTGAAACTCTCACCTGTCTGAGTTCCATAAAGTCATGGATCTCCTTCAGATACAGAGAGGAATCCTCACCATAGTGTTCACTGATAAAATCCTGAAGATATCAACATGTCAGAAACACTTCCAGGAGCAATGTAGTATGAACAGTGACATGTGAAAGTCCTTCTCACCTGAAGCGGAGCACTCAGATCTATCTCTTTAGTCTCTTTTAACCCCAGTGGTATCATGGGAACATTTACTGTCTCACTGAAACAGAAGATTCATCTGCACTGAATGACAGTCATGATTAACTAAATTCAACTAACTTTAGATGTAACCGATGGATACTAACATGTGCTTCCACACAACCAGACAAACATGATCAGATCTATAAAGCTAAAGAAATAATGTCAAACCTCTCAGTCTGATACACATTCATGGCGCTGTTAAGCTCCTCGAGTTCTTCTTTGAGAAGCTGAAGGTTTGAGTTGACAAAGCTCAATTCTAACGCCACAGTCTCCTTCACCTTCTGATTACTGCTGGCCCTGATAAAACACAGCTCCACACATAAACATGTGTCAACTCCAATTTATTTACATTTTCAAATGTTTCACAGCAGCTGTATGTGAAATATGTTACACTACATTTAATTAAATGGTACCAAGGCAGATTACACGCAGACGGTTCACAGACACAGGAAAACAAAGCAATATATAAGGTGTGTTACAGATCGCTTCCTGTTAGTTCTGGCTCATGCTTTTGGTTTTGTGCACACGCACGCACGCACGCACGCACGCACGCACGCACGCACTCACACACACACACACACACACACACACACACACACACACACACACACACACACACACACACACACACACACACACACACACACACACACACACACACACACACACACACACACACACGAACGCACGCAAGCACACGAACGCACACACGCCGATCACTCACACACGCACGCACGCACGCACGCACACACACACACACACACACACACACGAACACACACACACACACGAACACACACACACACACACACGCACACACGAACACGCACGCACGCACGCACACACACACACACACACACACACACACACACACACGCACACACGCACACGCACGCACGAACACGCACGCACGCACACACACACACACACACACACACACACACACGAACACACACACACGAACACACACACACACACACACACACACACACACACACACACACACACACACACACACACACACAGAGACACACACACACACACACACACTCACCTGTATAGGTTTTCTGCTCCAGTACGCAGAAGAAGCTCACGGTCGATCTGCTGGTTGAGTTTAGCTCTCCGCTGTTGCAGTTTACTGCGCTGGGTTGAAACCAAGGGGTCACATCCCTTAAACACAAATCACAACGTTCATCTGTTAGACCAAATACGATCAGAATCATTCATCGACACTTTCTTCAGTGACACACAAAAGAAGATTTCCTGTAGTTCAGTGGTGAAGTCACGGCAACACAAGGGTCATGGGTTCCGTCCCAGAGATCGCAGATACACAGCCACAAATCTCTCATCAGTAAGATATTTAGAGGAATGTCTCTGTGTTTTGGAGCACAGATGCTCTGATCGATCGCTCTGAGATGAGTATCGACTGATAATCACATTCTATGATTCTATAGGTAACTACGCTTGGCTGATCTTATAAACAGATCTTAAACGATGATGTAAAGGTGTCAGGATGTACGTGAGACGTGTTTTACATTTACATTTACATTTAGTCATTTAGCAGACGCTTTTATCCAAAGCGACTTACAATAGTCGAGGAGACAATGAAGCGGTAAATAGCCGATACAACAATAATAGTTTTAGTGCTCATTAAATAGTTTTTTTGTTATTGTTTATTTTTATCATTTATTAATTGTTTACTGTTAAATGTCACAACTATTTAAAAATATAAGAAAGACAAAATCTATATTATAATTTCATCAGAAGTTTCTCATATCAGTAAAACTAGAAGAACCAGAACCGGTTTTGGTATCGGCCTTGACAAACCATCGGTGCTGACATCAGTCCACGGGTCCTAATATTGTTGGACATCGACATTCTTCGAAATATCTTATTTTGTGTTCTAAAGAAGAAACTCACTCAGACAGGTTTAAAATGACACGATGATGAATAAATAATGACAGAATATGAAATAATGACATTTATAGATAGAAACAGAACTATAAAAGCTCTAGGATCACTAATAGATGTATAATAAGTTTAAAGAATGCAAAATAAATATTAAATGATTCTCTAAAGTTCAGAAATAAAGATATATATATAAAATAATGTCATATAAATGTACCTTCCGGCCTGATCCTGTGGACCCCCTCTCCTCATCTGTGTCTGATCCAGGATCAGTCATCATCACTTCATCTTTATTTACAGCTGTAAGAAAAACACGCGTGAACTCACAACTACTCCCGTGACACACCCGACTGCATTACGCGTACTAGTGACGTCATCTGAACTCTTATTATATGTGTAAATATTTCAGTTGTGTTCACAAGTTTACGTTAAAACAACAATTTACTCAAAATCACGAAATCCACTTGTTGCCTCAGCGCAGCTTTATGTGTTTTACGCCGAGCCTGTGCGATTCAGCCAATAGAACGGCGCTCATTCTGATTGACAGGCGCGCTGGCGAATCACACGTCGATAAAGAGATGAACTGACGGCGGGAAGGTCCAATGAGAGGCCAGCGGCGGGACCAAAGGCGATTTAGAGCGGAAAATATAACGTTACCCCTGGCAACAGCGGGCATCTGCGAGCCCGTGCTTACATAATAAAAGCATGATTTCTGTCTGAGGAGAAACCATTTATTAATATTTAATAAATATAATAATCATACATTTATGTACAAAACGACATGTACAGGATCCTATATAACATACAGTCTAATCTAAAATAATCAAACATTTACTTATGGGACCTCCACATTATAGAATATTTAAGTTTATTTGTTGTACAATAATTTGTTAAATAATAAATAAAAAGTCATATTATATATTTGATTTAAATACTTCTAAATAACAACTAATTAAAAAATGGTTTAAAAAAATAATAATTCTAAATAACAACTAATTAAAAAATGGTTTTAAAAAATAATAATTCTAAATAACAACTAATAAAAAATAATAATAATAATAATAATTCTAAATAACAACTAATAAAAAAAAATAATAATAATAATTCTAAATAACAACTAATAAAAAAATAAAAAATAATAATAATTCTAAATAACAACAAAGCTCCCAAATCCCTACCTCACCGTAGATTACCAAATCATTTTACTTCACATTATGAGAAATATTTTAACTTTAAGCAAGTTATCTTTAGAATAATTTTGCTTGGATCTGCGCAACTTTACAGTTTGTTTTCTTTTCACTTTTACAAACTGATCAATAAAAGACAGTGCCTTTATTTTCCCCCATTACTAATGTTCTTGAAAGAACACAATATATATTTATATAGAATTTATTTTATATTTATATATATATATATATATACACACACACACAGAACACACACACAAAGACACACACACACACACACACACACACACACACACACACACACACACACACACACACACACACACACACACACACACACACACACACACACACACACACACACACACACACACACACACACACACACACACACACACACACACACACACACACACACACACACACACACACACACACACACACACACACACACACACACACACACAGGGATCACACACACACACACACACACACACACACACACAGGGATCACACACACACACACACACACACACACACACACACACACACACACACACACACACACACACACTTAAACACACACACACACACAATGAACACACACACACACACACACACACACACACACACACACACACACACACACACACACACACACACACACACACGGGGATCACACACACAGGGATCACACACACACACACACACACACACACACACACACAGGGATCACACACACACACACACACAGGGATCACACACACACACACACACACACACACACACACACACACACACACAGGGATCACACACACACACACACACACACACACACACACACACACACACACACACACACACACACACACACACACACACACACACACAGTCTAGTAAAACATTAATTACACTTTGCCTTTGGCTTTTTTAACTTAAAAACTACTTAAAAAAGATTTTGCCTTGTAAAACAAAATATGAACTATTCTGTTGTTTAAGTCCTTTTAGATAAAACTTATAAATGCTAAATAAATAATAACCAGGAAGAATGAAAGAACATTGATACACAAGAGTATTTGTTAAAATATTTATTCATAAATGTATTATTAGTTCTTTATACAGAGATACATTCAGATATTTGTATTATTACTTAAAAGATACTGGAAAGTGCCGGAGCATTAA
>CM065654.1:2631484-2646484 GCA_033220385.1 Triplophysa yarkandensis
CACACTAGTTAATAATCACATATTTAGAAAAGTTGTCTAGATAGGGAGCACACTAGCTAATAATCACATATTTAGAAAAGTTGTCTAGATAGGGAGCACACTAGTTAATAATCACATATTTAGAAAAGTTGTCTAGATAGGGAGCACACTAGTTAATAATCACATGTTTAGAAAAGTTGTCTAGATAGGGAGCACACTAGTTAATAATCACATATTTAGAAAAGTTGTCTAGATAGGGAGCACACTAGTTAATAATCACATGTTTAGTAATGTTATCTAGATAGGGAGCACAATAGTTAATAATCACATATTTAGAAAAGTTGTCTAGATAGGGAGCACACTAGCTAATAATCACATGTTTAGAAATGTTGTCTAGATAGGGAGCACACTAGTTAATAATCACATATTTAGAAATGTTATCTAGATAGGGTGCACACTAGTTAATAATCACATATTTAGAAAAGTTGTCTAGATAGGGAGCACACTAGTTAATAATCACATATTTAGAAATGTTATCTAGATAGGGTGCACACTAGTTAATAATCACATATTTAGAAATGTTATCTAGATAGGGTGCACACTAGTTAATAATCACATATTTAGAAATGTTATCTAGATAGGGTGCACACTAGTTAATAATCACATATTTAGAAAAGTTGTCTAGATAGGGTGCACACTAGTTAATAATCACATATTTAGAAATGTTATCTAGATAGGGTGCACACTAGTTAATAATCACATATTAAGAAAAGTTGTCTAGATAGGGAGCACACTAGTTAATAATCACATATTTAGAAATGTTATCTAGATAGGGTGCACACTAGTTAATAATCACATATTTAGAAATGTTATCTAGATAGGGTGCACACTAGTTAATAATCACATATTTAGAAAAGTTGTCTAGATAGGGTGCACACTAGTTAATAATCACATATTTAGAAATGTTATCTAGATAGGGTGCACACTAGTTAATAATCACATATTAAGAAAAGTTGTCTAGATAGGGAGCACACTAGTTAATAATCACATATTTAGAAATGTTATCTAGATAGGGTGCACACTAGTTAATAATCACATATTTAGAAATGTTATCTAGATAGGGTGCACACTAGTTAATAATCACATATTTAGAAATGTTATCTAGATAGGGTGCACACTAGTTAATAATCACATATTTAGAAAAGTTGTCTAGATAGGGTGCACACTAGTTAATAATCACATATTTAGAAATGTTATCTAGATAGGGTGCACACTAGTTAATAATCACATATTAAGAAAAGTTGTCTAGATAGGGAGCACACTAGTTAATAATCACATATTTAGAAAAGTTGTCTAGATAGGGTGCACACTAGTTAATAATCACATATTTAGAAATGTTATCTAGATAGGGTGCACACTAGTTAATAATCACATATTAAGAAAAGTTGTCTAGATAGGGAGCACACTAGTTAATAATCACATATTTAGAAAAGTTGTCTAGATAGGGAGCACACTAGTTAATAATCACATATTTAGAAATGTTATCTAGATAGGGTGCACACTAGTTAATAATCACATATTTAGAAATGTTATCTAGATAGGGTGCACACTAGTTAATAATCACATATTTAGAAATGTTATCTAGATAGGGTGCACACTAGTTAATAATCACATATTTAGAAAAGTTGTCTAGATAGGGTGCACACTAGTTAATAATCACATATTTAGAAATGTTATCTAGATAGGGAGCACACTAGTTAATAATCACATGTTTAGAAAAGTTGTCTAGATAGGGAGAACACTAGTTAATAATCACATATTTAGTAATGTTATCTAGATAGGGAGCACACTAGTTAATAATCACATATTTAGAAAAGTTGTCTAGATAGGGAGCACACTAGTTAATAATCACATGTTTAGAAAAGTTGTCTAGATAGGGAGAACACTAGTTAATAATCACATGTTTAGAAAAGTTTTCTAGATAGGGAGCACACTAGTTAATAATCACATATTTAGTAATGTTATCTAGATAGGGAGCACACTAGTTAATAATCACATATTTAGAAAAGTTGTCTAGATAGGGAGCACACTAGTTAATAATCACATGTTTAGAAAAGTTGTCTAGATAGGGAGAACACTAGTTAATAATCACATGTTTAGAAAAGTTTTCTAGATAGGGAGCACACTAGTTAATAATCACATATTTAGTAATGTTGTCTAGATAGGGACACTTAGAAGTGTAGACTACTTAGAGAGCTCACTATGAATGGAGAGCAGTCCACACTCACCCTGATCTGAGAACGCAAAGCTGTTGAGAAACGCGAGACAGTCGCTGAGACCGGCGAACAGAGAGAACGCTCCGCCGAACGGGTTCTCCCGGAAGAAGAGTTCGAACACGGCCGGTTCCTGGTGTCGGTTCGCCCGCCAGTAGCTGTACGCCATACTGAAGTGATACAGATCCGTCAGCAACGCCGGAACTCGACGCATAACACGGAGTGGGTCTTCATCACGTGACGTCATGATCTCGGATCCGTCTTCAAGTGTCTTCGCTCGGATCTTCTCGAGTCAGTGTCGTCATGGGTTCAGGATGACCCTGGTCCGGTCCACGTGGGTTTCCTGTTAGTATTTAAGCCCCGCCCATTTCTGAACATGTGCCCATAAATCACTGCAGTCCTCTCTGTAGACTCGTTTTCATGAATGAAAGGTTATTATGGGAGGTGTAGTGGTCTCATCTGTGGATCTGTTGGGAAGAATCCTACAGGAATAAATCTAAAACATCTTGAGAGTGTTTAAGTATTTGTAATTAAATCTGAATTTGTATTATTTGTTCACCTGAGACTTCTATTATAGTTTGTAACACAGTTCTGTCGGGTCGATGACATCCAGTTCTTTAAATGTGACACTTATTAACATCTGCATGATGTATGTTACATGTATGTTATGTGTATGTTACAGTTATGTTACATGAATGTTACAGTTATGTTACATGTATGTTACAGTTATGTTAGTTATGTTACGTGTATGTTACGTGTATGTTACGTGTATGTTACAGTTATGTTACGTGTATGTTACAGTTATGTTACGTGTATGTTACAGTTATGTTACGTGTATGTTACGTTTATGCTACGTGTAAGTTACATGTATGTTACGTGTATGTTACAGTTATGTTACGTTTATGTTACATGTATGTTACGTTTATGTTACGTGTATGTTACAGTTATGTTACGTGTATGTTACAGTTATGTTACGTGTATGTTACATGTATGTTACAGTTATGTTACGTGTATGTTACATGTATGTTAGTTATGTTACGTGTATGTTACATGTATGTTACGTGCATGTTACATGTAAGTTACATGTATGTTACAGTTATGTCAGTTATGTTACGTGTATGTTACATGTATGTTATGTGTATGTTACATGTATGTTACGTGTATGTTACAGTTATGTCAGTTATGTTACGTGTATGTTACGTGTATGTTACAGTTATGTTACGTGTATGTTACATGTATGTTACGTGTATGTTACAGTTATGTTACGTGTATGTTACATGTATGTCCAATATTTAGCTCTTATATTTATATTTTATCCTGATAGCACACATACATCTGTCTTCATCAGCAGTATATCTCCGAGACGTCTCCTGTAAGATCTCTTGTAGACCTCCAGAAGACGTCTGGAAGATGTTTGTGATTCAGAACGGATGATCAACAGTTACGTTTCACATACATTAATACAGAATGTGTTTAACAGACATCTTAAAGTTGTTCCTGTGCCATCTGGTAAACATTCTTATCATTCATTCAGAAATACTTAAACCGATAACTGTTGTTATCTTTCATCTATAAACATTTTATAACCTTGAGACGATTACAATTCTGTCAAAATCAATATTAAAACAAATCGGTGCTTATTGTCACTTATGACGAATGTGCAAAATTGTAAAGAACTGTGAGTGGATTCAACACACTATATATTTATTTCAACAGTATATATACATTTACTATCTTTATGGTTTCACATATACAGTCTAATAATGCATTACACTTTAACATATAAATTCTCTGTAGAATTCACGGCACATCCACATCTTTTTGAACAGGAAAGTGTTTCTCTAACTCATTTGTTAAAGTGTGTCGATGTCCTCCCCACAGAAAATGAGTGGGCTGTCCTGTGGTCTCCTGACCCGAGGTGTACTCAAAGTGGGCGCTCAGCTCGATGGCTAAAGCAGAACGTACTAACCCGACGCCCCCTCCCCGATCTGGAGCGGGATGGTAAAGTCTACCGCTGATGGGGTGCATGAAGAGCGATGCCGGACGGAACGGAACGGTCAGCTTAACCCCGCCCCCGCAGAACGACAGTCGCTCTTCCTGCTCTTCCTCTGATAACAGGTGTGTGAAGACCACGGGCCGATCATCACAGCGCAGAAAGTTACGTTCACGTCCACAGAGAGACAGGAATGGAAAATCCTGCTGGTAACGGCCGCTCTGGTTCACTTTCAGACGGTTGAAGAAGAAAACTAGGAAGTGCTGATCTAGTGAACAGAAAGAATCAATGATGGAGACAAAAGTGAGTGAATCACAATAGAAAGTTGTTAGAACATGTACACTTGTCCTGGGGTTAAAGAGATATAAGGTAATAGTTATTATGGTATATGAGTCAAAAATCCAAACTCTAAAAAGTTACTATAGATAAAGGAATTACATGTACAATTCCATTGCTGTAATACACACATAACAATGTAAGAGGCCTTACGGATGTATGTATATTATTGTTATACAAAGCACATGTTTTCATGGGAATATAACGTGAAAATGTGTGATATAAAAATGTAACGCATAACATCAATTACAGAATATAGGAGGGGAGGGGCTTAAATGACCGTCACAATTATCACTTTTTGAACAATAGATGTTTTATATTATTGTTCACTAGCACTCAAAAGTTTAGGGACTCCTACTTACTTATTCATTTATATTTTTCACATTTTGTTAAAATGATAATATAATAATCAAATAATTCAAATAATTTGTGACATGTGTGTACATGTGTATATGTGTGTACATGTGTGACATGTGTGTATATGTGTGTATATGTGTGACGTGTGTATATATGTGTGTATATGTGTGACATGTGTGTATATATGTGTGTATATGTGTGTACATGTGTGTATATGTGTGTACATGTGTGACGTGTGTATATGTGTGTACATGTGTGACATGTGTGTACATGTGTGGACATGTGTGTATATGTGTGTATATGTGTGTACATGTGTGTACATGTGTGTATATGTGTGTACATGTGTGTATATGTGTGACATGTGTGTACATGTGTGTATATGTGTGTACATGTGTGACATGTGTGTACATGTGTGTACATGTGTGTATATGTGTGTATATGTGTGACATGTGTGTATATGTGTGCATTTGTGTGTATATGTGTGACATGTGTGTACATGTGTGTATATGTGTGACATGTGCGTATATGTGCGTACATGTGTGACATGTGAGTATATGTGTGTACATGTGTGTATATGTGTGACATGTGTGTATATGTGTGACATGTGTGTATATGTGTGACATGTGTGTATATGTGTGACATGTGTGTATATGTGTGTACATGTGTGTATATGTGTGTACATGTGTGTATATGTGTGTACATGTGTGTATATGTGTGACATGTGTGTACATGTGTGTATATGTGTGTACATGTGTGACATGTGTGTACATGTGTGTACATGTGTGTAAATGTGTGTACATGTGTGACATGTGTGTATATGTGTGTATTTGTGTGTACATGTGTGTATGTGTGACATGTGTGTACATGTGTGTACATGTGTGTACATGTGTGTACATGTGTGACATGTGCGTATATGTGTGTACATGTGTGACATGTGTGTATATGTGTGTATTTGTGTGTATATGTGTGTACATGTGTGTATATGTGTGTATATGTGTGACATGTGTGTATATGTGTGTATTTGTGTGTATATGTGTGTATTTGTGTGTATATGTGTGTACATGTGTGTATATGTGTGTATATGTGTGACATGTGTGTATATGTGTGACATGTGTGTATATGTGTGTACATGTGTGTATATGTGTGTACATGTGTGTATATCTGTGACATGTGTGTATATGTGTGTACATGTGTGTATATGTGTGACGTGTGTATATGTGTGTACATGTGTGTATATGTGTGACATGTGTGTACATGTGTGTACATGTGTGTACATGTGTCTACATGTGTGGACATGTGTGTATATGTGTGTACATGTGTGTACTTGTGTGGACATGTGTGTACATGTGTGTATATGTGTGTATATGTGTGTACATGTGTGTGACATGTGTGTAAATGTGTGTATATATGTGTGACATGTGTGTATATGTGTGACATGTGTGTGTATGTGTGTGTATATGTGTGACATGTGTGTATATGTGTGACATGTGTGTGTATGTGTGTATATGTGTGACATGTGTGTATATGTGTGTATATGTGTGTGTAAATGTGTGTACATGTGTGTATATGTGTGACATGTGTGTATATGTGTGTATATGTGTGTATATGTGTGTGTATATGTGTGACATGTGTGTATATGTGTGTGTATATGTGTGACATGTGTGTATATGTGTGACATGTGTGTATATGTGTGTATATGTGTGTATATGTGTGTATATGTGTGTGTAAATGTGTGTACATGTGTGTATATGTGTGACATGTGTGTATATGTGTGACATGTGTGTATATGTGTGTGTATATGTGTGACATGTGTGTATATGTGTGTATATGTGTGTGTAAATGTGTGTACATGTGTGTATATGTGTGACATGTGTGTATATGTGTGTATATGTGTGTATATGTGTGTGTAAATGTGTGTACACGTGTGTATATGTGTGACATGTGTGTACATGTGTGTACATGTGTGTGTATATGTGTGACGTGTGTATATGTTTGACATGTGTGTATATGTGTGACATGTGTGTATATGTGTGACATGTGTGTATATGTGTGACATGTGTGTATATGTGTGTATATGTGTGTATATGTGTGTCATGTGTGTATATGTGTGTACATGTGTGTATATGTGTGTATATGTGTGACACGTGTGTATATGTGTGTACATGTGTGTATATGTGTGTATATGTGTGACATGTGTGTACATGTGTGTGTATATGTGTGTCATGTGTGTATATGTGTGTCATGTGTGTACATGTGTGTATATGTGTGTCATGTGTGTATATGTGTGACGTGTGTGTATATGTGTGACGTGTGTATATGTGTGTCATGTGTGTATATGTGTTTATATGTGTGTATATGTGTGACATGTGTGTGTACATGTGTGACATGTGTGTATATGTGTGTATATGTGTGTATATGTGTGTGTAAATGTGTGTACATGTGTGTATATGTGTGACATGTGTGTACATGTGTGTATATGTGTGACATGTGTGTATATGTGTGACATGTGTGTATATGTGTGTATATGTGTGACATGTGTGTATATGTGTGACATGTGTGTATATGTGTGACATGTGTGTATATGTGTGTGTATATGTGTGTATATGTGTGTATATGTATGTACACGTGTGTATATGTGTGACATGTGTGACATATGTGTATATGTGTGACATGTGTGTATATGTGTGACACGTGTGTATATGTGTGTATATGTGTGTATATGTGTGACATGTGTGTATATGTGTGACATGTGTGTATATGTGTGTACATGTGTGACATGTGTGTATATGTGTGACATGTGTGTATATGTGTGTATATGTGTGTCATGTGTGTATATGTGTGACATGTGTGTATATGTGTGTATATGTGTGACATGTGTGTACATGTGTAACGTGTGTATATGTGTGACATGTGTGTATATGTGTGTACATGTGTGTATATGTGTGTATATGTGTGACATGTGTGTATATGTGTGTACATGTGTGTATATGTGTGACATGTGTGTATATGTGTGACATGTGTGTATATGTGTGACATGTGTGTATATGTGTGTATATGTCTGTCATGTGTGTATATGTGTGTATATGTGTGTATATGTGTGTCTATGTGTTTATATGTGTGTATATGTGTGACATGTGTGTACATGTGTGTATATGTGTGTGACATGTGTGTATATGTGTGTCATGTGTGTATATGTGTGTCATGTGTGTATATGTGTGTATATGTGTGTATATGTGTGACATGTGTGTATATGTGTGTATATGTGTGTCATGTGTGTATATGTGTGTATATGTGTGTGTATATGTGTGGCATGTGTGTATATGTGTGTCATGTGTGTATATGTGTGTATATGTGTGTGTATATGTGTGGCATGTGTGTATATATGTGACATGTGTGTATATGTGTGACATGTGTGTATATGTGTGACATGTGTGTATATGTGTGACATGTGTGTATATGTGTGACATGTGTGTATATGTGTGTATATGTGTGTACATGTGTGACATGTGTGTATATGTGTGACATGTGTGTATATGTGTGTATATGTGTGTATATGTGTGTACATGTGTGACATGTGTGTATATGTGTGACATGTGTGTATATGTGTGTATATGTGTGACATGTGTGTATATGTGTGTATATGTGTGTATATGTGTGTATATGTGTGTGTACATGTGTGACATGTGTGTATATGTGTGACGTGTGTATATGTGTGTACATGTGTGTACATGTGTGACATGTGTGTATATGTGTGTGTACATGTGTGACATGTGTGTACATGTGTGTATATGTGTGTGTATATGTGTGACATGTGTGTATATGTGTGTGTGTATATGTGTGTCATGTGTGTATATGTGTGTCATGTGTGTATATGTGTGACATGTGTGTATATGTGTGTCATGTGTGTATATGTGTGACATGTGTGTATATGTGTGACATGTGTGTATATGTGTGACATGTGTGTATATGTGTGACATGTGTGTAAATGTGTGTATATGTGTGTATATGTGTGACATGTGTGTACATGTGTGTATGTGTGTGTGTGTGTGTGTACATGTGTGTATATGTGTGACATGTGTGTGTATGTGTGACATGTGTGTATATGTGTGACATGTGTGTATATGTGTGTATATGTGTGACATGTGTGTATATGTGTGACATGTGTGTATATGTGTGTATATGTGTGACATGTGTGACATGTGTGTACATGTGTGTATATGTGTGACATGTGTGTATATGTGTATATATATGTGTGTGTGTGTGTGTGTGTGTGTGTGTGTATATGTGTGTACATGTGTGACATGTGTGTATATGTGTGACATGTGTGTATATGTGTGTATATGTGTGACATGTGTGTATATGTGTGTATATGTGTGTATATGTGTGTGTACATGTGTGACATGTGTGTATATGTGTGACGTGTGTATATGTGTGTACATGTGTGTACATGTGTGACATGTGTGTATATGTGTGTGTACATGTGTGACATGTGTGTACATGTGTGTATATGTGTGTGTATATGTGTGACATGTGTGTATATGTGTGTGTGTATATGTGTGTCATGTGTGTATATGTGTGTCATGTGTGTATATGTGTGACATGTGTGTATATGTGTGTCATGTGTGTATATGTGTGACATGTGTGTATATGTGTGACATGTGTGTATATGTGTGACATGTGTGTATATGTGTGACATGTGTGTAAATGTGTGTATATGTGTGTATATGTGTGACATGTGTGTACATGTGTGTATGTGTGTGTGTGTGTGTGTACATGTGTGTATATGTGTGACATGTGTGTGTATGTGTGACATGTGTGTATATGTGTGACATGTGTGTATATGTGTGTATATGTGTGACATGTGTGTATATGTGTGACATGTGTGTATATGTGTGACATGTGTGTACATGTGTGTATATGTGTGTATATGTGTGACATGTGTGTACATGTGTGTATATGTGTGACATGTGTGTATATGTGTATATATATGTGTGTGTGTGTGTGTGTGTATATGTGTATATATATGTGTGTGTGTGTGTGTGTGTATATGTGTATATATGTGTGTGTGTATGTGTGTAGTGAGCTGATGACATCATCAAATACCTTTAAAGCAGGTGACAAAGTTCTTAATCTTGGTGTCATCCAGAAACAACTAAACAAGAGAACACACAATGAGAGGACACACAATAAAACACACGAGTTGTGTATGTTGTGTGATGTACCTGTCCCTGATGATCGATATAATAGAAATATTCTCGGATTCTCGGATCTGGACTCTGTCCTTGTGTGTATGACGACACATTTCTACAGAACACCAACATCCGTTTACAAGCAAACAACCCGCTTACACATCTCAACGTCATTTCCGTTTAATAAAACCTCTTTATGTTGCTTTATGTTACGCTGATCGATTAAGTTATTACGTCATTTACAGATATTAGCACGTGATGTGACATATGTTTATATTTATGTTGTTCTCTGGTTCCGGCGGAAACAAAATCCGCCTTACATCCGTTCCGTCTTTATAAACTCTTTATAAACTCATGAAATATAACAATATTATTTTACAATATACAGACTTACATACAGTTTATAGTTATATATCGAACTTTATTATTTGTGTTCATTTAATAATTAAATTAAATCGCGTTAGACGCTGTTTTAGACGCTAGGTGGCGTTGTGTTTTATTAAACAGTTATTATTAAATTATTATATTAATTTAAAATATATTTATTATTTTTGGAAAACTCCTGAGTTTGGAAGATTTGTTAATCAACATAAAACTTAAAAACAAATATCGTGAGCTGTACAAATCAGAATAAAAAATATAAAAAAATGTAATTTATTTATTAAACTCAACATTTATACAATTCACTGAGAAGAATGTTTTGTATTATTTATTATTTATGTTTAACTGTCATTATATTTCACACGTGATATAAACGTGAAGAGGTTCCGGAAGGGCGGGGCCCGATCTCCATCACAACAGCGTTCTCCAGTTGCCATGGTAACCCCCCCCCTCTCTCTCTCTCTCTCCATCCTCCCAGCGCCGCAGACGCATGATGACGTCATGTTGTCGGTGGTGACGGAGACGCGGGCGTGCGCGCGCTGCTCCTCATTCACTTTGACTGCGGCGGCGGCGGCGTCGGCGGCGTGCGAGCGTCGATCATGATGACGGACGCGCTGAGGATTCACGACGACGCGTTTTAATCGTGAAAGGCAAACCGTCACCATGGCTGAGAGGTAAAGGAGACGCGTGCACTTTTATTATGGGCTGCAACGGGAATTGCCGTGATTTGGTTTCGCCGCGCGTGATGCGCGTCGGCATCCTCTCATGACGTCACGCGACGCGTTGTGTTCCGGCGAACGTTAAACTGTGACGCGTTCATGACGTTTATTCAGGATTTTCTGTCAGACGCATCACTGCGCGCGCACACACGCAACGCGTTGAGTCGAGGCGCGCGCACGACGCCCCGGTGCGATGCGCGCACACCTGCGGCTCGTGCTCGAGAGCTCGTGGCAGTAAAATCATTTTTATTCGTCACATTTATGTTAGCTGTCAATCATTAAATCTGAGAGGAATTATGGGATGTCTGGACATGGTGTGGCTCACACCTGTACTCTTAAATAAGAGTTTATTTCCTCTAGCTCTGTTGGGTTACTTTATTACAGCATTATTTAAACATCAATATCATTATTATTATTATTATTATTATTATTATTATTATTAGTAGTAGTAGTAGTATATTATTATTATTATATTATTATATTATTATTATTATTATTATTATATTATTATTATTATTATTATTATTATTATTATATTATTATTATCACTATTACTATTATTATTATATTATTATTATTATTATTATTATTATTAGTATATTATTATTATTATTATATTATTATTATTATATTATTATTATCACTATTACTATTATTATTATATTATTATCACTATTATTATTATTATTGTTATATCATTATCACTATTAGCATTATTATTATTATTATTATATTATTATTATCACTATGACTATTATTATTATATTATTATCACTATTATTATTATTACTACTACTATTATTATTATATTATTATCACTATTATTATTATTACTACTACTATTATTATTATATTATTATCACTATTATTATTGTTATATTATTATTATCATTATTATTATTATTATTTACAGTCAAAAGATGAAAGATTGAAATGTGTTTGATCAGCTTTGAAAAACAGATTTGTGTGGATAGAACACACACACACACACACACACACACACACACACACACACACACACACATTTCACAAACACAGAGACACACACACACACACACAAACATATAACACACACACACACACACACATTTCACAAACACAGAGACACACACACACACACACACACACACACACACACACATATAACACACACACACACATATAACACACACACACACACACACACATTTCACAAACACAGAGACACACACACATATAACACACACACAACAAAAAACACACTCACAATTATATGTTCATATCTTACACACACAAACACGTACAGGCAAGCACGCAAAACCACACACTGACACACACGTGCACACACACACACACACACACACACACACATAGCACACACATAACACAAACACACACACATAACACAAACACACACATCATTATATGTTCATATCTTACACACACAAACACGTACAGGCAAGCACACAAAAACACACCGACACGCACACACACACGCGCACACACACACACACACACACACACACACACACACACACATGTTCATATGACATGTTCAAATCTTACACACACACACGCACACACACACACACACACACACACACACATACACACTCTGTTTGCTGTGTGAATGTTGAGAGTGGGGTTTGTAGATAGATGATGTCCGGTCCTGCCCATCTCTTGTGTCATCGGTGTTTCACTGAACTCATTCATTACAGTGTTGTGTTTGGTAAGAATAGGATTTGTGTGTTGTGGTTTCTACATTTAAAAGAGCATGGTGCACAGGTGCCCGGTCATCTCCATCCTCCATTTAACCTGGCGAGCACCTGCTCATGTCCAGACTCAGCTTACACACCTGTGACACACCCCACATACCAGCGGCTGGCATCTGACACACGTCTGACACACACCACACGCAAAACAATCTCAAGAACCAATCAGATTCACACACTGCTTCAAGTGCTTTTGCGTTTTAATAGACAGAAGATTTAATACAAGCTCAGAATCAAAACATCAATATTGTCTAGTGATTTATAATAATGATCTTATGTAAAGTAACAGATGAGAAGGGTTTTTAGTCCGGCTGAATCAATTCATTTCATTACAGTCATGATTTAACTTTAAATGATGATATATCGCTAAACCTAGAAGAAATGTTCACATTATAGATCACCACTATAGATCACCATGAGAAGTTATGCAATGATGTTTCATGTAAAAGGAGCTCGTTTGTCATCATTTACTTGATCTTGATCAAACCTGCGTGACTTTCTTTCTTCTGCAGAACACAAAAGATATTTTTTATAGAATGTTGGCAATCAAACCGCACTGGTACCCCTTCACTTCTATTGTATGGACATGAAAGCAATGCAAGTGAGGGTGTGCCAGTAAACATCATTCTTTCAAATATCTTCTTTTGTGTTCTGCACAAGTCATAGTGGTCACAGAGGTTTATAGAGACATGAGGATAAGGAAATGGTGACATATATGTATTTGGTGATCATTTAAATATTGATCTCATTTTGATCAACTTGTCACTTAAGAACCTTTAACTTATGAGGAACATTTTAGTTCTGGATAGTGAAAAAAAATTCTAAATAAAGAAATAGTTCTTTAAAGACCCGTTTACTGAATGGCATTGCTGTAAAGAACCCATTGAACATTTTTATTTTTCAAAATTTTTGCAGTTTGTTTGTAAAGGTGCTAAATAAAATGAAAATAATGTCGATGTAACAGATATTTCATGGCCTGAAACATCGCATCTGTCCTTATCTAAAATGCAATTTCTCAATTCTTGTATTGATTTTTGGATGATATATGACCCGGTTGATTCATTTATCCTTTACTGAACTATAGACACACGGTGCCAGCATGAGCTTCTCTTGTGAATGAATTATTCATCCAGATTAATGTGATGTTAACATAAAAACCACTGATGTCATTTGTTCAAGTGTGTGTGTGTGTGTGTGTGTGTGTGTGTGTGTGTGTGTGTGTGTGTGTGTGTGTGTGTGTGTGTGTGTGTGTGTGTGTGTGTTTGATGATATAAAATATGCAGATTAAAGCAGAAAAAATGCAGATAAGCAGACTGTACATGAAGAAAGATTGAGTTAAAATCAACAGAATTAATGATGAAATAATGTTACAGTCATTTAAACAAGACTGACAGTCATTGTGACGTTGAGAATTTAGTTTGAAGGTGTGTGTTGTGTTGTTGTGGACGATGTTAAACTATAGCTTGATTAATAAACTTACTTACCTATTAATAAACTTACTGTTGATTAATAAACTGTGATAAAATGATTCTGGTCTCTGTTCTGGATGATCTTAAACAAGAGAGCTGACATTAATAATCACAGTTTCTTCATTTGTTCAAAAGGTTTTAAGTTAAAGTTAAATTTGGAGAAAATTAAAAGAACATTTGACCAACATTTAAATATATTTTTTGAGCATTTAGAAAACAAGATTAATATTGAGTAATAAAAATAAATTTGATAAACAAAAGATTTACAAATAAAACATATTTCTAGCATATTTTTGTAATATTTGGTTCAGAATCTGTTAGTAGGGCGCTGCAAAATCTTAATGCTTTAAAAAAACTTTACATTTGAAGCCATGAAGTGTTCTTGCTTTATTTTATTTTCCCTCAGGGATAAAGAGTTTAAGCCATTCCATTCCGAGTCCGGTCACACAAACAAATGCGGGACAGTCCGACGCACAGCCAAGGATGTAAAGTGACAGTGATGAGAGAAAAGAAGACAGTGTCAGACAGAGAAAGAGACAAGATGAGAACCAAT
>CM065654.1:2648984-2686484 GCA_033220385.1 Triplophysa yarkandensis
GTTGCCTCCTGTCGGCCTTGTGTTCTTACAATAATGTGAACAAAATCTGTGTTTTAGGGCTCTGTTGGTGATAAGTTCTGCTCGGACCACACTGTATTCTCATTCATCTATGAATAAATTTGACTTCACGTTAAATTTCAGAATGAGTTTTTGACAGCGATTGGCTCATTAATTCTGTATGAAATGAGATGTCAGTGCCTGTAGTACTAATTGACTTTTAGCAGGCAGAAGACCTGATTGAGTCACACTCACTAACACACACACACACCCAAGCACACTCACTGACACACGCACACACACACGCACGCACGCACGCATGCACACACACACACACACACACTCATCCAAACACATTCACTTACACACACACACACACACCCAAGCACACTCACTGACTCGCATGGTTTGTGTGTTGTTCACAACTGTGTGTGTGCACTTTGGATGGGTTAAATGCAGAGCACAATTTCTCAGTATGGGTCACCGTACTAGGCTGTATGTCATATCACTTCACTTATACACATACACACATGTACACACACAGACTCAAGCACAGTCACTGACACACACACACACCCAAACACACTCACTTACTCGCATGGTTTGTGTGTTGTTCACAACCGTGTGTGTGCACTTTGGATGGGTTAAATGCAGAGCACAATTTCTCAGTATGGGTCACCGTACTAGGCTGTATGTCATATCACTTCACTTATACACATACACACATGTACACACACAGACTCAAGCAGAGTCACTGACACATACACACACACACACACACACACACTCAAGCACGCACATGAAGTGATTTAAAGTGATAAAAACAGGAGCAGACTTTAAAGATCCTCTCTGAACCCCTGCACACTGATACAGCAGGTTTGATTGACAGCTCTGTGAAGTGAAGACAGTAATTACTGCAGATGGTGGATGTTAACAGCACTGCAGAACAACGCCTGTCAATCAATATCTGCACATCTGCTGTGACTCAAAACATTAGGTCAGGATAATCTATAACTCAATATCAGGTCACGAGACGGTTCTGTGTAAAACATTCCGATTTTCTACTGTATTTGCTTTAAGATTTAAAAGAAATTTCTAATAAAAATTAAAAGTGATAATTATTATTCTGCTGTAGGCAGTGTGTAGTATTGTCCACATGTGTGCAGTATCGAGTGTGCATTCTCTTGAAGAACACTAGATCTGTATCAAGATCCATTAAGGGTGCGCTCTGAGCATATTAAACTTCTGCTGTGTGGAATCTGATCACATGCTTCAACTAATCCAGACAGATGAGCCAGACCGATCAAATTACCCAGAATCCCCCCCGACCAGCTTCCCAAAAACGCTTTTAACGGGATTTGAGCAGTTTTTATTCAATTATGGGATCATAAGACATTTTATGTGGGATTAAAGGGTTGATCACACACAAATCAAATCTGTCATTTCAACATTGATGTGTTTTTGGTTCAAACAGGCAACTGCATTCTCTTCATCACCTTCAGTTATTCCTTTCTATTTACTCTCACAACTCAACTGTGTGAATGCTCATGGAATGATTGACAAGGAGCTGTGTGACGATATGGGCGGACAAAATACACCCATGTATAAACACTCACAATAGCATTCGTGTGTGTGTTCACGTGTGCGTTTGTGTGTGTGTGCGTGCGTGCTTGTCAGCGTGTGTGCGTTTGTGTGTGTGTGCGTGCGTGCTTGTCTGCGTGTGTGCGTTTGTGTGAGTGCACGTGTCCAGTTGTGTGAATGCACATGCGTGTGTGTGCGTTTGTGTGAGTGCACGTTGTGTGTGCGTGGAAATGAAATGCCCTCATATGTTAAATCAAGCATTAACCTCTATATTGATATGTGGTTTAGTTTCTGAATGTCATATCTGTAATCTAATGTTTTGTTATTTTGCAGTCCTGAGTATCTTTTGAGAAAAATCCTTCATATTTATTGTGATGAAGGAATTAACAAATAGTAATTTGCCTTTAATTTTTCTCTTCTTTGCATGATGTTGTTTCTCTTTTCATGTGCGCTGACACTAAAGTGAATATTCTTTATGTGTTTTAGGTTAGAATGGGTGGAAATCATCGAGCCACGGACTCGAGAGCGCATGTACGCTAACCTGTTGACGGGCGAGTGTGTGTGGGATGCGCCGGCGGGTGTCCGGATCAAGCGCAGTGGACAGGACCAGTGGTGGGAGCTCTTCGACTCCAAAACCTCCAGGTTCTACTACTATAACGCTTCCACCCAGTGCACCGTCTGGCACCGGCCACAGAGCTGTGACATCATCCCCCTCGCCAAACTCCAAACTCTAAAACAAAACACCAACACCACCCCGCCTCCGGTTGCCACGACGACCAGCGCTTCGGCCGACAGCAGCCCTGCCCGCAGCGCCGTCAGCACGACATCATCACAGGAACAGGAAGAGAAAACAACAGCCAGTGAGGAGGGAGAGAGGTGAGTTTGTGAGTTCTCAGTTGTGTCTCATTTAGGGATGAACATAAAGACACATGAGAAGAGTCTAAGAATCATCTGCACTTGAGTTAATCTAATTAGAAATGTGTAAGTTATATTGACTTTTGCAGATGTGAAACAACTGAGCTCAGTTTCAGACATTTTTGAGATCTCTTCTGAAACTCTAATGGAAACATTTGTGAAATTTCTGAAAATCTTTCTGTAGTAGAATGATCTGAGACACATGTTAGAATTAAGAACATTTCACTAATGTCTAGGAGAATTCTTTGAGATATTTAAGATATTTCATCTGTAATTTTTGACACTTTGTTTCACATCCTCTCTTACTTTTGATAAACTAGCACGCAGTATATCTTGCAAGAGAGAGAGAGAAAGACAGAGAGAGAGAGAGAGAGAGAGAGAGGGAGAGAGAGAGAGAGAGAGAGAGAGAGAGAGAGAGAGAGAGAGGGAGAGAGGGAGAGGGAGAGGGAGAGGGAGAGGGAGAGAGAGAGAGAGAGAGAGAGAGAGAGAGAGAGAGAGAAAGAGAGAGAGAAAGGGAGTCTGATAAAATGATTTGGTTTGACAGGGAAGGAGGAGGAGATGCCAGAGAATGTGTAAATTGATTTGAAGGTCGGATATCCATGAATAATGAATATCCAGAGATAAACACAGCTCACTTTGTACTGGGACTCTTTCTCAGGAGAGAGAGTTTTAATCCGGCTTTTAAAGAAAAACAGACAGTGATGGTGGTGTGATTCAGTCCGGTCATGGAGATGTTTCAGAAGGCCGTGGTTGCCAAGAGTTTAATTAATTTTACACACTCCTTTATCTTCAAATTAAAGCAGGGTTTCCCAAAACTCAAAGACCTCTTACATCCTTCTGAAGGGAATTATACAAGAATTGACACAAATGATTTGTCTTTTGGTGTTCTTTATGAACTATTCAGTATGTGTGCATAAATCAAAAGATCAAATAAAGCTACTCAATATTAAAGAAAATGCTTGACTTGTCATATTAAGCATCATTTGTTAAATCCTAAAGTTTATACCATCTACTTTTGTACTTTTTAAAGTATGAGAAATGCTTAAGTTACTGCAAACATTAGCAATATTTTGCAGCCCAAGTTTGAGAATGTCAAGCATTTATTTGGGTGTGTTTGTTGTCTAGATTTAGATGGGGCACTGGGACCAGAGAGAGGATGCTCATCAAGGTGTCAGATCGGGAACCCAGTTTCCTGACGCAGGGTAACGGATATTCCTGTTCGTCTCCACGCTCACGTCGATCATCCAGCAATGCCCCTTCTGACCCTGAAGCCCAGCCCCATTCTCTGTCCGACTGTAACAAAACGCAATCTCCGTTCCTAAAGAGGGCGGAGTTGACGGGAACTCTTCGTCGTTGCTCGGGTGATTCCCAGCCTTCATCTCCTCGCTACGCTTACGAACCTCCTCTCTATGAAGAACCGCCCTCGGAATATCAATCCCCGCCTATTTACGAGGAACCGCCTACGGACATGCACTGCGATTCGGCCTTTTATGGTGCCGACAGGTCGCCCATGCGAAAACCAAGCCTCTACCACTCCCCCAAACAAAGCCCATCTCCGTATGGTCAACTGGTTTTGACAAGACAGCGGAGCTCGACCCCCGAAAAAACGGGCGATCGAGATTATGGATCAAGTGGGCGTGACTATAGCTCTGCGGGGCGGGACTATAGCTCCGGCGGGCGGGATTACAGCTCTTCTGTGAGAGACTATGGCTCTGGTGGTAGGGATTATAACACCAGCGGGCGGGAGTATAGTGCGGCAGGGCGGGAGTATGTAAAGCAGTTGGTCTATGTAGAGCAGTCTGGCTCCTCCCCACGGTTTAGGACCACGGAGCGTCTGCTAAATTATGGTTCAAACAGTCTGTCGGCGGGAATGTCGTATGGCGGCTCATTCACGCTGCAGCACAGTCACGATCTCAACGGCGGCAATCGGAAGCGTAAGAACCGCAAGCCATCTCTTCCGGGCGGTGAAGGAGAGAGTGCCGGATCCGGGCTTGGGTCAATGATTACTCAAGCCCGATTGGCCTGGGAAGCTCAGCAGCTTTTACATCAACGAGGTGTGTCTTCAGATCATGGAGGGAAGGACGGATATGAAAGTGATGGGGCCATGCCGCTCCCTCTGCCCGGGCCTGTCATACGGGCGTTCAGTGAAGACGAAGCGCTGGCACAACCCGACGGCCACTGGAAACGTGCCACGCTAGACAGACTGGCGTTTCCACAGGCGCTGTTAGAAAAGAGTTTATCAGTGCAAACCAACCTGGCATCACCTGAACCTTACCTTCATCCCTCACAGGTAACATCAGACACACATCCAGGGCAGTTTCCCAACATGACAATTAACACATGTCTCTCATCTAAGTGTTTATATTGAGATGTCAATACTGTTCACACAGAGACACCATTGCCCGCTGTTCCATTATAAATATTTCATCATGTGCACTTTTATCAGTCTTTTGTGCTTATGTAAGTCATGCCAGGAACTCCTTGCCCACCATCCCTTCATTACACTAACGCACAACATGAATCTCTGTACAACACACACGTACAAGATTTGCTCCAGTATATAATTTGTTTGTCAAATAAAAGAGTATAAAGTCTTCAAAAGTTTGGACATGATTTATGATTGATGTTTATTGACATTACAGAGATAACTCATTGAACTACTTTGATGTTTTGTTATATATTTATTTATGCAAAATGCAGTATGTTTGCAATATGTTTTGATGTATTCAATAACATTGTTATATTACGCAGTTATTAATGAAATGTCTTTAGTTTAGCATTCATTTATTGAGAATATAGCATATTGTTTTCTATTAATTCGTTTATTTATTTCATAATTAATATAATATCATATTATTTTTAAATATTGCATCATTCAAGGATTTATTTATTTGTAATAGGTAATCATTTTATTATTTATTTTATAATAAAGCACAATTTTATTATTTATTTATTTATTTATTTATAATATAACATCATATTATTCATAATTTTTATTATTTATATATAATTTACAATACTTTTATAATGTATTCATTTATTCATAATATATAATTCTTTTCATTTAATCACATAATTTAATTTTTTATTTTATAATACAACATAATTTTATTTTTAAAGACAGTTTAATTATTTATAATGTTGCAATATAGGTTTTATTTTGACCTATCACTCTCTTTATATAGTGTGAATATTTCAAATTATTTTTAAGCCTTTGATTTCTAAGATCAGAATTATTTGGAGTATTTATCATTACATTTGTATTTTCCGCTAATGTTTTATTTCTGCCTGAAGTCTGAAGATCTCGGAGCATGTTCTCAGTTCGAGGCGAGTCGGAACGCTCGGAACATGATGCCAAGCGCGAGCTGTGGTGTATTCCCAGAGTTCACGCTTCGTAAACCGTCCTCAGAGACAGACATCGAGAACTGGGCGTCCAAACATTTTAACAAGCACACGCAGGTACACGCTCGTTCCTTTACACTTACGCATTGAATCAGAATCACTTTAAACTTTCTTTTCTGTCATTCAGGGTCTGTTCAGGAGAAAAGTGTCCATTGCCAACATGCTGGCATGGAGCAGCGAGCCCATCAAAAAACCCATGATAGTGACCAGCGACCGGACGGTGAAACGTGAAGCTGTGGATCTCTTCAAACTCATCCAGACCTACATGGGTGACCGTCGAGGAAAAGGAGAGCCGCTGTCCGTGGCTCTGGAGGTGGTGGTAAGAGGCTGGAGCTGTCAGGGTCTGAGAGATGAGCTTTACATCCAGCTGTGTCGACAGACAACTGAAAACTTCCGGTATGACAGTCTTCAGAGGGGCTGGGAGCTCATGGCCATCTGTCTGGCCTTCTTCCCCCCCACTCCTCGCTTTCACAACTACCTGGAGGGATATATCTACAGACACATGGACCCTCTGAATGACACCAAGGGTAAGACTCCCTGAAAACACTCAATGTTGGAAATATATTTCTGTTTTCATATAAATCATCTGCTTTCTATCTCTTCTCTCTCACAGGAGTGGCGATAAGCAGCTATGCAAAATACTGTTACCGTAAACTCCAGAAAGCAGCACTTACAGGTGCCAAAAAGGTTTGTGTTTTCCTTTTTTTGTGAAATGGATTGTTCTGCATGTTTTGTCTCAGCAAGCACTGTGTGTCTGCAGGCTGATGGAAGGTTTCTTTTCATTTTTGTAAAGTTTTTATGTTATGAATAGATGCCTGCTGCTCAAGGACAGTTCATGTAAACGATTGTGTGTGTGTGTGTGTGTGTGTGTGTGTGTGTGTGTGTGTGTGTGTGTGTGTGTGTGTGTGTGTGTGTGTGTGTGTGTGTGTGTGTGTGGGTGTGTGGGTGTGTGTGTGTGTGTGTGTGTGTGTGTGTGTGTGTGTGTGTGGCTGTGGCTGTGCGTGCGCACGTGCTTGCGTGTGTGTGGGTGTGGGTGTGCGTGCGTGCGTGCGTGCGTGCGTGTGTGTGTGTGTGTTTGTTTGTCAATCTAAGATCATTAATATCTCATGATTTTCTCCTAGACACCATTCAAAAGACAAAATGAAAAGTTATGCTTAGGTTCCGGTCTCAGATACTTCTCCTGATAAATAGAGTCAGAAATCCAACAAATGTCTCTATTAGAGTTTCCGATCAACAATGTCAGTATTATTGAGCATCTCAGTACAACCTCAAACATTTCTTATCAACAATTACGCTCTTACATGCACTCCATCAAAACTCCTGAGCTATAAAAGAGAAAGATCGGAGCACTAACATTTATATGTGTGTTGAAAGTTAGAGAAAGTTTTGTTGTAGATGTGATTTCTGTGAGCTTTACAGATTTTCTTTTGGAGGAAATCCATGCGTTCATTCAGAACACAAACACGGGTTTTTTTGACACCGTCGGGTTGCCAAGTGTGTGACAGATAATCCTCACTTGGTGCTTATGTGTGTGAAGGGTTTGAACAAGCCGTCGTTGGAAGAGATCGCCCACGCTCGGAACGCCATCTTCAGGCTCTCCATGTTTGGATCGTCTCTGGAGGAGGTGATGGCCATGCAGAAGGAGCGTTACCCCGATCGACAGTTGCCATGGGTACAGACACGGCTCTCTGAAGAAGTTCTTGGCTTGAACGGCGATCAGACTGAAGGAATCTTCAGGTCAGATGTGCTTCATCCACTCATTGCTCTTGTGTTAGAATAAGTCAGTATTTATCAAATCAATATTCATGTATTTGATATCTTTATATGGTGGATCATCGTAGAAGAAGAGCTTCAGAAAAATAGAAGAAAGACTAGCAGGGTTTGATCCAGCGGCTTCTTATTACCATAAGACTACCACAACGCTTTTGTCCAGTGAGTTAAGAGCCCAAACTAATGCGATGAGACTGTCATTGAGTCCAAAATTCAGTGCCAATCCAGAGAAACCTGAAGTACATCATGAATACTTTCAGCATTAAAATGTTTTAAACTTACTTGGTTTCATTATAAAACGGCTTCCATCATGTCACAAAAACTGCTTAGATATACTTCCTAAGTCATTTGAATATATGCAAAGCTGGTTTGAAAAAAGAGATGGCAGATGAATACATTAGTTAAATTAGTACCAGTCAAGATGTTATCAGTATTCTGTAATTCAAGTGATACACTGACCAGATTTTACATTTAGATAACAGATCAGTATCTGATCTGGTTGTGTATGATGCAGTAGCAAGCTTCAGAGACGGGGGAACCAAGCGGCTCTCCGGGGTTCATTTTTTCATAAATGTCAATGTCACCTTTATTTATATAGCGCTTTAGACAAAATACATTGCATCAAAGCAGCTGAACAACATTTGTTAGTAAAACAGTGTGTCATAATGGAAAATGATAGGTAAAAGCATCTCATTATTGAATTCAGGGATGTCATCTCTGATCAGTTTAAATAGTTTCTGTGCGTTCATTTTAAATCAAGTCAACAATATCGCTGTTAATGAAGTGACGCCAACTTAGCAAGCCAGAGGCAACATGCGTATCCTGGTCTGGACACGCACTAGATCCTGGTGACTCCAATGCCCTCTAGTCTGGATACAGACTGGTTCTGGTGGCTTTGTTGAACTCGGAAAAGGAGAGAAACAGATCAATATTAGCTCAGATGCCATTCTTCTAAAGTTATAGCAAATATATTGTGTGTTGTGGAAGGTGTTCCCGGGTCTGGTTTTCTTATTTACTGCAGCCTAAAAATCCTTTAACGGATTTGGATATTATAATTATTCATTTTGCTGACGCTTTAATCTAAAGCATGTTAGCATTTATTAGAAGCATGTTAGTTTTTATGTGTAAGCCAGGTTAAATAGATGGGTTTTTAACGGGTGTATCTGCTTCCCGAATACTATCAGGTAAGTTATTCCATAGTTTATGCGCCAAGTAGTAAAAGGATCTATCGCCGGCAGTTGATTTTGACATTCTAGGTATTATCAAATTTCCTGAGTTTTGAGAACGCACAGAATGTGGAGGGTTTTAATGTAACAGGAGCTCTTTCAAATATTGAGGTGCTAAACCATTCAAGTCTTTGTAAGTAATAAGCACGATTTTAAAATCTATACGATGTTTGATAGGCAGCCAGTGCAACGTTGACAGGACCGGAGTAAAATTGAGTAATATGGTCATACTTCCTGGTTCTTGTAAGAACTTTTGCGGCAGCATTTAAAAAAAAAAGTGAAGGTCATGGCACACACTGTAGTGAAGTGAAGTGAATTTGTGCTCTGCATTTAACCCATCCAGTAAGTGAACACACACACACTGTGAACACACACCCGGAGCAGCGGGCAGCCATGCCGCGGCTGCCCGGGGAGCAGTGGGGGGGGAGACGGTGCCTTGCTCAAGGGACTCAGGTATTCCCGCTGGTTCCGAGTCTCGAACCAGCAACCTTCGGATCACGAGTCCAAGACTCGAACCACCAGGCCACGACTGCCCATTTTGGACTAACTGTAATCTGTTTAGTAAGCGAACAGAACGTCCACATAATAAAGCATTACAATAATGTTTGTTTATGTGTGTTTCGTGACACATTGGGTGCGGCAGCATGAGCAGTTTTAAACAATCCTCTTTGTTGCGAAGTTATTCATTCTCCATCATTTCACTGTGTGTATAGGCAAACTGTCTCTGCCTGTAGCTGCCTGCTCCCGGCTTACTGAAAATATTCAACACAAAGAATCTGTGTGTAAATCTTAGTGTAAAAGGAGGCAGGGCAACATATCACCTGCGGGTCTTTCTCAAATGGAATGGACGCGGGGCGCGGAGTGATTGGACAGTGACAAGTGACATTGATAGGCTGAGAATGCGTTCGCAAGACTAAAACTTTTAAACCGTTAGCCTTCAGGGGCCTAATTTAAAAAAAAAAGAAAAGATAAAGAGGAGAAACCAGTAAAAGATTACTGCATCTAGTTCATGAATGAAGGGCCAATGTTCATTGGTGTTGGGTTTAACTATTTATTAGACTTTTTGCTATGATTTTTGCTATACTTAATTAACAATAGTTTGGTTTTGAACTCAATCACAAGATCTTATTTCTAATATGGAGCTGTGAAATAAAACTGTTACAAGCTCAGTTATCATTTCCATCAGTTTGGTTAATATTAGATACTGTAAATAACCAACAGAATTTTCAAACATGTAGGTAGTGTGAAAGACAAACATTTGCAATTTATTTGCTAAAGTATGCTAAGTATAATTTCACGTTATCTTGCTTAAATTCATTTCATGCTTAGAATTTGAGGCAGTAACCAATGGTTCCTCCATGAAAGTTAGATAAATATACAGATGGGGGTTGAAAAATATCCTGAAACCAAAAAGTTATTGGCGATTAAAAAATAAAATCCCATTGCTTTTGCCTGCACATATTTATTTTTTTAAATAAAATAAAATAAAAGTCCCAGTGACCACTACATAGCATTACAAGAATAAAATATAATTTTTCAGCTACATTGTTTTAGGGTTTTTACCACTTTTTTTGTGTTTGCTTTAAGCAGTTTGATGACATAAAAACTAAAAAGACAAAAATAAAATCTTCTTTTCTGCCACTGGTATTTGTTTTTGCAGAGTGCCAGGAGATATTGATGAAGTGAACGCCTTGAAACTACAGGTGGATCAATGGAAGGTGCCAACAGGCCTTGAAGATCCACACATTCCAGGTGTGTTCTCCATGGTCTGAGTTACAAGAAAGTATTTTCATAAGCATTTTACTGACAAAAGACTTCACAGTTCACTACATGTGTATTGAGAAGGTGATGAAAGAAGACTATCTGATTACAAATTGATCTTTTCCTCCGAAATACAGCCACACAAACACATACGCACACAATCATTCTCGCTCTTTCTTCGGCCCTGTCTCTATTTATGTGTTTATAAATAGAATATCTGACGAAGTTAGACAAACCACAGAATTGATGAACTGCTTTTGATGAACAGGAGCTGAATAAGTCATGTATTTGTAGAAATTGTCAGTTACCAGTTAGGCAGAAATAACACGAGCAACATCATTTTATTTTTACACAGTGATAGGTATATCTATTAGTATAATATCTTAAGCTACGTTTTGCAAAAGCATGTTTACACTTGCTATTCATTTAAGAGATAATAAGAAAAAAAACAATTCCTCACACTGTATTTAAAAAAAAAATTAAGTACCAGACTTTCAAAATGACCCACGTTAAGTAAATAATTTAGTTTAATAATTGAAATTGTGTAGAATATAACAGTTTCTCATGAAGCCACATAATGATCCTAGATAGGTCCTAGGTTAGATAAGGTAGAATCTTTCTTAAGTTATAGGCATGCAGGTTTTATAAAAAGAACACGTAAAGCACCTTTTCCTCATTCTTGAACTGTCACCCTTTGCTAAAATTAAGAATAGCTAAGTTCATTCAGGAACTCTTAAGTCAAAGAAAACCCCTAGACAAACTTTGTCATCTTTTTATTTGTATGTTACTAAAGTTACATTTGTGGGTATTGCTCGGTTCCAAATTCCCGTTCCTCACAAGCTTATTGAAAGGCAAGACAGGGAAAGAGGATCCATTTCTGGAGCTACCTTTCTTTTTTAAGAATAGTAGACAAGCACAATAATCAATAATTTTGTCCAATCATCTTGTAGCAGTAGAAGAAGTGGGAATGTATTCTTGATCAGTGTTTGCAGTACATCATGTGATTGTTCAGAGAGAAACAACACACAAATGTTTGAAACTGTTTAAGATTAGATTTGTTTTATTTGTCACATACACCATTATATAGAGCACATATGATGCAGTAAACTCAGAGTCAGGTCCACTCCATGGGAAATTATTAAAGAATACAACACACAAATAAAAATAAGTTAGGAAGGAATAAATTAAAAGTAAACAATAAAAAGAAGAATGAAAAATACATAAAAATATGAATACTGTAGAATCAACAGAACAGAAAAGAATGTGCTTGAAAGTACATTGAATTCTTAAATATAAAGAAAGAAAGGACTGTACAATGTGCAAACAGATAGTGACACTGTCAGTATGTCAATGTCCGTCCGTTCACAGTTCTGACCTCTCTCTCTCTCTCTCTCTCTCTCTCTCTCTGTATTTGTTTCTGCAGCGTCTCTGTTAAAGTTATGGTACAGAGAGCTGGAGGAGCCTGTGATTCCTCATGAGTTTTATGAAGAGTGTGTCATGAATTATGATAATCCATCTGCTGCTGTTAACGTCGTTCTCAATCTCCCTCACATCAACAAACTGGTGCTCTGCTACCTCATCCGCTTCCTACAGGTCTGTCTGTCTGCTCACCTGTCTGTCTATCTGCTCATCTGTCTGCCTGTCTATCTGCTCATCTGTCTGTGTGCTTACCTGTCTGTTTGTCTGCCTGTGTGTCAGATCATCTATCTCTCTTCACCTGTTCAGAAAGTTGCTTGATAAATGTCATGGAAACACATGTTAGTTAGTGTTTTTAGTCAGATTCAGATGTTTGTGTGTCATAGACACTGAAAGATTTGACTGCTTTGATTTTCACAGGTATTTTCTCAAGCGTCTAGCGTGTCTCTCACTAAGATGGATATAAGTAATCTGGCGATGGTGATGGCTCCAAACTGTTTGCGCTGTCAATCCGACGATCCACGAGTCATTTTCGAAAACACCCGGAAAGAAATGAGCTTCATCCGTGTGCTTATCCAACATCTCGATACCAGTTTCATGGATGGGGTGCTATAGCCCACAAAAACACAAACATCCATACATATTCACACATTTAGCACGCAAGTGTCAGAAAAAAGGAGTGTTCCCCAAAATACTAAACTGCTAGAAAAAACACAGACAGACACAATCACACCTAAACCTGTTTTAATCAGAATTAGATTTTGTATGTGGTTGAAACCTCTCAACCGTCCATTACACAAGAACTTGTTCTTCACAAAGTTTGCAACAGAATAACATCTGTTGCATAACTTATAGTCCAATATATCTTTTTTCCTTTATGGTTAACATGCACTTTCTTTCTTGTTGCACAGTTTTGTTTCTCCAGTTTATAGGATGTTTTCATGGTGTTTCCACAACACTGAGTGACAAAAGAAATATATTGATTAAATGAATATTTTCAGTACTTGCTCACACAAACATTTCCAAACTCACAAAAATCATTTTAGTGAACAAACATTGGGTCACATGTTTTGATTTTAAGCGTTCATGTTTGTATGAGATGTGATCATTTATGTTTTTTAACCCGACTGACTGATTTTATATTTATATGATTCCTTTGTTTGTTATTTATTTAAATAAGAGTTAGTAAGTACTGTACTGCCTTTTTAAACACACGTGTGTGTGTGTGTGTGTGTGTGTGTGTGTGTGTGTGTGTGTGTTTGGTGCGTGCGTGCGTGCGTGCGTGTGTGTGTGTGTGTGTGTGTGTGTGTGTTTGGTGCGTGCGTGTGTGTGTGTGTGTGTTTGGTGCGTGCGTGCGTGTGTGTGTGTTTGGTGCGTGCGTGCATGTGTGTTTGTTTGATGATTTGTGTCACATCCACAGCGTATTGTTCATAGATTTGTTGTGTCTTCTTGTAATGGCACAAACAACACAAGTTCCCTAAAACTACCTACAGCACAGGTGGAGTGTGTCATTTTTGTGTTTCTTTAGAAATATTGCAATTTTTTTCTGAGAAAAAGTAAGCCGTAGGGATGGTTGCAGAGATGTTGCTATGTTGTTAGTGGGATATGGTGATGTAAGCGTAATGTGGGTGGTTGCCATTGCATTTGGTTAGGTGCTAAATGTTACTGACTGATTGTTAAACTGAGGTTAAAAGGGTTATCTGAGGAGTTTTTCATACTCTACATTTGTCATTCTGCCAACTTTAAGAGATTTTAACACCCAAAAACGACACACTTCACCTTTACATTCTCATGTGCACAGGACAACACACGCACACAGATTTGGTTGGGTGATGATCTATACTACACTGCCAAACACAAATTCTTGATCCTCTGTGATCATTCCTGCCTACAGAATAAGAAAGAAACAACAAAAGAGAAGAGAATGTAATGAGAAAAAGAGAACTGAGAGAGACTGAAGAACATGATCAGATCATGCTTGAGAAAATAAAGACAAGTGTTTCATGACTGATTTTGAATTTCTTATTACTGTAATTGTAACATGAGGAAATGTTAACCGTCCGCAGTTAATAAATTATACTACAATGATTTCTTTTTTATTTGAAAATCTGATCTAAGAATGGATCATGTTCTGGACATCTTCATAGTCTTTATGAGATATTGCAATGTTTGAACAAGTACGCACACACACACACACACACGCACAATAACACAGGCATCAGGCCCATTCGTTCACACCTTCATTTGTACAGAACAAAAGAAGCAAAAACAAAATAAAAGATAACAAAGAAGTTCCTGTAGCGGGTGACTTTATTATTCACACATTTGGGGAGGTTGTAGTTTTGCTCTAGCATGCACATTGATTCGGACAGTAAAAAGATGAATACAAACAGGTTAGAGAAATGAAATATGATTTTAAGTTCAACGGAATTGGAAGTCACAAATATGTGTTGTTTGTGTCCACTGTGACCAACCGTCTGAGACCAGTACACACACACACACACACACACACACACACACACACACATTCTGTGTTTGACATGAGTCTGCTCTCATGGTTTTACTGTCACATCAATAACAGTAACAATAACAGTCTATATAATAACCTCCTTTTTGTTCTAAGGGTCAAAGGTTATTGTGGAAATGACGGATGTACTGAACATTGTTTATTAAACAGTTCAAATGATTTATTGACTTTGTTGTATTTTATAAGTACATTCTCAACACACACATTCTTCATATCACCTTGTCTTATAATCATTATATTAATATTTAATAATGAGTTCATATTCATTCCATTCAAATGTATTATAGAGTGACATACAGCCCATAAAAACACAAGCAAAACGATGATCAATTATTCTTATCAGAACCAGAAGTGGGCCTACAAACAAGGGAATTTCTCTTGTAAATTATAATAAACATGTACGTCTAAAAATACACTTTATTTTTTATAACTATTCATTTTATTACAGTTATTTATACTTACACTATTCTGACGTTTTCAACACTTGAAGTACTTTTTAAAAAGCTTTTTTTACAGTACAATTTTAAAGTACAATTTAATATAAATATCCAGGACTTAAGGTTTTATACTTAATAAATATAGGTTTTATTTTTAAATAAGAAAAACAACCAATAAAAACCCATCATAAAAAACCAAGAAATTTAATGTGCAACTTTACCACAGCACATCTTAAATAAATTATAGACTTTATGTAGACTTTATGTAGAGCTTATATAGAGTTTGTGAAGAGTTTATGTAGAGTTTATATAGAGTTTGTGAAGAGTTTATGTAGAGTTTATATAGAGTTTGTGAAGAGTTTATGTAGAGTTTATATAGAGTTTGTGAAGAGTTTATGTAGAGTTTATGTGGAGTTTATATAGAGTTTATGTAGAGTTTATATAGAGTTTGTGAAGAGTTTATGTAGAGTTTATGTGGAGTTTATATAGAGTTTGTGAAGAGTTTATGTAGAGTTTGTGAAGAGTTTATGTAGAGTTTATATAGAGTTTGTGAAGAGTTTATGTAGAGTTTGTGAAGAGTTTATGTAGAGTTTATATAGAGTTTGTGAAGAGTTTATGTAGAGTTTGTGAAGAGTTTATGTAGAGTTTATATAGAGTTTGTGAAGAGTTTATGTAGAGTTTGTGAAGAGTTTATGTAGAGTTTATATAGAGTTTGTGAAGAGTTTATGTAGAGTTTATATAGAGTTTGTGAAGAGTTTATGTAGAGTTTGTGAAGAGTTTATGTAGAGTTTATATAGAGTTTGTGTAGAGTTTATATAGAGTTTGTGTAGAGTTTATATAGAGTTTGTGAAGAGTTTATGTAGAGTTTGTGAAGAGTTTATGTAGAGTTTATATAGAGTTTGTGAAGAGTTTATGTAGAGTTTATATAGAGTTTGTGAAGAGTTTATGTAGAGTTTGTGAAGAGTTTATGTAGAGTTTATATAGAGTTTGTGAAGAGTTTATGTAGAGTTTATATAGAGTTTGTGAAGAGTTTATGTAGAGTTTGTGAAGAGTTTATGTAGAGTTTATATAGAGTTTGTGTAGAGTTTATATAGAGTTTGTGTAGAGTTTATATAGAGTTTGTGTAGAGTTTATATAGAGTTTGTGAAGAGTTTATGTAGAGTTTGTGAAGAGTTTATATAGAGTTTGTGAAGAGTTTATGTAGAGTTTGTGAAGAGTTTATGTAGAGTTTATATAGAGTTTGTGTAGAGTTTATGTAGAGTTTGTGAAGAGTTTATGTAGAGTTTATATAGAGTTTGTGAAGAGTTTATGTAGAGTTTGTGAAGAGTTTATGTAGAGTTTATATAGAGTTTGTGTAGAGTTTATGTAGAGTTTGTGAAGAGTTTATGTAGAGTTTATATAGAGTTTGTGAAGACTTTATGTAGAGTTTGTGAAGAGTTTATGTAGAGTTTATATAGAGTTTGTGAAGAGTTTATGTAGAGTTTATATAGAGTTTATATAGAGTTTGTGAAGAGTTTATGTAGAGTTTGTGAAGAGTTTGTGAAGAGTTTATGTAGAGTTTGTGAAGACTTTGTGTAGAGTTTGTGAAGACTTTGTGTAGAGTTTTTGTAGAGTTTGTGAAGACTTTGTGTAGAGTTTTTGTAGAGTTTGTGAAGACTTTATGTAGAGTTTGTGAAGACTTTGTGTAGAGTTTTTGTAGAGTTTGTGAAGACTTTATGTAGAGTTTGTGAAGACTTTGTGTAGAGTTTTTGTAGAGTTTGTGAAGACTTTATGTAGAGTTTGTGAAGAGTTTGTGAAGACTTTATGTAGAGTTGATGCAGTTTTTGAGTGGTGCTGCTGTCTGCGCAGGCGCCCCATGATGACGTCAGAGCGTGTGTATCCGGATGTGAGAGACTTGCAGAACAGGTTACTCCGCGTGTGTTTAACACTCCACATGACAACTAAAGAAACACGTCAAGGTTCTGCTGTGAGTGACGTGGCGTATAATCGAGCTCCTGCTCACACACACACAGAAGAACGACACAAACAAACAGTTAGGGACCGTCTCAAAAGTGTCGCTCTTTTCCTTAACGCTACTGAAAACTGCCAGCAGCTGTGCTTTTGATGACACATATTTTCATTGTGCAAGAATAAGTGTTTGACACTGATAATTATATGTTGTTCTGTTATTAAAATAACATGTGGTTATGTTCACTACATTCTGTGCTTTTAGTGAAGAATCTTTTGTGTTTTAATGACTTGTGCTACATTATTCTTTAGTTGTTCAATCAATGGACTGTGTGTAATGTTTTCATGTTTAATATTGTATTAAACTCTAAGTGTGTCCTCAGAAATATACTCACAATATTCCTCTCTGTTTGATCTCAATAAAGTCTTTTGTGCTTTAATGTTTCAGATCCATAAAGACCTCTGGGACTAACTTTCATTTGTTCTGATCAAACTCTTTTTGTTCTTCATTTTGACTTTATTTGCTCAAAAACTCACAATTATAAAGCTCCGAGTTCTCTGCTTAGAAAGATATTTTATTTAACAGAAAAAACTAAGAACTACATCCCTGTACTTCCTGCTTTAGTGACATCACTATCATGGAAGTGACCCTCAACCCCCACCAAGTCCCTCACCCCCCCCCCCCCCCTAACATATGATGTCATGCACCGGTCACTCTGTGCAGCAGTGGTCTGCTCACTACCTCATCATTCAGCTTTACAAATAACTGCTCTGTCACTTTAAATAAGCTATAAGATATTTACTGCACTAAAAATCTTTTTTTTTTATCTGCACTGTTTGTTCGCTGGTTTGCACTCTATCTGCCACGTGCCTTGCGCTGCTTTGTCTTTTTGTTCTTATTAAACTTATTTTCTGATTTTTTACATAGAATTGTAAAATTGTATAGTGGTATAGTTTTTTATCTTTTTATCTATTTACTTAGTGTTACGTGTATGCACCGGGGGATTGAGTGTAACGAAATTGCGATTCTCTGTATGTATGAACTGTACATGTGGGAGAATTGACAATAAAGCAGACTTGAACTTGAAAACACACGAGAGGGGCGGAGTCTTGTTGTGCTCCCAAGGAGAAGAGGAAGAGTGGCGATTGTAGCGATTGTGGCGATTGTGACGATTGTGGCGATTGTGGCGATTGTGGCGATTGTGGCGATTGTGGCGATTGTAGCGTTTGTGGCGATTGTGGCGTTTGTGGCGATTGTAGCGATTGTGACGATTGTAGCGATTGTGACGTTTGTGGCGATTGTAGCGTTGCGTTTAGAGCGTTGCCTTTTAAGCGTTTGTAGCGTTGCGTTTGTTGCGTTTAGAGCGTTGCCTTTTTAGCGTTTGTAGCGTTGCGTTTGTTGCTTTGCGTTTGTAGCGGTGAGTTTTTAGAGTTAGTAGCGATTGTTGCGTTGCGTTTAGAGCGTTGCGTTGGTTTGTTGCGTTTAGAGCGTTGCATTTTTTTGCGTTTGTAGCGGTGAGTTTGTTGCATTGCGTTTGTAGCGGTGAGTTTTTAGAGTTAGTAGCGGTTGTTGCGTTGCGTTTAGAGCGTTGCATTTTTTGCGGTTGTAGCGGTTGTTGCGTTGCGTTTGTAGCGTTGCGTTTGTCGCCAAGCCATCATTTGTTGAAAACCTTACATCAACCTGTTGCATTGGTTTTCTCATAGACACAACATTCAGCCCAATAGCTCTCAAACCAACAGAACTCTTTCGTCTCGGACAAACTTTACACCATTACGCTAATTCCAGGAAACATTTAAAACACCAAAAGATCAAACATTTTGCTTAATGTGATCAATTACTTCCATTAATCTGTTGCATTTGATTCTTTATAGACTTAAATGTCATGTTCTGGCTCCGTCAGGTTTTTGGTGGGTGTGTGTTTTTGTGTGTATGTTTGCCTTGTGCTCGGTGTTTGTGTCACTCATTATCTCATCACCGCCTCACCCATCTTGTTTCTTCTTTTCTCCCCATTTAATCCCTCGTGTTCTGTTGTCTTGTGTCAATCAGTCGCCTCGTTTAGCCCGGATCTTATGCCCGAGTCTTTGTTCGAGTCTTGTTTGTGTGTTGATCGTGTGTTGTTTGTTTCCTTGTCTTTCAACCTAGATTTTTGTGTTTTAATACTTTGCTCCGGTTTTTTGGTCTATTGCTTTCTTGTTTTGTGGCCCTGCCCTGTTATATATATTTTATTTTTTTTATTATTTATTTATTCAACATTACAAAGCAGTAAATCCATAAATATAAACATGGACAAATAACAGAAGACAAAAATAAAATAAAATAAACAACACACAGACACAAAGTTGCCAGGGTGACAAAAATAAATAAATAAATAAATAAAAAAAATAAGAGATGATGCATTTACCTTAAGAGGCCATAAAGGATGAATATAGAGAAACAGTTTTCATTGCTTTGGGATTAACAGAGTTTTGGATAGTTTCAATGTATTTGTATAAATCATTTTTAAATAGAGAAAAGAGACTTAGAGACAGTAAATTTTTGCTTATGTATGTGAAATTTAGCTGGAATGAAACATAAATTAATTATATAATATTGTCCTGTCTTCTCTTTTGGATAATCAAACAAACCAAAGAAAACAGATTTAAAACAGAAAGCAAAGTTGCCGTGTTATACTTGTTGGTTCTATATGCAGTCAGGTCCATAAATATTGGGACATCAACACAATTCTAACATGTTTGGTTCTATACACCACCACAATGGATTTTAAATGAAACGAACAAGATGTGCCTTGACTGCAGACTGTCAGTTTTAATTCGAGGGTATTTACATCCAAATCAGCTGAACGGTGTAGAAATTCTAACCGTTTGAATATGTGCATCGCACTTGTTAAGGGACCAATAATAATGGGAAAGAACAATAATCATAAATCAAACTTGAACTTTTTAATGCTTGGTTTCAAATCCTTTGCAGACAGTTACAGCCTGAATTCTGGAACATCTTGTTAGTTTTGGAATGCATTGTGGTGGTGTATAGAACCAAAAATGTTAGAATTTTGTTGATGACTGTATATTTTAAGCCGCATCTTTATCTGTCGTGACACTTGACATTCGGCTCAATGATTTTCCATCCAACATACCTGATCATCAGGAAGTAACTGTAAAATGTTTAACTAAATGTAAAGTACATTCTAGCTCTACTTATTATTATAGTCTTTGTTAAATTTGTTAGTATCGGGCACTTAATGCTTTGCGTGTTATTCTCTATTGAAACATTATTTGGCTTCTTATATTTGAAATACACACACTGAAAAACAATCAAGACATTTTAGATATTTGGAATGATCTGCCTCCTAAAACATGTTCGGCATCCTCTGTTTCTATCTTTATAACCACCTTAAACTAAACATTACAACACATTTCAACATTTTAAACCACTTTTCTTAGCCCTTCCCTCTTTTTACTCACTTTTCTACTTGCCTTGTTTAACTTGTTGAGCCCTTTAGCAAATTATTATTTGTTCTATTTATGTCTTCATTGTCCGCTCTTTTCTTTGTAAGTCACTTTGGATAAAAGCATCTGTTAAATGTTAGATCCTACAAATAGTTATATTGGAAACTACAATACCTATTGTATCACAGGTAGTTTTACTCTTTGACGCCTCATGACTTATTGGTTGGCATAGTAGGGATTTTATGGTTAAAAGTGGTTCATTTAGGTAAATTATTCTTTCTAGAGAAACCATTAATACAGCATTTTATCAGAATCAGAATGAGCCTTATTGCCACGGTTTATCGTTGTTAAAAGATAAAAAAGTCCTGGCGGGGATACATAGATCTTCACAGAAACTGAGGTATGATGTCACAGTCTCTGTGAGCTCGTACGGATCGGTGCCAGCAGGATCAGTTTTATAAGTCTCACGAAGGTCTTGTGTAATGATTTCAATGAGATGACATGTTCAGGGAACAGTGTTCTCTGAAAGGCTCACATGGGTAACATGGAAAGTCAATATTGCCTTTGTTTGGGGCACTATTCGTTTAAGGACACATACAAAATGGGCACAACTGGGGGTCTTACATAAAAGTGTTGAGAACAACTCTTTTATTGAAGCATAATTCCATCTGTTCAGATGGAGAACACTGTTACATTACAATGATCACACTCTCACAATGATTTGCACTGAATTGTAGAACGGATATTGAAAAATAGTAAGGGAACGGTTTAAAATCTGGGCCGTTAATATCTACTGGCATAGATACTATCAATAAAAAATGAGATAAAACTGTTATTAATGCAAACATTTTGTTCTACATTCAATTAATTAAGTTTAAAATTAAAAATTATATTTTAGACCAGATTATTGTTAACAAAAACAAACAGACCTGTTAGATCATAAGGCATTATTTTTGTATTGAGGCCCTTTGAATGTTTTTTGGAGAGGTATTCAATTATTGTAAATGCAAAATAGTGTAAATGTATTAAAAAAATCAGAGTCTTCCTCTGAATAGATCCCGCTTTCAAGTAGTGATTAAGCTTATCCACAAAAATTCTAAACTATCATACAGTTATTTCCATCAGTGTTTAAGTTATATGGTCTCAACACGCTTGTTCAACATGTTCTAGTGAAGTAGATTTCAGGAAGTAACGTAGATCAACGAAGTACAGGACAGAATAAAGAAGGGAAAGGTACTGAAGAATATCACCATACCATTTGGCTAGGAACATGTAAATACAGTATTTACATCTATTGTTAACATCCATTTACATATAATCTACTTAACTGACATAAGTTGTGGAAATGTTGGTTTCCAAGAAACAGTGTACAGTGTTTGTGTTATAATTATCTGGGATTATTCTGACACCGCTGATCCCAACTGCATTGTGTGTCTTGTTACCCGTCTCAACGAACTTCTTCTTTGAGAAATGTTCGACCTCCTTATAGTTTTTAACTGCATGTTCATATGATAAACTTTATTATGTTGTTGTAATATGATGTGTATGTTCATATGATAAACTTTATTATGTTGTTGTAATATGATGTGTATGTTCCTATGATAAACTTTATTATGTTGTTGTAATATGATGTGTATGTTCATATGATAAACTTTATTATGTTGTTGAAATATGATGTGTATGTTCATATGATAAACTTTATTATGTTGTTGTAATATGATGTGCATGTTCTTATGATAAACTTTATTATGTTGTTGTAATATGATGTGCATGTTCATATGATAAACTTTATTATGTTGTTGTAATATGATGTGTATGTTCATATGATAAACTTTATTATGTTGTTGTAATATGATGTGTATGTTCCTATGATAAACTTTATTATGTTGTTGTAATATGATGTGTATGTTCATATGATAAACTTTATTATGTTGTTGAAATATGATGTGTATGTTCATATGATAAACTTTATTATGTTGTTGTAATATGATGTGTATGTTCATATGATAAACTTTATTATGTTGTTGTAATATGATGTGTATGTTCATATATGATAAACTTTATAATGTTGTTGTAATATGATGTGTATGTTCATATGATAAACTTTATTATGTTGTTGTAATATGATGTGTATGTTCATATATGATAAACTTTATAATGTTGTTGTAATATGATGTGTATGTTCATATGATAAACTTTATTATGTTGTTGAAATATGATGTGTATGTTCATATGATAAACTTTATTATGTTGTTGTAATATGATGTGTATGTTCATATGATAAACTTTATTATGTTGTTGTAATATGATGTGTATGTTCATATATGATAAACTTTATAATGTTGTTGTAATATGATGTGTATGTTCATATGATAAACTTTATTATGTTGTTGTAATATGATGTGTATGTTCCTATGATAAACTTTATTATGTTGTTGTAATATGATGTGTATGTTCCTATGATAAACTTTATTATGTTGTTGTAATATGATGTGTATGTTCATATGATAAACTTTATTATGTTGTTGTAATATGATGTGTATGTTCATATGATAAACTTTATTATGTTGTTGTAATATGATGTGTATGTTCATATATGATAAACTTTATTATGTTGTTGTAATATGATGTGTATGTTCTTATGATAAACTTTATTATGTTGTTGAAATATGATGTGTATGTTCATATGATAAACTTTATTATGTTGTTGTAATATGATGTGTATGTTCATATGATAAACTTTATTATGTTGTTGTAATATGATGTGTATGTTCATATATGATAAACTTTATTATGTTGTTGAAATATGATGTGTATGTTCATATATGATAAACTTTATTATGTTGTTGTAATATGATGTGTATGTTCATATATGATAAACTTTATTATGTTGTTGAAATATGATGTGTATGTTCATATATGATAAACTTTATTATGTTGTTGAAATATGATGTGTATGTTCATATGATAAACTTTATTATGTTGTTGTAATATGATGTGTATGTTCTTATGATAAACTTTATTATGTTTTTGTAATATGATGTGTATGTTCATATGATAAACTTTATTATGTTGTTGTAATATGATGTGTATGTTCATATATGATAAACTTTATTATGTTGTTGAAATATGATGTGTATGTTCATATATGATAAACTTTATTATGTTGTTGTAATATGATGTGTATGTTCATATGATAAACTTTATTATGTTGTTGAAATTACACAATTAACACATGTAACACATTTAACACATTTAACATATTAAACACATGTAACACATTTAACATATTTAACACATGTAACACATGTAACACATTTAACACATGTAACATATTTAACATATTTAACACATGTAACACATGTAACACATTTAACATATTTAACACATGTAACACATTTAACATATTTAACACATGTAACACATTTAACATATTTAACACATTTAACATATTTAACATATTAAACACATGTAACACATGTAACACATGTAACACATGTAACATATTAAACACATGTAACACATTTAACATATTTAACACATTTAACATATTAAACACATGTAACACATGTAACACATGTAACACATGTAACATATTAAACACATGTAACACATGTAACACATTTAACATATTAAACACATGTAACACATGTAACACATTTAACATATTAAACACATGTAACACATTTAACACATGTAACACATGTAACATATTAAACACATGTAACACATTTAACACATGTAACACATTTAACATATTAAACACATGTAACACATTTAACATATTAAACACATGTAACACATGTAACACATTTAACATATTAAACACATGTAACACATTTAACACATGTAACATATTAAACACATGTAACACATGTAACACATGTAACACATTTAACACATTTAACACATGTAACATATTAAACACATGTAACACATTTAACACATGTAACACATTTAACACATGTAACACATGTAACATATTAAACACATGTAACATATTAAACACATGTAACACATGTAACACATGTAACACATGTAACACATTTAACACATGTAACACATTTAACATATTAAACACATGTAACACATTTAACATATTAAACACATGTAACACATGTAACACATGTAACACATTTAACACATGTAACACATTTAACATATTAAACACATGTAACACATGTAACATATTAAACACATGTAACACATTTAACACATGTAACACATGTAACATATTAAACACATGTTCTGGACATTCCTCTTATTGAACTGATGTCATTGGTTAATAAAAAGCACACAATGTTACAATTAAAAGACTCTTGTATCCACATGCTCTGGCACGTGTCAGCTGCTCACAGTGTTCAGTGTCGTGGAATATGCAGACGGTCCCTTGATGACGTCACGTGCTGCCATAGACACGAGCGTGTTTCAGCGGGTACAGAAGTGGCATCTGCAGAACAAAAGGAGAGTAAGTTCTGATCTTCTGACCCCGTGTCCTGACAACCATTCTAACGGTATGTATACAATGTATATCAGCACAGCCAATCAGCGTGCTCCTATGGAAGTTCAGCCCCCGGTGAAGAGAGATCCAAATCACTGACATTCTTCGGATGTTCTTCTCGTCAACTGTAAACGGTTTAAACATGACGATTGTGTCATCGTGGGGAATCCTAAACATGTTTCCACGTCATGACGTGTCACCTCTCTTCCCTCGGGACATATGGATATATAGGGAGCAAAGTGTTATATACATTTATTACAGTTAAAGTGTTCCGTGTGTGTGTGTGTGTGTGTGTGTGTGTGTGTGTGTGTGTGTGTGTGTGTGTGTGTGTGTGTGTGATATTATATACATTATATATGGCCTTCGTATATGTGTTATATATGGCCTTTATATATATATTATATATGGCCTTCATGTATATTATATATGGCCTTCGTATATATTATATAAGGCCTTCATGTATATTATATATGGCCTTCATATATATTATATAAGGCCTTCATGTATATTATATATGGCCTTTATATATATATTATATATGGCCTTCATGTATATTATATATGGCCTTCGTATATATTATATAAGGCCTTCGTATATATTATATAAGGCCTTCGTATATATTATATATGGCCTTTATATATATATTATATATGGCCTTCATGTATATTATATATGGCCTTCGTATATATTATATAAGGCCTTCATATATTTTATTTATGGCCTTCGTATATATTATATAAGGCCTTCGTATATATTATATATGGCCTTCATATATATTATATACAGCCTTCGTATATATTATATATGGCCTTCGTATATATTATATACAGCCTTTGTATATATTTTATATGGCCTTCATCACTGTGTGTTGTTAAGAAGTTAAAGTTGAGGTTTAGTTTGGACAAGTTTAAGGGTGTGTCAGTGGTTTAACCTGATTTACCTGACAAAGCTCCAGGAACACACATTTGTTTTTCTCTTTTATTGAGATCCATACCACACACAACACAACATCGTCTATATGTCATACGTGCTGATGGTATGTTGATGTAGATATTGTGATATAAGTGCACTTCTATAGTATGTGTTCTGTGTGCGGCTCAGATGGAAGGACAGATCGGGCCGATGCGTGTGATGGTGACCGGTGGCAGTGGACTGGTCGGGCGAGCGATCGAGACGGTGTTAAAGGAGGAGGGAGGACGACGAGAAGGAGAGGAGTGGATATTTCTGTCATCTAAAGATGCCAATCTGATGTACAAACAATCACACACCCATAGATCAGACGTAGAAAGACATGTTATGATCAGGGCTGGGCGACTAAACGCTTTCGGCAACACTAGGACGTCGTCAACATCTATGAATAAGATTGATATAGTGTCCGATAATGACAATGAGATCTGTGCATCCCCAGATCCTAAAGAACCAATCACATGGTCTGATGCATGAGCGTGCCACGATTGACAAGACACAACCGATCAGATGGAATAAAATAAGGCCTTTATCTTTATCGTTTTATTCACGGAGGAGTTCTGCTCCGCTTGAGTCTGAGTTACCAACTGTACGCTTGTAAACGTTTAGCTCAAATGTGTTCAAACATTTACATTTAGGTTTAATTGTTTAAAATCAACACTTGAATTGAAATGCGTACATGCGAACATTATTATCCACATAACAAGCGGATACACAAACACGAGAAACATCAGCTTCATTTTGTGTAATTCTTTCTGATTGAGGAACACAAACATAACACAATGATATGTTTTACTCTTTTGAAAACATAATTTAACATTATTTATCGTTTATATCATAATTTGATTGCTCTCTGATCAGTAAACCCTTTAGTATGCTGTTTTGCTTGATATAACTGTAATGGGCCTACGGGTAAGCCGATATTACCATAGTGATGATAACAATATGTGGGCACAGTAATTTAACCAGGACGGCCAGAAATGTGTTTTACAAAGCTATTGATCTGAATCAGTGCTATCTCAAACCTTGAGATTTTTTTCATAAAAGCAAATGAAATAAATTCTTTTTGTTTTGCTTTTTCCCCAAATAATTACATTAAAACGAAGCGTTGAAATACAGACCTATCTACGTGTTTAAAAAAAAAGATCATTCAAATATGTCAATACTTATAGAAATCGATTCATATGAAACATTATATTGTTGATACGTTTCTTAGGCATATCGCCCAGCCATTCTTTTCATATAATTAATTTACATTTAGTCATTTAGCAGACGCTTTTATCCAAAGCGACTTACAATAGTCGAGGAGACAATGAAGCGGTAAATAGCCGATACAACAATAGGTGAACAAGTGACACAACAATGTTACCGAGTTACACAGAGAGAGAAGTTACAAAAAGTATATATATAAATTTTTTTTTTTGATAGAGTGAGTAGTCAGAAAAGTAGTGAGTTAGTGAGTTAGGTGTAGCCGGAAAAGATGAGTTTTTAGGAGTTTTTTAAAGATAGAGACCGAGTCTGACAAGAGTGACAATTTATTCTTAAGTTAAGAAATGAGATTCTCTATCATGTAAATAAATCTTGTAATTGATGTTGTCTTAAGGAGCGCTGAAGAGACGAGAGCAGTTTTCCAGAAACATCGTCCGACTCATGTCATTCATTTGGCTGCTTTGGTGGGCGGCCTCTTCAAGAATATGAGACAGAACCTGGACTTCTGGGTAACTATCATCAATAATGTATGTTATGAACAGCGGCCCTTGTGTTGAACTGTATTTTCTCTCAATATGTTTCCTAATTTTAGAGAAACAACATTTACATAAATGACAACGTTCTGCAGACTGCTCTTGAGTTTGGGGTGGTGAAGGTGGTGTCGTGTCTGTCCACATGTATCTTCCCTGACAAAACATCTTATCCCATTGATGAGACTATGGTAAACACACATACACACACACACTTTCATGGGCTGATGCTGTGTGGTTCACTTTCTCTTTAAATTCTGAAATATTATGAATCGCAAATGAGTCTGAATCCGTCTCTCTCACTATCACTCAAATCAGATTCACAACGGTCCACCTCATGATTCAAATTTTGGATATTCTTACGCAAAACGCATGATTGATGTCTACAATAGGTTTGTTTTCTCACTCTTTATGATATTTACCACATTCTACCTGAAATGTATACACTTTAAAATTACAGGATTATGAATAATTAGTCTGAAAACAATTATCTAAATAGCTTTTTTAAAATCAAATGTTATTTTCTCCCCCAATATTTCAGAGCATATTTACAGCAGCATGGGCGACGATACACTGCTGTGATCCCAACCAATGTGTTCGGACCTCACGACAACTTCAATATTGAAGACGGTCATGTTCTTCCTGGGTTGATCCACAAGACATATCTGGCAAAGAGTAAGAAACATTTATCTGGCATTAACTACAATCACATGAAGAGTATTCTATCTTATGAACATGTGTTGTGTTGTGTTGTGTTGTGTTGTGTTGTGTTGTGTTGTGTTGTGTTGTGATGTGTTGTGATGTGTTGTGATGTGTTGTGTAGAGGAAGGGAAACCTCTTGAGGTTTGGGGAACCGGTCGTCCTCTGCGTCAGTTCATCTATTCTCTGGACCTTGCTCGTCTGTTCCTCTGGGTTTTGAGAGAATATGATGAAGTGGAGCCCATCATACTTTCAGGTACTCGCTGTGACACACACACACACACACACACACACACACACACACACACACACACACACACACACACACACACACACACACACACACACACACACACACACACACACACACACACACACACACACACACACACTCACACACACACACCTCATGTGATGTCATCATGATGTCATCTCATTCATCTTCATCTCTCTGTTCCTCTAGTTGGAGAAGAGGATGAGGTGTCCATCAAAGATGCTGCAGATGCTGTGGTTGAGGCTTTGGGCTTTCAGAATGATGTGATTGTATCCTTACACACTGATCAACTTCACTCTTCTTATGTTTATTCATCTATTTTTATTGTAATTCTTAACACTTGACTCTCAGTACGACACCACTAAAACAGACGGCCAGTTCAAGAAAACTGCAAGCAATGCCAAACTACGCAAATACCTGCCGGACTTCAAATTCACACCATTCCAAACAGGTGAACACGCACGCACACACACACACACACACACACACACACACACACACAACGAATGATATTGTTATGTTAATTTATTTATGTTATGTAAACATCTTTATCATAACATCTCTTATCTTTCAGCCATCAAGGAGACGTGTGATTGGTTTGTGGCTAATTATGACATCGCCAGAAAATGAAGATCTCATTGGCTTTCTTAAAACTTTTCAACTATAATCAATACAATAAACAGGCCTAATGCACTTTTCATAGTATAATCTTATCAAAATACTGTCTTCTCATGGGTATTTCTGTGTTTTTACTGTAGAGTTTTACTTCATTTTCTAGTGATCTCCATAATGAAGATGAGTTCACAGAGACGCACGCACACACACACACACACATGCTGTGTGTGTATATATATATTTATATACAAGTAATGTTTAAAGCTATGGATCGGTTATTTATTAATCCCTTTGTCAAACTTGAATAAGTAGAAATGGTTGCAGAACATAAAAGAAGATCTTTTTTTTAAATGTTGACAATCAAACATCAATGAACCCCATTTTATTAACACACAACTATTAATATATTCATTTAATTAACACACAATTTTAATACAAAACCGCTTAAACATTTTTAAAACTATCTTCTTTTCCATTTCTCAGTTGAAAGATAGAACAAATATTTTATAAGAGAAGTAGAAAGTAGCAGTATCTTGAGGGCAGGTGAGACTAGTCATCTGTTTGTTTTCTGGTTGTAACAAGACAGGCCGGTTCATGTGGTCAACTGTATCCATCTCAATGTGAAATGTTTACACTTTTATGAACTATAATTCTGTCTTTTAATTTCCTATTGAAGGAAAACCAAATCTATGTGTTTACTGGAAACATGAACAATGATTTTTAGTGGTTGGTTAACCCTTTTTCTTTTCTGTACATTCAGTAGATGCTGAATAAAATGATTAAACCATTATTGGAAAAAAAACTTAAACAAGACTGTTTGTTGTTTTCGTCTTTCTCTGTGATGCTTTCTTATTTTCTTTAATTTCCATATGTCTCGCATAAATCCATATATTGATTTGTAATTTCGAGTTGGGTTTTACTGAACTATGATAATTTTATAAAATATCTTGATGGACACTCTTCACTTAACTCAAATACAAGCGAATGTTACATCAGATTCCGAACACTTTACACAGCTCATATTGTCCATCAACCAATCAGAATCATCTAAAGCAGTATAGAAGTACAGTGAGGCTTTACATAGAGGTATTCAGTGGAATCACTGTATTTTCACTCAATTATCTCCCTCTGTGCGTGCGTGCGTGCAGAAACAGAACAATATTAGCTCAGATGCCATTCTTCTAAAGTTATAGCAAATATATTGTGTGTTGTGGAAGGTGTTCCCGGGTCTGGTTTTCTTATTTACTGCAGCCTAAAAATCCTTTAACGGATTTGGATATTATAATTATTCATTTTGCTGACGCTTTAATCTGAAGCATGTTATGTATACTAGTAATGTTTAAAGCTATGGATCGGTTATTTATTAATCCCTTTGTCAAACTTGAATAAGTAGAAATGGTTGCAGAACATAAAAGATCTTTTTTTTAAATGTTGACAATCAAACATCAATGAACCCCATTTAATTAACACACAATTTTAATACAAAACCGCTTAAACATTTTTAAAACTATCTTCTTTATTAGAACCATGTTAGTTTTTATGTGTAAGCCAGGTTAAAGAGTTTTTTAAAGGGTAAATCTGCCTCCCGAACACTATTAGGTAAGTTATTCCATAGTTTAGGCGCCCAATAGGAACTGCCACCCGCAGCTGATTTTGATATTCTAGGTATTATATATTCTAGGAATCATGACAACCTGATTTTCTATTTTTATTTCTTCATTCTATATTCTAGGTATTATCCGTCCGAAAGAACATTTTCTTCTTGTTTATAATGATAAACTAGTCTTATGTCCTTTTTGTCTAGAATGTCAAGGCACCCCGAAGGCCTACTCTTTATCTTGTAATGTAACTTGATTTGTGCCTGTATAAATAGTGGGTCTGCCCCACTATTCTTTAAGCATTAACAAGAAATCATCTGTGTTTTAACTCACTTGGTTGTTGTGTTTGCTTGAGCGCTCCGCTACTTGCAAGAATCCAGCTGACAATAGAAAACATACAACAGAAGAATTCTTTCAGGTTCTTGGTGACCCCGATGTGATTTCTATGATAAGGAAAGACATGAATGTTGGATGACTACCTGATTGGTGAAACCTGTTGTGTGTTGCAGGTAGGGTTTGGGTTTGAGTCCCTGCTTGAAGGGGGGTCCCTGCTGGGGGTAAGGGAAGAGATTTTACCCGTCTGTTTTTATCTTTTGTTTTACATTTGTTTCTTATTTAAATTTGACCTTATTTATTATTTGGATCTATTTTGTTTTCTTATTCGTTTAAAAAACATTCTCTACACATGATAAACGTGTTATGCTTCTTACACACTTTGTTCCACACCTGTGTCAGGGTTGCGTGGAGAGAGAACCCAGCTGCAGGCCGCTGTTTAATCTAAGTGAGTTTGTATTTTTTCCCCTGTATTGTTGTTTATTCAACCCCCCCCCCCCCCCACGGTTATACCTGTATTACCAGGGTTGTCACATATCCATTAACCAGCGGGAAAAACCTCACAACACACTGACACACACACACACACACACACACACACACACACACACACACACACACACACACTGACACGCACACACTTGAATGCTTCCTGAAAATCTTGTGTTCACAAAAAACAATAATGTGGGAAGGTGTCAGCTACAAATGCGTCACAGACTACAAACATATATAAGTTAAGATCAAAATTACAGATCAGAAGTACATTTGAGACACAGATGAGCAGGTAATTGACATTAATAACCATTCAAGGATACTTACATGCAGAAGAGTTTTAAATGTGTGTTAATATATTTATGTGAGCTTATATAGAGTTTATTTGTAATTATAATCATAATATTTTGTAATTAAATGTAAGTAAATCAGGACACCTTACCTTTAAATTAAATTTAAAAATAAAGTGCAAATTAGGTATAATACTTTAGAATATATTTAACTTCTTGATATTCTTTTTGTTGACCTTAAAATATATTTATCATGTTTTTGATAAAATAGATTTAAAACACATAGTGTATATAATTTATATAGTGGTTTAGTGGAAACATGCTTTAAAAATACCTTGCAATGAACTGTATGATGTTTTTGTATGAATTAAGAAACAGAGATCACATCACAGAATGTAATAAATCTGTGATGCACATTTCTTTCTCTAAACTGAGATCTATTCAAAGTGTCAAGGTGAGTATTTAAATGTAATTAAAGCTGGTTTAACAAGAAAATGTCCCGTTAGTCCAATAGGCTGTTTCATTGGTAAAGCCCATAAATCCCACCTGAAGGCGTTCTTAGACTATCTCTCTCTCTTTCTCTCTGTGTGTGCGTTTTGGTCAGATGGAAGGGATTGGAAAGAGACGTGTGATGGTGACCGGTGGCAGTGGACTGGTCGGGCGAGCGATTCAGCAGGTGTTAAAGGAGGAGGGTGGAGAAAGAGAAGGAGAGGAGTGGATATTTCTGTCATCTAAAGATGCCAATCTGATGTACAAGCAATCACCCACAGATCAGACGTCATGATATCATATAATACTTTTTATATTTCTGTGTTGTTGAACTTAATGTTGCGTTAACAGAAACGCTGAAGAAACGAGAGCACTCTTTGAGAAACACCGTCCGACACACGTCGTTCATTTGGCTGCTGTGGTGGGTGGAATCTACAGACACATGAGAGAGAACCTGGATTTCTGGGTAATAATTATTTTATTAAATATGAATAAACATGAACGATAAGATTCACTTAATTTGTTTATTGTTTTCAGAGAAGGAATATTTTCATAAATGACAACGTTCTGCAGACTGCTCACGAGTTTGGGGTGGTGAAGGTGGTGTCGTGTATGTCCACATGTATCTTCCCTGACAAAACATCTTATCCCATTGATGAGACTATGGTAAACACACACATACACACACACACACACTTTCACTGGCTGATGTTTCAGAAGTTTTGGCAATCTAGAGTTGATTTTAATAAGGTATTCTGACTCCTTTACCTGGGCATTTGCCTCAATATAAATCTACAGTTTATGTTTAAACATTTGTCAGTGTATTTATTTTAATAATTAGGGAAAACAAATCTTTGTGTAATTCACCTTTATTCAATGACTCAAAATCCATGTCCATGCGCGTCTGTTTGTTTAATGAGATAACAGCAGCACATACAGATGAGCACATGTGATAACACGCAGGTTAGGTCGGCTGTGAAAACATGAGGAAACTATTCCTAAATATTATTCATTGTCAAGACTTTATAAGCAAACTACTGTACAACCACAGTCAGTCAGGTCTGTGAAACATATTTGTGTGTTTAGTACTTTCAGGGATATATTATATAAATTATTCACCAGCTCTAGTTTAGGACTTTTAGTACTACAGGTAGTTATCTGGATAACTGGGGAATACCTGTTATAAAAATTAAAATGACTCATTTTTTAATTTAATTGTAAATGCTTGAAGAAAAAGTAATTAATAATTATTATATACTAAAAACATCTCCAGTTAAGTATGGTAATCTATGTTCCCTGAAGGGGGAACGAGATGCTGGAGCCTATACTCAGCCCTGAAGGGGGAAGCAGGGAGGCTAAGAAGATCGCTCTTACTCACATATGTAGGGAGATGTTGCTTTCGCAGGCGTACACCCACAAATCTTGAGGATTGCTCCTCAAAACCGAAGCAGGGACAGACTCCACCTGGAGGTTGTAGAACCTCCAGAAGGTGGTGGGTGTAGCCCAGCCTACAGCTCTTCAAATGTCTGCCAGAGTGGAATGGGCTCGCACTGCTAGTGGGCAAGGACTCCCCTGAAACTGGTACTTTGTTGTTATTGCGTTCACCAACCATTCTCGGTTTGGAGACAGCCCTCCCCTTCTGCTGACCTCTGTAATAGACAAACAGCTGCTTTGAGCTTCTAAAGCTCTGCGTGCTGTACACGTAGAGGTGAAGGGCGCGTATAGGAAACAACACGGAAGAGACGGGGTCTTCCTCCCCAGTAGGGAGCGCCTGCAGGCTAACCACCTGTTCCTGGAAGGGAATAGTGGGAATCTTGGGCAGGTAGCTGGGCTGGGGTCTAAAGATAACGTGAGAATCGGCTGGCCCAAACTGGAGCCACTCACTGGATGCAGAGAGTACATGTAGGTCCCCAACCCTCCTGATGGAAGAGAGTACAGGAGGACTGTCTTCATCGTTAAGTGAGGAAGATCAGTCTGCTCCATTGGTCCGAAGAGACGACTACTGAGGCCTTGTAGGACAACAGGCAAGTCCCAAGACGGTACTCCCAAATGAGTTGGACAGTAGGGTCTCTGGCATGAGAGCACATCAGCTATGGTGTTCAGAGCTACCAGGATGTGAACGGCTCGCAGGGATTTCACCACTTGGTGACTCCACAGGAGGAGGCTGTGGGCAAGCTGCTACATGTGCCTGGAGTGTTTGCCACCTTGATAATATATGCACGCAATGGCTGTTTTACTGACGACCAAATGAGGACAAGTCTGTCCCGAATCAGAGGTCTGAACCTCTTGAGGGCCAGCAGTATTGCAAACAGCTCTTGGGCATTGATACGGCAGCATAGGTGGGGACCTGTCCATAAACCAAGACTCTACAAGCCCGCTGCACATAGCACCCCAGCCCTGCAGGGAGGTGTATGCAGTAAGCAGAACATACCTCTTGACCTGATTGAGCAGTACTCCCGCTCGCAAAAGGGTGTTGTATGACCAAGGGGCTAGGATGCATCGGCACAAAGTCATGACAAAACCGCCTGGTGCCTGTGTGCTACGCCGCCCTTGGAACCCGACTCTGCAGCCAGTGCGGTAGCAGTCTCATGTGCATCAATCTGAGGGGAATGACTCCGGCCGATGGTGCCATGTGTCCCAGGAGCCTCTGAAATATTTTCAGAATAGACAGCAGGGCGCTTGAAGTGTTTCAAGCACTCAAGCACTGACTGAGCAAGCCCGTCCGTGAGTCGTGCAGACATAGCAACAGAGTCCAGTTCCATCCTGAGATAGGAGACAGAGTTGGCCCTTTTCTTGGTTGACCCAAAGGTCCAGTTGGGCTAAGTAATGTGAAACCTGGTCAGACATCGGCCTTTCTTGGGCAAGATGGAGTAGGGGATGTAGAACCCCGAAGACATCTTGGCTCAAGGGACAGGGTGGACCACAGCCTTTCTAGGGGTCTATCTTCTTCACCGTAGCAAAATTGGGTAGTTCCTGGCTGTCAAGACCAGCGGCCGGCCAGAGGAAGGGTCCTGTGGGGAACGATGGTCTAGACATGCCTGCCTTGGCTCTCAGCCTGGTACACTGCCCCGCGGGCATGTCTAGCTGCCAACCACATTTGCTAGCGGTACACCGTCGCAAGGAGAGTAACTGCAGCTTTAGGAACCCAGGGAAGGAGATTGCTCTTTTTCGTGATAATTTGGGTATCAGGCTCTGAAAAGGGCCGGCTTGAGGTGGGACGGCGAAGATATCACTCTCAACTCTCCTGGGTGGGTCCCCTCAGGGCCGCTACTTCTACTTCCGGGATGGCTGCTAGTGGGCATAGCTGCCTGTCTCCCCAGGGCCGATCCTCTGTGGGGCAACAGCTGTCTAGGGGGCGCTGGTTCCAGAGTCGGAGGCATGGAGGATGACGGGCGGGGTTGCAGCGGATTCTGGAACGGCCTCCTTCTGCTTCCGGGATTACCATATAGCCCCGGGCTGCTCCCCTGGTAAGAAATTCACTCTTTTAGTTATTTGCTTTAAAGCCTCCCCCAGCAGTTGCTGAAATTCCCAATTTTCCAGTTGTAATTTTCCAGCACTCTGTAAGACTCAAAACACTCAAGGAGCATACCACGGTTCCGAAGAACAAACGGTGATGAATGATCTTTTCTGTACCCTTTTATACCTGTCAGCACGGGCGAAACATGAATTGCAAAACAAACGTTGAGTGACTGACTGAAAGGGAACTCTATTTCTGTTTTGATCCATCCCATGTTACTGTGAACACATACTTGTTGTTCTCTCTGCAGCCAGTTTTTTCTGTGTGCCAGTTTTGAAAGCCAACATGTGATAACTTATCCTTTACTTACATGTTAACTGTCTTTCTTTTGTATATTTAACATTTTGGAGTTATTCTTTGAAAACACAATTGAACTTTTGACTTAAGTAAAAAAAAATCTGTGTTTTGTTTATTGTTCTCAGTATTACAGATATGTATTATTAGTATTTTTAATAAAAAGATTTTTACTGATATTTGATATATTTGGTTTGAGACTATATAAGGTTTATTACCATTTTGAAACTTCCTGAACTGATTTTTGGGTTTCTTTATAAAGACCATCCTGTTGGTCTTTTTGAGGTTTAAAGTCAACTCTGACAGTAGTTCTCAATCAGTTTCAGGTGCTGTTGTGATCCTTGTGGGGTGGGTGACAGCCACACCAGATCATCTGCGTACTAAAAGAGTTTACTGATTTTGTCCTAAAGAGCGTGTACTGGGACGGTTGACTGTTCCAATTTCTCTGCTTATTCGTTAATATAAATGTAAATAGTGTTGGACCCTCTCTTTTGGCTATGTATGTTTATTTCCAATCCATTCATTTATTCCAATTTGCACAGTTTACAACAGTACACTTGTACAGTACACAGTACTTGTTTCTGAATTTGGTTTTGTTCTCATCTGTTCAAGAGTGGATTGCACAGGTTGTGAAGTTCAGTGGTTGATGGGGAGATGATGGGTGGAGCTGAGGACAAGGGCCGGCTGCCTCAGGAAGCCTTTGCTCTTGGTTGTAAAGTGTTGTCTTCATTTCGGATGGTTTTTGTTTTTTTCTATCTTTAAAGGGGGTTGGTTGAAGACAGGTGAACTAGAATGTTGTGATTTGATTTTAACAGGTGTAGATGGAGTCATATGTGGATTTTGTAGGATGGATAAACGATGTGAAGAACTTGTCCAGCTGAAGCTACGTGAAGTCACCTTTATGTTTATAGCACCATAGACTAAATACACTCTGACAAAGCAGCTGAACAACATTCACTAGTATAGTAACAGTGTGTCAATAATGCAGAATGATAGTTAAAGACAGGTCATCATTGTATTCAGTGATGTCATTTCTGTTCAGTTTAAATAGTGTCTGTACATTCACTTTTAACCAAGTCTCTGTGGTCTTATCCCGATGGTCATCTGAGGCAAGGTCTTTACAGAGGATCTGTATATGGCCCTCTAGTTGTCCTAGTCTCCGCTTTTCTTAAGGTTTGTAGGGGTATTTTCTAGTTTCTAGACTGATTAAGGGTAGATACCATTCTTCTAATGATGTAGCAAGTATATCGGGTATTATGGGAAGTGT
>CM065654.1:2691484-2723984 GCA_033220385.1 Triplophysa yarkandensis
GGACTCGCCGTATAGGGAAGTTCTCAGTGATATATTACATCGTAACGGGGTCGCCCTTCTGGGGGAACCACATCGTACGGAGCTCCAGCTCAAGTCAGGGGTCAGCCCTATGGGGGTGAACACTTCCTGAGCCTGGCTGAGTAACAGGGCCGCTCCGCACGGCCTGCTACTATAGAGTGAGCTTAGTGAAGGATAAGGTGCCCATACTCACACTGAAGAGGGGGAGTAGAGGGACTAAAAAGAGAGCGCACTTACTCACCTTTGTAGGGGAGATGGCGCTTTCGCAGGCGTACGCCACACTGATCCTAAGTGTTGCCACCTAGGACCCGAGCTGAGACCTAGCTCCACTGGAAGGTTATATAACCTCGCGAAAGTGGTGGGCGTAGCCCAGCCCGCTGCTCTGTATATGTCTGCCAGAGTAGCACCCTGCGCCAGTGCCCACGAGGAGGCTACACCCCGAGTGGAATGTGCGCTCTCTACCAGTGGACAGGGACGAGCTGGGATTGATACGCTCTGTTATGGCGTTTACAATCCAGTGTGCTAACCTCTGTTTGGAGACGGCTCTCCCCTTTGCCGCTCCGAAACAGACAAAGAGCTGCTCAGAGCTTCTGAAGCCCTGCGTGCGTTCCACGTAGAGGCACAGTGCCCGCACGGGACACAGCACGGATGAGGCTGGGTCTTCCTCTCCTGAGGAGAGCGCCTGCAGGCTCACCACCTGGTCCCAAAATGGGAGTGGTGGGAACCTTGGGCACGTAGCCGGGCCGGGGTCTCAGGAGAACGTGAGAACCAGCCGGCCCACACTGAAGGCAGTCACTGGACACAGAGAATGCGTGTAGGTCCCCGACCCTCTTGATCAAGGCGAGCACTACAAGGAGAGCTGTCTTCATCGTTAAATGAAAAAGACTAGCTCGATCCGAGGGCTCGAAGGGGGGACCGCTGAGGTCCCGTAGAACCACAGTCTGGTCCCAAGAGGGTACGGAGTGCGGCCTGGGCGGGTTCCCCCGCAATGCGCCCCTCAGGAACCTAATGACCAGGTCATGTCGTCCATCCCATCCACCTGATCGTGATCTCCTCCAGGCTGGGTCCCTCAGGAGCGCTTCCTGGCATGTTTGCGAGGAGGCTGCTGACGGGTCCCCACAGCCTGCTTCCTCGGGGCCGGCTTCCTACAGGGCGCCGGCTGTATAGGGGGCGCTCTAACCGAGGGCGGGGCCGAGGAAGGGCGTGGCTGTTTGGGAGCAGGAGGAGTTTGGGGCCGGGGCTGACCTCGGCCAGCTGGACCCCTATGAGGCAAGAAATGTTGCATCGCCTCCTTCTGCTGCTGCACTGCGGAGAACTTGTGGGTAAAGTCCTGCACAGTGTCTCCAAACAGCCCTTCTTGCACGATGGGTGTGTCGAGAAAGTGTGCTGTCTCAGCCTCACTCATCTGCGCAAGGTTCAACCAGAGGTGGCGCTCTTGGACCACACAGGTGGACATCACTCGACCAATAGACCACGCCGTGACCTTGGTCGCTCTCAGCGCCAAGTCCGTCGCGGTCCTCAACTCACGTACTGTGAGCGGGTCGAGTCTCCCCTCGTCAAGCTCCTTTAACGCCTTGGCCTGATGCACTTGCAACATAGCTATGGCGTGGAGCGAAGATGCAGCTTGCCCCGCGGCTGTGTAGGCTCTCGCCACTAGGGACGAGGAAAACCTACACGCTTTGGAGGGGAGCTTAGGTCGATCCCTCAAGGAAGTGGCAGCTTGCGGACACAGATGGGACGCAACTGCGCGCTCCGCTGGAGGAAGATCGACATAGCCCCGTGCTGCACCTCCGTCGAGAGAAGTGAGAGCGTGGGAGCTGCCATGACGGAGGCGGGCCGATAGGGGCGCCTTCCACGTCTTGGTGAGCTCCTCATGCACTTCCGGGAAGAACGGTACTGGGGCGGGGCGGGGCTTATCGCTCCGGGCGTCACCGAGATACCATGCATCCAGACGCGAGACGGGGAGTGCAGGCGGGGCCGTGCACTGCAACCCGATACTCGCCGCTGCCCGGGAAAGCATTGCTGCCATTTCCGGATCCGTGTCGTCCCGAGCCTTGGCCGCCGGAGGCGGAAGGCTCAGAGCGTCCTCTGGATCTGAAGCAAGCAGCTCGCTCTCAGATGCTGCGACCGAAATCACATCATCACGAGACGGCGAACCGTCCCGCAGTGAGAGAGACGGAGAGCGTGAGAGACACTGACGGTCCCGCCAGCCAGAGGCTGACGGAGACACATCCGCGTCCATATCGCCCGCGCCGCTCGCGACAGCTGCTACTCGCGCCGGAGCGCCAGTGAACGAACTGCCGGAAGCAGACGCGGTGGTGACCGATTTCGTAAAGAAAAAGGCCACCCGCGACCGCAACTCCTTAATCGTCATAGCCTCGCAATGAGGACATGACGACCGCGCGAGAGCGTCCTCGGCGTGCTGGAGACCCAAACACGCGAGGCAGATCTCGTGCTGATCTCCATCATTGATGTGCCGGTTGCACCCAAGAGCACAACGGCGTCCCATTACAGGACCACACGCTGTACCCACAGTTGGAATATACAAACCTCTGGGACTATTGCTGAAACGCACAGGGGAGTCCAGGACCATCCGCTGCAAGACGTCGTCACACCAGCAAGTTTTGTCGGTACCAGACACAACCATCTAGGTTCCGAAGAACAAAAGGTAAGGAATGATCTCTTCCATCCCCTTTTATACCCGTCATTCGGGGCGGGGACATGAATTGATTCATTCGCCAAATTAATTGGCCTTTTTAATAGGTTCAGACATAAACAGGTTCTCAAGTACAACCCCCAGTCAATCTCACAACGTTGAGAGACCGACTGGAAGGGAAAGCCATGTACAGGGAAACTACATACTCCTCTTGTCTGCTCTTTGAGTGTCCGATGAGGAAAAACCTTGGATGTTCCATTGAAGTTTAACTCATAACTAAGTTTGCCCAAGTTTAGATGTACACCAGTTTGTCTTAAAAAATCAAGCTCTAATATGAGTATAAAAACAAGCTGATTATATAGCATCAAATAGGTTTAAACAGTCCATACCAGGCCATGCACTCAAAAGTTAAAAGAAATCTGCTCTCTGTCTTCTGAGCCTTTCCATCAGCCAAAATGAATGTCCTGCTAGAAGAATTTTGAATTTATCCTCCTGGCTTGGCCATGGCTTCCCACAGCTGACTTTTTATTAAAGTGAAATTTCTAGTATAGCCTCTACTTGTTTACCACAGACTCCCAAAACAACTCATAATAGAGGAGGGGTTTTTGACTGAAATAGAGCTAGATGTTGGACCTGTACATAGGAGGATTTTGAGACACTAATTTGACGTGGGGACAAATTCTTCTTCGCTTTCAGGCTTACTTTAATTTAATTTACTTTGGCCCATTATTCCTTCCAGAAATTAAGATCTCTTTCCACCATTGATCACACTGTACCTAACTGATCCACCATATGTAAAGTGTATATTAAAGTTTCTGCTACGAAAGGGATATAGTTATTCAGAATTCTCCTATCTACTTAGCCCTCGGGAAGGTCACTTTTCCATTTCAAGCATAATGTGAAAGTGAAGTCTCTGAAACATTGAAGTCTCTATAATTCCCTGGATCACTGCTCTTAGTTCTTCTTCTACTTCCCTTAGATAATCTGTAGGGAGAAAAGCGGAAACGCCTTTCATTGCTTTAGACACCTTCCACAGGACGGCGCATTGTGACCCGAATAGAGCAGGCAGGGCTGTCGCGCCTCTCGTCAGCCTCTCGCGCTCTCCACTGGACAGTGTGTTGAGCAGTAGCCATTGTCACGCACCTTTGGACGGTGCAAAGTTGGGGGAAACACCTTTAGCTGCCTACAACTCTCTCCCCATGATGGTGTGCTGACTGTGGTGACAGGCAGCAATATCAAGGTCAGATGACCCCCAGGCCTTTCCCTAGCTGGGCGCTGACCCTGGCAGCTTGAAATACCACCCTCCGTGGGTGTGGTGGAGCAGGCCCCCGTGGCTGGAAGTGAGGATAATAAGCTGTTTCAATGATTGGCTTACCTTGGGTTACCTGCCAGATATAGTCTGTATGTACAGGGACTTGGTGCTACGGCACCTAGCCCACCCAGGTCCTAGGCTCGACAGAGAAGAGTGATGACTCCCCCTTAGGCAGAGCATCTCTAATCTTGGTCCGGACCTTGACTCTGCTAAATGACATGTCTCTAGAGCATGCTCAGTCGGTGCTAGGGTGCCTGGTTCATTCTAGGAACACAGTGGTCTTCAGAGGCTCCTGGGACATATGACATTATCGGTCGGAATTAATCCCCCCGAGATGCTGTCGTACTTTTCAAGGTTCCCTCGTGTTCAAAAATTGGAGAGAGACAATCTCTAATAATAACTGAGGTTTATTAATCAGATATAAAAATAAACTCAATATAGTGCTGGGTTGTCAGCATTGACTTCCATACTGACCAACAACTTCGTATAACAAAACCACACGCAGGTGCACTTCTTTTCTTATCACTTCTCCTTTTCTTGCACATACACTTTCCTGCTTTGCAAGTATATTGTTATCAAAACGTCTCCGGTTAAGTATAGTAACCTAGGTTCCCTGAGGGAGGGAAAGAGACGTTGTGAGCTGAAAGGGGGTTGGATCTTGAGAACCCATTGTCTCTGAGCCTATTAAGAAAGGCCAATTAATTGGCGAATGAATCAATTCATGTCCCAGCCCGTGCTGACGGGTATAAAAGGGGACAGAAGAGATCATTCTTCACCGTTTGTGCGGAGGAACCTGGGAAACCTCTCCTGGTTTCTGCAGCGGTGGTTGGGTAACATGGCACGGGAAAACTAAAAAACTCCTTTTCCGTCCGTCAGGGAATCTAGTTTACCATATGTAACCAGAGACGTTCCCTTTCAGTCGATCTCTCGATGCTGTGAGCTGAAATGGGGGCCCATTCAATCCCGCCACGTCACCAGGCCACGTCCTGACATGCATGGAGCGACTTACTCACTCTCTGTCAGTCACGACCTTCCAGTGAGTCTCAGCAAGGTGTCATCATAACTTCGCTAGAAGTTGAGAGACTCTCGCCAATGATGTCCCGGGTGGTGGCCTTACTCCTACCTTGACTAGGAGCCGTCCGTCACTCTGGGATCACTGGGGAACGCTATCCCTCTAATCGAGGGTCTGCGTACTGAGACTACATCCCGCACTTGGGGGGTAACTATGTGGAGATTACCTCATGATTCTCGCCTTCTGGGAAGAAGTCAAGGGAAAAACAATGCGCAAGCCCCCATCAAGGGGGGCGCAGCTATAGGTGGAGGCTCACCTGGGGAGATCACCTGGTACACTGTTTGTGAGGACCTTAAGTGACATATTACATCGTGTGGGGCCGCCCTGTGTCGGGGAGCCGCTTCAAACGGAGGCACAACTTCTCCAACCAGTGCAGCAGCCAGGGCCGCTCCGTTCGGCCAGCTACTGTGGGGTGTGCTTAGTGAAGGATAGGTTGCCTATACTCAACTCTGAAGGGGGGAGTAGGGAGGCTAAGAGGAGCGCTCTCGCTCACCTAAGTAGGGAAGATGGCGCTTTCGCAGGCATACACCCACAAGTCCTAAGGATCGCTCCTCAAGACCCGAGTAGAGCTCTGACTCAACTTTGAGGTTGTAGAACCTCCCAAGGCGAAGGGTGAGACTCAGCTGGACCCAACTGGAAGCACTCACTGGACGCAAAGAGTGCGTGTAGGCCCCCACCCTCTTGATAGATGGGAGCGCAACAAGGAGGACTGTTTTCATCGTAAAGTGAGGAACATCAGCTTACTCCAGGGGCTCGAAGGGGGGACTGCTGAGGCCTTCTAGAACAATAGGCAAGTCCCAAGAGGGTACAGAGTGCGGCCAGGGTGGATACACCCTCACCAAGCCCCAGTGACCTCACATCCACCAGATCGTGATAGGCCGCTATGGCAGCCACATACAGTTTCAAAGGGGAGGGGGCCAGCTTGTGCTCGAGCCCCTCTTGGAGGAAGGACAACACGACACTGATCCCGCACCTCTGGGGGCACCAGGACGAGGAACACCACCACTTCCAGGTGTACCTACACCGAGTGGTTGGGGCTCTTGCCTGAGCAAGGGTGCCTGCGACCGCTGGTGGTAGGCTGCTCAGGAGCTCCTCATCCCGTCCAGGAGCCAGACATGGAGGTTCCAGAGATCTGGCCTGGGGTGCCACAACGAGCCCTTCCCCTGAGACAGAAGGTCCTTCATCAGGGGAATCGGCCAGGGGGGAGTGGTGGTGAGAGCATCAAGCTACGAGAAGCAAGTGTGGTTGGGCCAGAAGGGGGCAACCAAAATCACTTGCTGATCCTCTTTCCTGACCTTGCACCGGACCCGTGCAATGAGGCTCAATGGGGGGAAAGTGTACTTCCGCTTGTCCCACGTCCAGCTGTGTGTTAAGGCATCCATGACGAGGGGACCATTGGTCAGGGTAGGCCAAAGTGGGAGGAGTCCGGATAGGCGAAAAGGTCTACCTGGGCAGCTACTGGCGAGATGGAGGTGCATGCCTCCGCAAGGCCGATGTTCTGCGGGGCGCCAGCTGTTCATGGGGCGCTCATACCGGAGCCGGCAGCGCGGAGGGGCGGAGCCGTTTGGGAGCAAATGATTGGCAGGGCTACGGCAGCTTCTGGCGGCCGACCCAAACCACAGAGGGATATGTTCTTTCCTCTGCTACTGCACCACAGAAAACTGATGCGCAAAGTTCTACATGGCGTCTCCAAAACAGCCCTTCCCCACGCAACGGGCACATCGAGAAACCAAGATTTCTCGCAATACCACATTTGCGCAAGGGTGAGCCAGAGGTGGTGCTCTTGGACCACTATGGTGGACATCGCCAAACCAGGGGACCACGGTAACCTTCATCGCTTTCAGTGCGGTCCTGAGCTCACGTACTGTGGCTTGGTCAGGCCTCCCCTCAACAACCTCCTGCCAGGCTTTTGCTTGGTGTAAAATGGCCATTACATGGAGAAAAGATGCAGCTGGCCCCACGGCAGCATAAGTCCTCGCAACTTAGGACGAGGAGAATCTGCACGCTTTGGAGGGGAGCTTTGGTCTATCCCTCCAGTAAGATGTGCTCTGAGGACACAAATGTGCTGCGCCCCTATCGAGTGAAATGAGGGCGGATGAGCTGTCATGACGGAGGCGGGACGCTAGGGGGCACTTTCCCAATCAACGCCAGCTCTCAATGCACTTCCCGGAAAAATATGGTATCGGCGCGGGGCGTCGCTTATCACCCTGGGTGCCCCCGACATAACAAGGATCCAACCGTGAGTACTGGGGTACAGGCGGGCCGTACACTCAGCCCAAATACTCGCATCCCATTACAGAACCACACGCTGTGTCCAGGTAAGAAATTTGCTCTTTTAGTATTGTAGCTTTAAAGCCACCAGGGATAGTCGCCCAGAAACACCCAGGGATAGTCGCGCTCGGGAACGTTCTGCTGCACCGCATTATAATTTTCCAGCACTCTGTTAGACTCGAAACGCTCAAGGAGCATACCATGGTTCCGAAGAACAAAACGGTGATGAATGATCTTTTCCGTCACCTCAGCACCGGCGGGGACATGAATTGATTCATTCGCCAATTAATTGGCCTTTTTTAATAGGTTCGGAGACAATGGGTTCTCAAGATCAAACCCCCTTTCAGCTCAAAACGTCGAGAGACCGACTGAAAGGGAAGCACAGTTCAAAGAAATTCTTCTCATGTATTATATGGTTACTTATTTTCAATATACGTTAGTAGAAATTGTAGTAGAGAAATGATTATTTGAATTATAAACAAAACATCAATTAATAAAACATAAGTGCATAATATCATATCATTCCCACGATGCATATGGGACCACTACAGCACTGGCCTCAGAGTTGGGTTCTGAGGAGCGTGTAGCACACCGGCACGGACACTCCTTCCGTCTCTGTGTGGACGCATCCCAGCCCAATGGTCGTCCGCGACCTTCTTGAAGCAGGTGATAAGGCACGTCCCAATATGGTTGTTGCTTCCCTGCACAGCTGGGGTGCTGAGTGCAAGGCGAACGTAGCGTCAGGTGGAGGGACAGGTCCCCGCCTACGTTGGGATGTCGTTACCTTGGAGTTGTTGGCTATACAGCCGTTGTGTACATGTTCTGGCCTTTTGTCTTTTCCTTTCCCTCCCTCACATTGCTTACATATGCAAGGCGCCATGGGGCGAAACGTACCAAAGGTTTGCGCTTTTCATTCATTGGTTAAAGATACTTTAAGGGAATGTAAGATTCTTTAAGGGAATATAAAAAAGATTGCTGTAGCTCAGGTTCCTCAGCACAAAGAGGTAAGGAATAATCTCTTCCGTCCCCTTCTATACCCGTCTCCGCGGGCGGGGACATGAATTGATTCATTCGCCAAACTAATTGGCCTTTTCAATAGGTTCAAAGACAAACGGGTTTCCCAAGATCAACCCCATTCAGTGCTTATCTCAGCATTACTATCAATGTACATTTCACTTGCCAGAGAGCTTATTTCTAGTACAGACTGCGGGTTTCTGATAGAGTGTCCTGGAGGTGCAGGCTAGGGTTTTTGCAACCCCAACATTATCTATGTTAATTGACCCTCATTCTCCATTTGAATCATCGTTTTCCATTATAAAGGAATTGATTGTTGTGTAAATTAAATCAAATTCCAATGTTAAACACAAATAAAAAAAATAATAATTATCTTAACTGAATTTCCAGCTGAGGATTGTCCTTATGGGTTGAAACAATGTCCAAAAGACATTTATTCCAAATACAAAAAATGGAATGTGTTTAAATAATCCACACTACATCCAAGCGGTGAGACCCCCAAAATATATAATATATCAGAGTGCAGGCCAGAACTTTATTTCAGGATAACATATGAACCCCATACTCCCCACATGTCCAAATCATTATTTCCACATTTCAGCTGTATGATTTTCCAAATAAAAGTTTTCTACCCTTAGAAATACAAAACCTGTAAATGACATACCCATGTACATTCTTCATGTAGGTGTCAGCTATAATCTTCCAAACAAAACTGTCAAATGATGTGTAAATATATTCTCTACTGTATAGTCTCATACACAAAATAGAGGATGAGCCGGCTGAATTGAGCATGAATGGCCGGAACTGTGCTCATGCAAGACTGGAGAACTGTCCAGTGTCACTTTGACAAATCAGTTTAATTGAACAACATTATTTAAAAAAAAGAATTTTGTAAATCAAATATTTGATTGTGTTTGTGTCGACACTTTTATCATAACATCTCTTATCTTTCAGCCATCAAGGAGACGTGTGATTGGTTTGTGGCTAATTATGACATCGCCAGAAAATGAAGATCTCATTGGCTTTCTTAAAACTATTCAACAATGCTGGACAAACAGGCCTCACACTTTCTAACAAAGATGAATCTTTTTAACATATAAATAATATATATATTACTGATGTTTGAAGGAATAGTTTAGTGAAAATATATATTCTGTCATCATTTATTCAAATCTAAATGAGAAGTTATTTAGAAGAAAGTTGATAACCAAGAAAAATATACTCTATTTACTACCAACACTTAACCACCTAGACATTTATCAAAATATCTTTTCTTGTTTTCCTCTAAAGAAAGTATCAGAAATAGTTAAATAAGAGATACAAGAGATTAGGGTATAAATACAAATGTGAAAGAAGTTTGATCAAGATAAACACATTTTAAAGTTAGGGATGTCAGATGTTAATCATTTTTTCACAGTTCCTGGTAAATAATGTTAATTATTGTTTTTCTTTCCATCTTTATTATTTTTTGTCTTAATTATAGAACACTAGCATTTTTTCCCACATTTTTTGTTGTTTTAAGAAAAATTGAGAAAGGAAGAAGAGACATAAACCTGTACTGTACAAAACTAAACTGGGAGTCTTTAAAAAAAATCCTGAAATGAATACTAAAATAAAACTATAAACCATCTGTATTTAAAAATATTACTTACATCAAATGCAGAGATTTCTATATTTACATTTTAGCAAATGTTCTGTCTTTATCCTGCATAAATCAATAATAACCTAACACATTTAAGAGTGTCACAAAATGTATCCTAAATATTAAAGTAAATGTAATATGATACTGTAAAATAAAGTGTTACCAGAAATCCTGTAAACAGCTTCGTACCTTCTGATTCAGGGTTCCCGTGTTAATATCATCAATATAGGTACATTTTCTGAATAAAATGTGAGGTTGCTTGCTGTGGCACAATTCTGAGCTGGAGTGATTTTATCCCAAGCCACGACTGAAATGAGCCAATCGCCATGTCCCTATGATGTTCTGGTGAAGGGAGATATAAGCCTTGCTGAACGATTGCTAGGTTTTGTTCCTGTGGGCATGGCTTGATAACTTGATTATTGTATAGTGATTGGTTTCTGGAGTAAAATGGTCCCACCCTCTTCTCTCTATGGCACTGCAGTGTGAAGATATCGCATCAGGCACATTTTTTATAATGGTAGTCCATGGGCCCATTTTAATTAAAATGGGAATTTCGTATGGCCCTACATTTTTGGGTTAAGAAACGCAAGCATGGAAAGCAAGCCAGCATGCTCGTTAGTCTCAGACAGCCATTCCGGGCAGCGTATGGACAGCCATTACATCTTCCAGACTTTCAGCTGTTCAGAGCGGATTGAAATAAGGAGTTAACGGGGGAAAACGCACAGTGTGCTTTTACATCAACAGAAGGTGGTGTACAGATGTTACTGTGTTAAAGAAGTTGTGCCGTCCTGATGTGGAAGTGCTTTTCATTGACTGTAAGCTGTTCTACTCACCGCAGGAGTTCTCATCGTTTATAGTCGGAAGTGCTTACATTCCTCCACAAGCACACTTGAGAACTACACTGCAACAGCTAGCTGATCTGATCACGGACACAGGACAACAACACCCAGATTCTGTTTTATATTATTCTAAGAGACTTTAATCAGGCAAAACTCACACGTGAGCTGCCTAAATTCAAACAACACCTCACATGCCCCACCAGAGACAATAATATTTTGTATCGTTGCTACACAACAATAAAAGATGTACATCGATCCCGAGCAGCTCTTGGACTCTCTGATCACTACCTGGTTCATCTTTTACCGACTTAAGGACCAAAACTCAAAACTGCTAAGCCAGAAATAATGACTGTAAAGAGAAGAAACAATGACACAGAGCTTTCAAGCCAGCTTTAAATGCATCGACAGGAGGGTTTTTGAAGCTCCTGCCATCAATCAGACGAGCCCGCAGAAACTGTAACATCATACATCAGTTTCTGTGAGGATTTATGCATTCCTACCAGGACATATTTTTCTTTTAACAATGATAAACCGTGGTCCACACCAAAACTCACACAGCGGCATGAAGGATGCCTACAGGAGTGGGGACAGGTTCTTGTGTAATCAGGCCAGGAACGCACTGACAAAGGAGATTGGAGAGGCTAAGAAGAACTATGCTAAAAAGCTGGAAAACCAGTTTTCTGCCAACAACCCTGCAGAAGTGTGGAAAGACCTGAAAGACATCACCAACTACAAGATACCATCCCCCAGCATCTAGAGCAATAAACAGCTTATTGAAGATTTAAATAGATTCTATTGTATATTTGAGACCCAAGATAAGACACTTCGCACCCGCACCTATCAATGAGGATAAAAGTGCGCCAGATCTTTAAAATTAAAAAAGACAAGGAAAGCACCAGACCAAGATGGCGTTTCACCAGCTTGTCTGAAAACCTGGGTTGACCAGCTGGCTTCTTTCTTCTCACTGATCTTCAACAGTCCCCAGGATCTGTGTAAAGTCCCTTCATGCTTTAAACGCTCCGCTATCATCCCAATTCCTAAGAAACCAAAGATCATAGCACTCAATGACAACAGCTGTAGTTAATACTGTGGCATTAACATCTGCAGCCATGAAGTCAATTGAAAGACTGGTTTTGGCATATTTAAAGGAAAACCCTGACCTCTTGCTTGACACTCTGCCTAGAGAGCAAATCAGTCTGTGGATGATGCAATCATTATGGGACTGCGCTATACTCTACAACTTCTGGACAAACCAGTTATTTATGCAAGGATTCTGTTTGTGGACTTCAGCGCAACCATCACTCCTCCAGACCGAAACTGACCAATCTCTCTGTCCCTAGCTGTTTCTGTCTCTGGGTCACCAGCTTTCAGACAGACAGACAACAGCTAGTCAGAATGGGCAAATTCATGTCCGGCAGCCGCACCGCCAGCACCGGTGATCCTCAGGGATGTGTTCAGTCCCCACTGCTCTTCTCCCTGTTCACCAATGGCTCCTCCTCTAAAGATCCCTCCATTTAGCTCCTGAAGTTCCTGAACACTACTGTTATCAGACTCATTTGGAACGGTGACGAGACTGCGTACAGACAGGAGGTGGAGTCGTTGGCTTTGTGGTGCAGGTACAAGAACCTGGAGCTGAACATGCTCAAAACAGTGGAGATGATTGTGGATTTCAGGAGAAACCCCCCTGCACTCCCACCAATCAACATCATGTACAGCAATGTACCTGCAGTAGAGTCTTTCTGGTTCCTGGGCATCACCATCGCTCAGGATCTGAAGTGAGATGTTCACATGGACTCTATTGTGATGAATCTCAGCAGTGACTTTACTTTCTCTGACAGCAGAAGAAGTCCCACAGGAGCTACTCATACAGTTCTACTCATCTGTCATCCAATCCATCATCTGCACTTCCATCATGGTCTGGTTCGGCTCAGCCTCCAAAACTGACCTCTGTAGACTTCAGCGAGTATTCCGGACTGCTGAACGAATCACTTGCACTACTCTTCCCACACTTCTAGAACTGTACTCATCCGGACTGAGTAAAAGGTTTCATTAAATCCCTCCGGAGGCCTCACACCATCACACTCTCTGTCTGAACTGTTACAGAACACCGAGCACAAGAACATCCAGACACAGCAAAAGCTTTTTTCCTCAGGCCATCTACCTCATGAACACTTAAATGTTCATCTTGTGCAATATATCACTTTTAATAAATAACATCAGACTTATGTATATTGCACCTTAATAATTTGTACATTCGCATTTTTAATACACCTGTAAGTATCCTATAGCAAAACTGTTGTGTTTAAAACTTCAGACATTTTTATATCATAGCACCATTTATATTAATAAAACATCTGTACATGTTCTATTCCATCTGTAGCTCTTCTGACACATTGCATTTCCACCATTGTGTGTTTAATTTTTACATCTATTTCGTTTCCTCTGTTACTTTTCTTTTCTGTAACTTTGTGTTGTCACCTAATATTGTGTACTGGACGCTTCCGTTACAAAAATTAATTTATTGTTTATGTAAGCACATCTGGCAATAAAGACTGTTCTGATTCTTATTCTGATTTTTAAATGACATTTAAATTCACATTTAGGCATTTAGCAGACGCTTTTATCCAAAGTAACTAACAAAGAGTCAAGGGGACAAAAAAGTGCTAGATAGCAGAGACAACAATAGATGAACAAGTGCTACACAACTAAGTTTCACAAAGCGAGATAAAACATATAGGTGAGGAAAATCTTACGTTTTTTTATATAAATAATGAGTGGTGTTAGAAAGAAGATGAGTAGGTTAGAAAGAAGGTTTCCTAGTGGGTTAGGTGTAGATGGAAGAGATTTTTTGGGCGTTTTTTAATCAAGTGTGATGTAAGAGGCAAATCATTCTTCCATCCAGGAACCGATCCAAAATGTGCGAGAGAGCGAGTTCTTACCCTTTTGGGAAGGCACAACAAGAAACAAGATGTGGTACGAAAAGCCATACATAATTGCCAGTGATACATTTTTTCATATTTGAGTAAACTTTCCCCTTAAATGAGAACTACCAAATCTAGCAATCATAAAATTATAAAACAATTATATTCATACAAATCTAATTCTAAAGAAATTTTTTTTGCAAATCACCTAGATTTCACTAAGAAGCTCCTTGTTATTGGAGCGCAGAGATCAGGAGGGCCTATACCTTTGAATCAGTGAGTGAAGATAGCTGGGTGCTGAACCTGTGGTGGTCCTGTAGGCGATGAGAAGAGATTTGAATTCAATGCGAGCTGCTATGGGGAGCCAATGAAGTTTAATGAAGAGAGGTGAGAGATGGGTCCTTTTCGGTTCCTTGAACACCACTTTTGACCAACGCATTCTGTATCATCTGCAGAGGTTTGGTTGTGCACATCTAGTGTCCAGCAGTAGTACAGCCAGAACCTGAATCAGCATGTTCAGAGAGAAACGGTCTGATCTTCCTGATAGAGCATGAATCTGCAGGATCTGACAGTGGTGGCAACATAATCTGTGAAGTTGGAGGGCACAAGATGAGCAAGTATATCCATTTATTTCTAATCTTCAAACAAACTGTTCCCTTTCTGTTGGTCTCTCGACGTTGTGTCGAAGACAACAGTATGGGGTTCGCTCTTAAGAACCAATCAACTCTGACTATATTTAAAAGGCCAATGAAATTTTGCGAATGAAATTTGCATGCCGTGCCCCGCCCCGGACATCCGGGTATAAAACGGGGAGACGGCGTGCTCATTCATTACCCTTTGTTTTCGGATCCTGGCGGATGACTTCGAGTCTGAAACAAGAATCGACTTCTGGCAATCATCTTCCTGCTGGTGTCAGGACGCGTTTTGCAGCGGATTGTCCATCTTCGGCTCCCCTGAATGTCTCAGCAGAAGACAGAGATTGTCTTCTCTTTTTTCAATAAAAGAGCAAATTCTAGCAGCGTATTGCCTCATGGCGCATAGCTTCTCTCTTGGTTGTGGCAAGCTTGTCTTAGATGGGGACACCCATGATGCCTGCCTCACGTGTTTGGGTCTCCAGCACGCTGAGGCGGCGTTCATGGGACTGACCTGCCCGCACTGCGAGCAGTTGTCGATCAAGACGTTGCGGTCATGGGTGGCTTCTTTCCTTGGAAAGCGAGCCACCATTTCGTCAGCTCCCTTTGGGTCACTGTCTGCGGCTACGGCACGGTCAGCGGTCTCGGGGGGCGGCGTCCGTGATTACAAGGACACTATAGATGTCACCCCATCAGCCTCTGGCTCGCGGAGCATTTATACTTCGGCACGCTCGTCTACCCCATCAGCGAGAGACTGTACGTCATATCAGGGCGTAAAGCCACTGACCTGGCCCTCTGGGCCACTAAGGTTAGGTCGCGTGCCCTGGGTCGGACGATGTCCACTTTGATGGTCCAGGAGAGACACCTCTGGCTTAACCTTGCGCAAATGCGAGAGGCCGAGAAAGTTTGCTTTCTCGATGCCCCCATTGCACAGTGTGGGCTGTTTGGTGACACGGTGTAGAACTTCTCTCAGCAGTTCTCCGCCGTGCAGAAGCAGACGGAGGCTATTAAGCATATCCTCCCCTGCCGCAGCCAGGCCGCCTCCGTGCCATCTAGGCTCCGTGCATCGTCTGCTCCCAGACAGCCTCGCCCCTCCCAACCGACCACTCCGGCTGTATCTCCTCCTGAGGTGGCGACCCGGAGATCAATGACCCGGAGGAGAGCGACTCCTCCTAGTCAGCAATCACCCTGCAGGAAGCGCGGGAAGCGATCCTGACGGGAGGCAACCAGTGGAGGAGACACCACCACGCCCGGCCCTGGACATTCGATCTCCAAAGTGGCCGGTGCGGGAAGGTCCCAACTCGTACCAGGCCTTTTTTCAGGGCCCGGTGCCCACTCTCTCCCAAAAAGAGCTGTTTCCTCCCCTGGTCTTAAAAAGTCAACCGTTATCACTCTCCGAGCGACGGTGTATGGTTACAAGACGTTTCGTCAGTCCGACTCGATGTTGCGTCACGACTAAACGTTGCATCACATCAGCGGATTTGCAGTCAGACACACGCTCAATCAGACGGTGTGCTACACTTTAACCCCACAGGCAGGTAAGTACTCAGGACAGCAAGCCCCTAGGGGATACGTCCACAGGCAGAGCAGCTGTCCTGAGAGACACAGAACCCCCCTCCATGGAGGTGGTGAGGGAGATCGTTCCTCTGGTCCCGCTTGCCCAATGACTGCACGCATGGTCCATGCTCGGCAGAGCGGGCGGTGGCTAGACAGAACGATCCGTCTCGGCTATGCGATCCAGTTCGCCAAACACCCTCCCAAGTTTCGGGGAATCCTTCATACTTCGGTACGAGGGAAGGATTTCGCCGTCCTCCGGGCAGAGGTGGCGACTCTTTTTGTCAAAAAGCTCTGGGACGTCTGGGACAAAAAGCACTGGAAGGTTACGCTCACACGTAGAAGCAACAGCTAGGACCGGCTCGAGCCTGTCAGGGTCGCTCCGCTAGAGATCGTGACGCAGCACAGCGCCGTGGTGTGTTACATAGGAACCCCATACTGTCGTCTTCGACACAACGTCGAGAGACCGACAGAAAGGGAACGTCTAGGTTACTAGTGTAACCCCGGTTCCCTGATGGAGGGAACGAGACGTTGTGTCCTTTCGTGCCGTGCCGCTGTGCTGCTCGCTGCAGCAATCGTGAGTCATCCTTACGTTCCTCAGCACAAAAAGTAATGAATGAGCACGCCGTCTCCCCTTTTATACCCGGATATCCGGGGCGGGGCACGGCGTTCAAATTTCATTCACCAAATTTCATTAGCCTTTTAAATATAGTCAGAGTCGATTGGTTCTCAAGAGCGAACCCCATACTGTCGTCTTCGACACAACGTCTCGTTCCCTCCATCAGGGAACCGGGGTTACACTAGTTACCTAGACGTTTATCCTACATAGGTTTGGGTTTAAAACTGATATGAGTTTCTTATGATAATCATTGTATTTATTATCTGCATGAACATCACTTCAGACTATCAGCTGTCAAGAGTCATATCGCTCATTCAGATGAGTCTAATTTCGGATATGTATTTACCAAACACATGATTGACATCTAAAACAGGTTTGTTTGCTCTTTCTGTCAATGTTGTGCAATGATCAAGAGTGACAACGTTCCAATTCAAAATGAAAACAATATAAAAAACAATATAATTTATGTTGAGAATATACATAATATATGTAAATATAGTATATAATTAACCTTTTTTATTAGATAATGATACACCTCTGATCCCAACTAATATATTGAGAGTGATGAAATTTTAAAGACATACCAGTCATAGAGTAAGTCACATTCAGTCAGCACAACAAACTGATTGTATAGAAAGTCAAACATGTGATCAGTTGAGTGTGTTTAAGTCAACACCTTTATCATGACGTTTCTTATCTTTCAAACATCAAGGAGACGTGTGGTTGGTCTGTGACCAGTGACATCGCCAGAAAATGAGGATCTCATTGGCTGTCTTGAAGCTTTTCAACAATGCCGGACAATCAGACGTCAATCATTTCACTAAGAAGAATCTTATAAATGCTGCTGTCTACTCATGGGTATTTATATAATCTTAAATATTCAGTTTAAGAGTTGGAAGTAAATGTTTTTTTCTCTTTTTACTGTTCGGGTATTTCCTCACCTAAAGTTTTTTTACATTTAAAGAACGAACACATGCACACACATTTACATTTCGTCATTTAGCTGAGGTGTTTATCCAAAGCGACACACAAATGAGGTTTACAAAAGAAGAAGGTAGAACAAGATGCCACTAAGCAATCGTAAGTGAAGTAATGCCAGTCTAAGTTAGAAAAACACAACATACGAACGAGATGCCATGTATTTTTTTATATAAAAAGTGAGGATATCAAAAGAGGTTTACGTGTGTTTAAGGTGCAAGCCCAAAAGATGGCAGATCATTCCACTATCGTGAAACTGGTCCAGAGAAGGTTCATGGGAGGGATTTCTTAACTCTTTGGGTCAGCACCACCGGACGTCAATCATTAGGTGAGCGCAGGGATCTGGAGGGCACATACGTCCGTGTCAGCGAGAGTAGGTAGAGGGGTTACAAACCTGTCCTGGTCTTGAAGGTAATGAGGAGAGCTTTGAACTCGATGCAAGCAGCTATAGAGGTGCTACCAGGGGCAGGTGGACAGAGAAGAGCAGAGAAGGTTTTGAAGAGAGTTTGAAAGTCAGGGGAGTCGTTTATTCTCGCATGGAAAGAAGAGGCTGATAGAGATAGAGGTCGGTAGGATTGTTGGATTTACGCCACTTTCTCACCTTTGTTTCAAAGGAACATCAGAGAGCCATGGAGCAGAGGGGCTGGCACGGGCTGGTCGAGATGCGAGTGGGCACAAATCCTCTTAACATGTGGATGTTAGTGTGGAGCAAATGGAGTCCACGGCACTGTCAGTGTTAGGTGAAGAGAACTGGGGATCTCCTCAAGGTTAGGAAGCGTAGAGAAGACAGCAGAGGACGGGGTCAGAGGAGGTTGCGTCTGTAAGTTACAAGCGAAGAAGGCGGTGTTGTGTATGGTGTGCAGAGGTCAAGATCACAACTGACAATGAAATGATGGGATGTATACATCCGGGTTACCTGACTGTGATGAGTGGGGCATGAAGTTTGAGAAAGTTTCCTTCCCCAGCAAAACACAAAAGAAGATATTTGTAAGAAAGTTCAACAACACTTAACACCCATGACTCGCACTGTTTAAACACAAAACTACTGCGACCTTTCTCAAAATACCAACTCCATTCCAAAAAAGTTGGGACACTGTGGACTTAAATCAAAACAGAATGTAAGGATGTGGAAGTTTAAAAAAAAGTTTTTACCACATGAATCTCCCCAAACTTTTCCTGACTTTACTCCTGTGATGTGTCGTACACACTCGAGTGTTTCTAACAACTTTTAAATCTTAATATTGTTAAAGTTCAATCCAGGAAGTCTATAAAAGATTCCCCTAAATCCTTACAAGAATGTGGAAGTTTTAAAATGTCAATATTTAATTCAGAATACAGAAAAAATTTCAAATGTTTAACCTGAGAAAATGTACAATTTGAAGGGGAAAATAAGTTGATTCATTTTAAATTTCATGGAGTAAATTATCTTAAAATGCCCTTTGTGTCTGTAATCTGTACACCAGAAGACAAGTTTCTCAAGTTTAAGGATAAGAATGTCGTCCCATTCCTCTCTAATACAGACTTCTGATTACTCAACTGTCTCAAGTGTTCTTCGTCTCATCTTCTCTTGTTGTGTGCCAAGGTTTTCTAGGACTGGAAGATCAAGTTTTATGACATTTGTAAATTATTCCTTTCCTTTTTTATTCACGATCCGTATGATTTATTGACACTTTCCCATCTCTTTTGGGCTGGGCTTTGTTATATTGTGCAGTATTCCACAGCGTCGGGTTCCTCACATGCAGAAGGAAGTGTGACGGACGGACGGACGGACGGTCGGTATAAAAGAAAGCGGCTACAGACCGAATCACAGACGCGCGTGACAGCGGAGAACAGTCGCTGTCCAGCCCGGTGAGTTCCTGACATAAATCCCAGAAATCACTGAATCTTTAGTTTGCTGTTTTCTGCCGGGATCCACACTTCCGAACTTCATCTTCTGCAGGAACTTTAGGTCTTTATACTTTAAATACTTTTAATATTCTATCGATCTACAAACTCCCAAAACTGTTCCTGCTGTCGGTTAATGCTCAGATGTAACCGACACACTCGAGTGGGAGTCATCGGATTATTTAGGGATGATTTTCCGGTTTTCTGTGACTTTGAAGTGATATTCTGAGCTGGGACCCTGAACAAAGTCTCTTTCTCTTGGGATGTTCAGCGCAGTAAATCCTCTTATCATCAAACTCAGATGATTTATGACATCTTGTTAATCTCAATTCTGTGAAAGTTTAAGCCATAAAATCTTGAAACTCTGTGTTATCTTCATTTGACTCATCATTTGAATTTGCAAATGTACTCCGAACATTCACCTCAATCTTTCCTGTCTGGAACCTCACCTGAGATGTGTGTGTGTGTGTCTGTGTGTGTCTGTGTGTGTGTGTGTGTGTGTGTGTGTGTGTCTGTGTCTGTGTCTGTGTGTGAGTGTGTGTGTGTGTGTGTGTGTGTGTGTGTGTGTGTCTGTGTCTGTGTCTGTGTGTGAGTGTGTGTGTGTGTGTGTGTGTGTGTGTGTGTGTGTGTGTGTGTGTGTGTGTGTGTGTGTTCACTGTGTGTGTGTTCACTGTGTGTGTGTGTGTGTGTGTGTGTGTGTGTGTGTGTGTGTGTGTGTGTGTGTGTGTGTGTGAGTGGGGGGGCTGTTGTTATTTAGTTGTTAAACTCAAGAGTTTATTCTGATATGAAATGTTTGAATTCTTGGACATGAAGTCAATTATTAAATCCCTTTGAATAATGTGGGGACAGATCTGTGTCTCACTGAGCGCAGAATTATTTTGTCCGTTTAAAATGTTTTGATAATTTCAGAAATTCTTTACAAATTCATTTGGATACATTTACATTTTACAACTTTGCATTTGGGTTAAGATTACACAGAAAGAACATGGCCGCCACCGTTACATAAGAGCTGTCCCACCCATCTTTCATCTACATTTCTGTGTCAGTTCAAAGAATTTCAATGCATTTATCCTACTGACACACTAAAACAAACATCATTAATAACAAGACCGAAACCTGTTTTCAGGTAAAAAAACTAGACATTTGCACAGAGCTTTAGACATATAATGGGGAAAGAGCCCCCCCCCCAACACACACACAGAGACACACACAGACACACACACACACACACACACACACACACACACACACACACACACACACACACACACACACACACACACACACACACACACACACACACACACACACACACACACACACAGAGACACACACACACAGAGACACACACACATACACACGCCCCCCAACCCCCCCCCACACACACACACACACACACACACACCCACACTAACACACACCCACACCCACACTAACACACACACCCACACCCACACAAAACAATGTTTGACAGTTAATATGGAGATGGATTGTTGACCAGGTTGTTGTTTCTGTGTGCTTTGCAGTGGGAAAGGTTTAATTGCACACAGGTCGTAGAGTTTACACAAAACTTCTCCTAACACTGACCAGACAAGAGATTCAGACGCGTTACAGGTAATACTGTGCTTTTATTCTTATTTCTCATGCAATGAGTCTCTTATCCTACAAAAGATTTTGTTTTAATAATATTTGAGTTTGTCGTGATGGTGATCTGCTACTGTTTTATTATCAAGTCTTAACTTCATGTAAAATATGCAGATTTTGTCATCTTAGGGTTCCAATACTCAATATTCATGCTCAACTTTTTATAAAAGTTAATAAAATGTCCAATAAGTAATCATTAATACCCGTATAATCATTAATACCCGTATAATCATTAATAGCCGTATAATCATTAATAGCCGTATAATCATTAATACCCGTATAATCATTAATAGCCGTATAATCATTAATAGCCGAAGACACATTCATGTAGACTTAATACAGTATTTTCAATGAACTGTAATAATCAAAAGAGGTTTATGTATAATTTAAAGAGATCACATTTTCCCTGATTTATGTACTTAGACCTTTATGTGTAAAAATTCATCTTCATCTTTTGTGTGGAGGCTGTAAAGTCCTGAGGCAAATGAGAGGCTGTAACTGTGGTTCAACCTGAAAAACTAGTTACCACAACAAACACAAATGTATTGTTGTCAAATAATCTGAAATTATAATCATAGATTACATTTGTTTATCTGTGTGCGGCTCAGATGGAAGGACAGATCGGGCCGATGCGTGTGATGGTGACCGGTGGCAGTGGACTGGTCGGGCGAGCGATCGAGACGGTGTTAAAGGAGGAGGGAGGACGACGAGAAGGAGAGGAGTGGATATTTCTGTCATCTAAAGATGCCAATCTGATGTACAAACAATCACCCATAGATCAGACATCATGATATCATATAATACTTTGATTGACAGGATTCTCTTTCAATTAATGACTTTCTAATTGATTAAATTATAGGAGCGTTGAAGAGACAAAGGCGGTCTTTGAGAAACATCGTCCAACACACGTCATTCATTTGGCTGCTATGGTGGGTGGAGTATACAAACACATTCGACAGAAACTGGACTTCTGGGTAATAATTATTTGCCGTTCTTGGAAGTACGCAGGCAGAACGGTTGAACTTGATTTTCACTCGATGTGTTTTCTGATTTTAGAGAAACAACATTCGCATAAATGACAACGTTCTGCAGACTGCTCTTGAGTTTGGGGTGGTGAAGGTGGTGTCGTGTCTGTCCACATGTATCTTCCCTGACAAAACATCTTATCCCATTGATGAGACTATGGTAAACACATGTGTATGCATGCACAAACACAACTACTAGTGTGTATCCCGAAGAAGGCTGATTTTTTAGCCAAAACACGTAGATCTACTCTTAAAAAAAAAAAAAAAAAGACTGAGCCAATTGGATTAAATACTTTCTCATTTTTGAGTTCCTTGGAGAATTTTATCTTCTAAGTTTGAAATGTACTTCCAAATTTTCAAAGAGCTCCATTGCTTGGACAGAGAGACCAGTGCAGCATTCTTGGCCATGAAACCATGTAGTTTTTACATATGGTTTTATTATACTCATAACACATATATCAACATTTATTGGTGCAGTTGCCCATGCAAGGTCTCTCTTTAAGTGTTTAGAGCATTAGTTTTCTTTTAAGTGCATTTACATTGTCAAAAAAGGGCTATACATGAAAATTAAAACATAGTCATGAGTTTATGTTTAACAAATGCTTTCTCTTGTCCCATTGTTGGGAATTATTTGTTAGGGTTTGTACATTGTAATTGGCAGAAAACTTAACAAATGTGTTGTCTCCCATAAACGATGTAATTTTCCGTCACATCCATAACGCAGAATTTACTGGTTAAAATTTTGTTACATTTCTTTTAAAGAACATTAATGCATGGACTCATATTTTTCTAATGTTTGAACTCTATCAGCAAGGAGTTTTTTTATAATATGAACAGTTGGTTCTGTTTACTGGTAACGATTGAATTTTAATGCGTTTTTATTTCATGTTTTTATTTGCAAGATGTCACGTCCGTAACGCTGGAATTGCCCTTTCTGCTTTTTGACCATCGCTCCATAATCAGTTAATAAATACATGTAAGACATCATCATAACAATAACAGAGCGATGAGTTCAGTGTGGATGTGAGGAGAACGCGTGTAAATAAAGGAAAGCTCACCGAGACATTTCTTAACATGAAAAAATAAGTCACAGAAAGGAATAATATTCTCTATACTTATCTTTGATACAGTTTGATTGATGTATTGTATTTGTCTCCCATAAAAGATAGAAATGTTGTTGTGTAATTTGTTTGGCAACAGGGTGTTTTATTTATGACAGACAATAGATTCTGTGACAATTGTTGTTGAACAAAAGCACATTCGTAAGAGTTGAATGAGATCGAAAATATGATATTGTATTAAACTTTTTCTAAACCATTCATGTAGTTCATCAAACGTTTAATAGATTTAACTTTCTCTTGTATATCAATTACTTCTTTATCCTCGTTTTTTTATTCGTGTTTGTTTGTTTATGACTGTATGTTGTTGCTCTCTCTCTCTCTCTTACTCTCTCAGATTCACAACGGTCCTCCTCATGACTCTAATTTTGGTTATGGATATGCCAAACGCATGATTGATGTCCAAAACAGGTTTGTTTTTACACTTTCTGTGTGACGTGTACATTGATTTCACTCCCTAAAAGAGGAGAATCACACTGTTTCATTCATTATAAGAGCTCGATGTTGTCAGGTTCTACATGGTGTGTTAAAAACAAAAAGAACGTTTTTAGACGGTAGGAAAGTTCCTAGTTATTTATTGGCCATTCGCTTGTAAAATTCGGCTCACACACAAATCAGAGAGCTCAGAAGAGCATGAGCATCAGTGTGCTGCTCATGGGACACGCAGGAGTTCGACTTTATCCGGAAACATTCATAAAGCTGTATCTGTCTTCTGTTAATGTGAGATATAAGCACCACGGTTTACACTACAGGAACTCCAGATTAACATTAGAGTTGTGTGATTCTTCTGCTTTAAAATGTGATATCATATGAGAAATAAACATGTCTGTTTTAGGGCATGTTTTCAGCAGCACGGGCTACGATACACTGCTGTGATCCCAACAAACATATTTGGACCTCACGACAGCTTCAATATCGAAGACGGTCATGTTATTCCTGGGTTGATCCACAAGACATATCTGGCAAAGAGTAAGAAACATTTATCTGGCATTAACTACAATCACATGAAGAGTATTCTATCTTATGAACATGTGTTGTGTTGTGTTGTGTTGTGTTGTGTTGTGTTGTGTTGTGATGTGTTGTGTTGTGATGTGTTGTGATGTGATGTGATGTGTTGTGTTGTGTTGTGTTGTGTTGTGTAGAGGAAGGGAAACCTCTTGAGGTTTGGGGAACCGGTCGTGCTCTGCGTCAGTTCATCTATTCTCTGGACCTTGCTCGTCTGTTCCTCTGGGTTTTGAGAGAATATGATGAAGTGGAGCCCATCATACTTTCAGGTACTCGCTGTGACACACACACACACACACACACACACACACACACACCTCATGTGATGTCATCATGATGTCATCTCATTCATCTTCATCTCTCTGTTCCTCTAGTTGGAGAAGAGGATGAGGTGTCCATCAAAGATGCTGCAGATGCTGTGGTTGAGGCTTTGGGCTTTCAGAATGATGTGATTGTATCCTTACACACTGATCAACTTCACTCTTCTTATGTTTATTCATCTATTTTTATTGTAATTCTTAACTCCTGACTCTCAGTACGACACCACTAAAACAGACGGTCAGTTCAAGAAAACTGCAAGCAATGCCAAACTACGCAAATACCTGCCGGACTTCAAATTCACACCATTCCAAACAGGTGAACACACACGCACGCACGCACGCACGCATGCACACACACACACACACACACACACACACACACACACACACACACACACACACACACAGATGAAGCTTATTGTAAATTCAAGTCAAACATCTTTTTCATAACATCTCTTAATTTTCAGCCATCAAGGAGACGTGTGATTGGTTTGTGGCTAATTATGACATCGCCAGAAAATGAAGATTATTAAACAGTTCTTAGCATTTTTTAGCAAACACTGTCGTTTACTATTGTTTTAAGTTTAGTCGGTTTGAACTTCAGACTTTTTACCTGTTAAAGGTTTAGTCTGTTGTCTATGATTTGTATATTTTGATTACTGTTTTTATTTTAGGGAAACTGTTCAGTTAATGAGCTGAATGTATTGAACTGTACACATTTTCAGAGTCTGAGGTTATGAGATTAGATTTGTGGGAAATGGTTTATAAACAAATTATATTTTAATTAATTTATGCTTATAAAATATGATAAATAAATAGGTGATTTAACATGTTTTTAATGTGTTGGTTAATGTTCATGTAAGTATTTCATGTGAGAAAATTTCAAAACTACATTATCTTAAAAAATCTCTGAGGTGTATAAGAACCAACCATCAATCAGGGTTTCGCTCTCTGACAACATTGTATCTTGGCGTGTTACGAAGACTCCAAAGTTACACCTTAACTACAGGCATAGCTTTACCGTGTGTTCTCCGAACTATACCTTGTGATGTTCCTGAAGATAAACCTTCTCTAGTTCCACCTCAGCAGGTGCTGTCCATGGTGATGGTCCTGAATTGGTGAATATCATTGCATGTGAACTTATAAGATTAAAGACTAAAAAAACAGGTAACATTAAAGGATGTTTTCTTCTCTAAATAAAACTATGTAGTGTTTATAATGTGATCTAATGCACGGTACAGGATTGATTCAGAGACGAGAGGGTTTGCTTTACACAAATTTATTTTAGTTTGCACATATTTGTTTTAAAAAAATCATTTGTGTATGTCTCATTTACATACTGCACCAGATACAGAATGAATGCTAGAATTGAATCACCTAATGTTGGTCTAACTGCATATCAAGCTTTTTAATAGGTGTCAATAAAATATTGCTGTTGAAAATTCCTTTCTTATTCGGTTGTGCATTATGTCATTGTTATTAAGTTTAACAGTTTTGAAAGAGAACGCAAACATGTGAAAATTAGTCTGTAAGGTACATGGGGGTTTGGTAATTTGTAAAAAACTTGTAAAGTCTTATTGAGATATTAAAGCCCTAGACTTAACCTTAATGTTACCCTGAATCTAACTTTTGTGACTTGGATATTTTAAGTCTTGTGCTTAATGCATTAATCAAATTATTTATCAATTATTAAGAAAAGATAAAGGAGAAGTTTTAGCGGTATTAAAACTCTGATCTCTCCTGTCGGCCCACACTTATTTAACAGTTGACACCACAGGAATCATTGTTTGAAATTGTGTCATTTCAGCACTTCCTTTATTAAATCACATATGGGTACATGGGGCTAGTGCCAATAGTCTGATATATGATAGGATGTAAATAGCTTAAAAGCAATCTTTGGGTTTGTGTTTCTTTCTGTCTCTCTTAAGAGTACAGACAAACAAATTGTGTTACATTAAATTTCTTATTTTTAGAATATTCTTTATGCTTTACTGCGGATTTAGTTATAAGCATTAATCATTAGTGTAATAGTTATTCTGTTGTGATTTAGGTTTCCTGCCGTTATTTCATTACATGTTGATTGTTGCCTTTGTTTTGTCTTCACAAGTAGATACAAGTGTTCAATGATCTGAAGGTTCTTAACAACATCACGAGACATTGCTGTGAAGCTGTGTTATGGGTTTGTAAGACCTTATGAATGTAATTTTGTAATATGTAATATGAATGTAATTTTGGTCAGACAAAGTAAAAATGAGCTGATTGAAACAACAATGAGCTATAAAACTACACAGAGTCTGAGTTAATGATGGAGCTCTGGATGGAGTCAGCATCTCAACACAACTAGGATTTTCTTGTATTCTAATTAACTGCTTATGTTATTATATATTACTTACTATCATTTATTATATACGTATATTCATTACTAAGGCTAAGAATGCAACTATCTCTAAATCCTGTCTACTAGCGTAAGGAGCAAGGCCAATGAGGAGAAATGCTCAGCTTCTTTATTCAGAAGTATCTGTAAAGGCTTTTGCTCCCAGGATTGCTGTTGCACAACAGAAAAAGTATTAATATGTAAAGAGAGAAGACTGCAAGCTGTAAAAAGCAGGTAAAAAAGGAACTCTGAACCCTTTAGTTATTTCCTATTACTTGTGCAGAAGGGATAAAAACTACTTTACACTTTTCTACATATATTCATTTATCATTGTTTTAATAAAAATGCATGTCACACATTTATTTCCCTTAATAACTTGTATCTGGGGTTCCCAATATGTTCATTTTTAAAGGTGTCTGTAATATTATTTTGTATTTAGATTTTCTTTTAAAACTAACACTCTTATCAGGCTCATCTGTTTAATTTCAGTTTTTACTTTAATAGAAATGGATACGTCCTCTTTGCATTAATGTGACCTTACTAAGCTGATTGATATAATTACGTTAAAACATAAAAAAGATATGGTTCTTGTTTCTGTCCTGTTTTCTGTCCTGTCTTTCAAACTCTCCACCAACATCCCTTTTCTAAAGAAACCAAAGTTTTCAGGACTAGGGACCTAAAGTCTGACATCATGAAGTCATTTGAAAAACAGGTTCTTGCTTATTCAAACAATATGACTGCATCCCTACGAGACCACCTGAAGTTTGTTTACTGCACAAATAAGTCTGTGGATGATGAAGTGAACATGGGACTGCACTTCATACTGCAGCATCTAGACGGACCAGAGATGAATGTGTGGCTCCTGTTTGTGGTGGAGATGATCATGGACTTCAGGAGATCATTCCATCACTCCTACAGACACAACTAACCCAGCTCTCTGTCCCCAGTTTGCTCTGTCAATGGATCACCCGCTTTCTGACTAGTGAGACTGGAAATTCATCTCCAACAGCCACTTCACAAACACTGGTGAAGACAGGAGGTGTAGCAGTTGGCTTTCTGCTGAGCAGTGGAGATGATCATGGACTTGAGGAGACACCACACTGTTCTCTTCATCATGGACTTGAGGAGACACCACACTGTTCTCTTCATCATGGACTTGAGGAGACACCACAATGTACTCTTCATCATGGACTTGAGGAGACACCACACTGTTCTCTTCATCATGGACTTAAGGAGACACCACACTGTACTCTTCATCATGGACTTGAGGAGACACCACACTGTACTCTTCATCATGGACTTGAGGAGACACCACACTGCACTCTTCATCATGGACTTGAGGAGACACCACACTGTACTCTTCATCATGGACTTGAGGAGACACCACACTTTACTCTTCATCATGGACTTGAGGAGACACCACACTGTTCTCTTCATCATGGACTTGAAGAGACACCACACTGTTCTCTTCATCATGGACTTGAGGAGACACCACACTGTTCTCTTCATCATGGACTTGAGGAGACACCACAATGTACTCTTCATCATGGACTTGAGGAGACACCACACTGTTCTCTTCATCATGGACTTAAGGAGACACCACACTGTACTCTTCATCATGGACTTGAGGAGACACCACACTGTACTCTTCATCATGGACTTGAGGAGACACCACACTGCACTCTTCATCATGGACTTGAGGAGACACCACACTGTACTCTTCATCATGGACTTGAGGAGACACCACACTTTACTCTTCATCATGGACTTGAGGAGACACCACACTGTTCTCTTCATCATGGACTTGAAGAGACACCACACTGTTCTCTTCATCATGGACTTGAGGAGACACCACACTGTACTCTTCATCATGGACTTGAGGAGAAACCACACTGTACTCTTCATCATGGACTTGAGGAGACATCACACTGCACTCTTCATCATGGACTTGATGAGACACCACACTGTTCTCTTCATCATGGACTTGAGGAGACACCACACTGTACTCTTCATCATGGACTTGAGGAGACACCACACTGTTCTCTTCATCATGGACTTGAAGAGACACCACACTGTTCTCTTCATCATGGACTTGAGGAGACACCACACTGTACTCTTCATCATGGACTTGAGGAGAAACCACACTGTACTCTTCATCATGGACTTGAGGAGACACCACACTGCACTCTTCATCATGGACTTGAGGAGACACCACACTGTACTCTTCATCATGGACTTGAGGAGACACCACACTGTTCTATTCATCATGGACTTCAGGAGACACCACACTGTACTCTTCATCATGGACTTGAGGAGACACCCAACTGTACTCTTCATCATGGACTTGAGGAGACACCACACTGTTCTCTTCATCATGGACTTGAGGAGACACCACACTGTACTCTACATCATGGACTTGAGGAGACACCACACTGTACTCTTCATCATGGACTTGAGGAGACACCACACTGTACTCTTCATCATGGACTTGAGGAGACACCACACTGTTCTCTTCATCATGGACTTGAGGAGACACCACACTGTTCTCTTCATCATGGACTTGAAGAGACACCACACTGTTCTCTTCATCATGGACTTGAGGAGACACCACACTGTACTCTTCATCATGGACTTGAGGAGACACCACACTGTACTCTTCATCATGGACTTGAGGAGACACCACACTGTACTCTACATCATGGACTTGAGGAGACACCACACTGTACTCTACATCATGGACTTCAGGAGACACCACACTGTACTCTTCATCATGGACTTCAGGAGACACCACACTGTACTCTTCATCATGGACTTGAGGAGACACCACACTGTTCTGTTCATCATGGACTTCAGGAGACACCACACTGTACTCTTCATCATGGACTTCAGGAGACACCACACTGTACTCTTCATCATGGACTTAAGGAGACACCACACTGTACTCTTCATCATGGACTTGAGGAGACACCACACTGTTCTCTTCATCATGGACTTGAGAAAACACCACACTGCACTCTTCATCATGGACTTGAGGAGACACCACACTGTTCTCTTCATCATGGACTTGAGGAGACACCACACTGTTCTGTTCATCATGGACTTCAGGAGACACCACACTGTACTCTTCATCATGGACTTAAGGAGACACCACACTGTACTCTTCATCATGGACTTGAGGAGACACCACACTGTTCTCTTCATCATGGTCATTATGTGACAGTATGTGACGGTATGTGATAATATGTGACAGTATGTGACAGTATGTGACAATATGTGACCGTATGTGACAATATGTGACAGTATGTGACAATATGTGACAGTATGTGACAGTATGTGACAATATGTGACAGTATGTGACAGCTTGTGACGGTATGTGACGGTATGTGACAATATGTGACAGTATGTGACAGTATGTGACAGTATGTGACAGTATGTGACAATATGTGACGGTATTTGACGGTATGTGACGGTATGTGACGGTATGTAACAATATGTGACAATATGTGACAGTATGTGACAGCATGTGACAGTATGTGACAATATGTGACAGTATGTGACAGTATGTGACAATATGTGACAGTATGTGACAATATGTTACAATATGTGACAGTATGTGACAATATGTGACGGTATGTGACGGTATGTGACGGTATGTGATGGTATGTGACAGTATGTGACAATATGTGACAATATGTGACAATATGTGACAGTATGTGACAGCTTGTGACGGTATGTGACGGTATGTGATGGTATGTGACAGTATGTGACAATATGTGACAGTATGTGACAATATGTGACAGTATGTGACAGCTTGTGACGGTATGTGACGGTATGTGACAATATGTGACAGTATGTGACATTATGTGACAGTATGTGACAGTATGTGACAATATGTGACGGTATTTGACGGTATGTGACGGTATGTGACGGTATGTAACAATATGTGACAATATGTGACAGTATGTGACAGCATGTGACAGTATGTGACAATATGTGACAGTATGTGACAGTATGTGACAATATGTGACAGTATGTGACAATATGTTACAATATGTGACAGTATGTGACAATATGTGACGGTATGTGACGGTATGTGACGGTATGTGATGGTATGTGACAGTATGTGACAATATGTGACAATATGTGACAGTATGTGACAGTATGTGACAATATGTGACAATATGTGACAATATGTGACAATATGTTACAATATTCAATTCAATTCACTTTTATTGTCACATCACCACGGCACGTGTGCCCTGGTGAGTGAAATTCTTAGGAGCTTGCTCCAAAAACAGCGCAGTACATGTAACATATAACATGTAACATATAGTGCAGACATAAGACAGTGTGCAATATGCACATACATATAGTCAGTACACACAGTGTACCATAGACAACACAGTCGAAACATTCAACATACACACATTTAGCACGAGAAAAACATTAAACACTAAACACAGAGTGTGCACGTTCTGCATAATGTAAACAATGTAACAGTGTAAACAAGTTGTGCATGGATGAGGTAGGCTGTTGTTTAAAGTGCAGTGTGTAGATATTGTCCAGTGTTAAACTTGCCGTTAAAGTGCAGTGTGTGACATATTGTGTGTGGGGGTGTATCAGTTCTGACTGTTCATGAGTCGTATAGCCTGAGGGAAAAAGCTATCCCTCAGTCGACTCGTGCGGGAGCGGATGCTGCGGAGACGTCTTCCTGAGGGCAGCATAGAGAGCAGTCTGTGAGATGGGTGGCTGGAGTCCCTGATGATCTTCTGGGATTTCCTTATGCAAGGCCTGGTGTAGATGTCCTGGAGGGAGGGAAGCTCACCTCCGACGATGTGGCTGGCAGTTCGCACGACCCTTTTCAGAGCTTTACGGTTGCCAGCAGTGCTGTTTCCAAACCAGGCAGTGATGCAGCTCGTCAGGATGCTCTCTATGGTGCAAGTGTAGAAGGTTCTGAGGATGCTGGGGCTCATGCCAAACTTCCTCAGCCTTCTCAGGAAGAAGAGGCGCTGTTGGGCCTTCTTCAGCACCGCGTCGGTGTGAATGGACCAGGTGAGATCCTCGCTGATGTTGACACAAGGAACTTGAAACTGCTCACCCGCTCCACAGGTGTCTCGCCGATAGTGATGGGTGTGTGTTCTCTGCTCTGTCTCCTGAAATCTACCACCAGCTCCTTGGTCTTGTCAGTGTTGAGTGAGAGGTGGTTCTCCTGACACCATTTGGTCAGGGTGCTCACCTCCTCTCTGTAGGCCGTCTCATCGTTGTCGGTGATCAGGCCTATCACAGTTGTGTCGTCAGCGAACTTGACAATGACATTGGAGCTGTGCATGGCTGTACAGTCGTGCGTGTACAGGGAGTACAGGAGTGGGCTGAGAACACAGCCCTGAGGAGCACCAGTGTTGAGGGTCAGCGGGGATGAGGTGTTGCCGCCCATTCTGACCACCTGACTTCTGCCTGTCAGGAAGTCCAGGATCCAGCTGCACAGAGATCTGTTCAGTCCAAGATTCTGGAGCTTCTTAACAAGTGTGGAAGGCACTATGGTGTTGAATGCTGAGCTGTAGTCCACAAACAGCATCCTCACATAGGAGTTCTTGTTTTCCAG
>CM065654.1:2728984-2733378 GCA_033220385.1 Triplophysa yarkandensis
TATATATAACTCTATATTTAACTGTATATATAACTGTGTATATAACTGTATATATAACTGTATATATAACTCTATATATAACTGTATATAACTGTATATAACTGTATATATAACTGTATATATAACTGTATATAACTGTATATATAACTCTATATATAACTCTATATATAACTGTATATAACTGTATATATAACTCTATATATAACTGTATATATAACTGTATATAACTGTATATATAACTCTATATATAACTGTATATAGCTCTATATATAACTGTGTATATAACTGTATATATAACTGTATATAACTGTATATATAACTCTATATATAACTCTATATATAACTCTATATATAACTCTATATATAACTGTGTATATAACTGTATATATAACTGTATATAACTCTATATATAACTGTATATAACTCTATATATAACTGTATATAACTCTATATATAACTGTGTATACATTGCTGAATGTGATTAAAAACAGCACAGAAACACAACTCTAGAGTTATGTCATCATATAGTAATGTATGACCTGACTCTAGAATGTTCATTGTTCTTCTGTTTTGTGTCCAGGTAAAGTTTCATCCTCTGATATGATTGTTAGTGCTCCATCTATGAACAATCTTCCTCGCTTTCAGGTGTGTCATGTTTCGGATCTCTTTAGGGACTTTAATAAGTTTAAGGAGTCTTCGTCATCGGTCTGACGTGCTGGGTTTGTGTTACATGTGTTGTTGGAGCAGGAGAAAGGCGTCGCCGGAACTCATGTCAATGAAGAAGTGATGGAGAAGTCTGCCGTGGTTTTCCTGGCAGTCAAACCTCATCTCGTTCCTAAAGTCCTGAGCGGAATCTCAAAGTGTGTCACCCGGAAACACATCATTGTGTCCATGGCAGCAGGAGTCACTATAGCAACACTTGAGGGGGTGAGGATACTTTATCACTTTAGGATTCTGCGATGTTTGAGTCGGAATCAAATCCTGTTATCCTTTTGTTGTGACAGCTGTTGCCCGCTGAAACCCGGGTGATCCGCATGATGCCGAATCTTCCATGCGTGCTGATGGAGGGAGCGCTTCTTCTCACCTCTGGCTCCTGTGCCGGAGAGAAAGAAGAGACTCTACTGAAGAACCTCCTCGGTCCATGTGGGTTGGTGGAGATTGGGCCTGAGCACTGGATCGATGCCCACACCGGCTTGAGTGGCAGCGGTGTTGCCTTTGTGAGTTAAAGCAAACAAATGTATTCCGCTTACGGTTTAAATAATATACAGAAATCTCTGAGTTTACATTTACATTTAGTCATTTAGCAGACGCTTTTATCCAAAGCGACTTACAATAGTCGAGGAGACAATGAAGCGGTAAATAGCCCATACAACAATAGGTGAACAAGTGATACAACAATGTTACCAAGTTACAAAAGATTTTTTTTATTTATTCTTTTTTGATAGAGTGAGTAGGTTAGAAAAGAAGTGAGTTAGTGAGTTAGATGTAGCCGGAAAAGATGAGTTTTTAGGAGTTTTTTAAAGATAGAGACCGAGTCTGACAAGCGTGAAGCCAGAGGCAGATCGTTCCACCATCGAGGAACTGAAGCAGAGAACGATCGAGAGAGAGATTTCTTACCCTAGAGAGAGATTTCTTACCCTAGAGAGATTTCTTACTCTAGAGAGAGATTTCTTACCCTAGAGAGAGATTTCTTACTCTAGAGAGAGATTTCTTACTCTAGAGAGATTTCTTACTCTAGAGAGAGATTTCTTACCCTAGAGAGAGATTTCTTACCCTAGAGAGAGATTTCTTACCCTAGAGAGAGATTTCTTACTCTAGAGAGAGATTTCTTACTCTAGAGAGATTTCTTACTCTAGAGAGAGATTTCTTACTCTAGAGAGAGATTTCTTACCCTAGAGAGAGATTTCTTACCCTAGAGAGAGATTTCTTACCCTAGAGAGAGATTTCTTACTCTAGAGAGAGATTTCTTACCCTAGAGAGATTTCTTACCCTAGAGAGAGATTTCTTACCCTAGAGAGAGATTTCTTACTCTAGAGAGAGATTTCTTACCCTAGAGAGGGATTTCTTACCCTAGAGAGAGATTTCTTACTCTAGAGAGAGATTTCTTACTCTAGAGAGAGATTTCTTACCCTAGAGAGAGATTTCTTACCCTAGAGAGAGATTTCTTACCCTAGAGAGAGAGAGAGAGAGAGATTTCTTACCCTAGAGAGAGAGAGAGAGAGAGATTTCTTACCCTAGAGAGAGAGAGAGAGAGAGAGAGAGAGAGATTTCTTACCTAGAGAGAGGATTTCTTACCCTAGAGAGAGAGAGAGAGAGAGAGAGAGAGAGATTTCTTACCCTAGAGAGAGATTTCTTACCCTAGAGAGAGAGAGAGAGAGAGAGAGAGAGAGAGAGAGAGAGAGAGAGAGAGAGAGAGAGAGATTTCTTACCCTAGAGAGAGAGAGAGAGAGAGAGAGAGAGAGAGACGAGAGAGAGATTTCTTACCCTAGAGAGAGAGAGAGAGAGAGAGAGAGAGAGAGAGAGAGAGAGATTTCTTACCCTAGAGAGAGAGAGAGAGAGAGAGAGAGAGAGAGAGAGAGAGAGATTTCTTACCCTAGAGAGAGAGAGAGAGAGAGAGAGAGAGAGAGAGAGATTTCTTACCCTAGAGAGAGAGAGAGAGAGAGAGAGAGAGAGAGATTCTTACCCTAGAGAGAGAGAGAGAGAGAGAGAGAGAGAGAGAGAGATTTCTTACCCTAGAGAGAGAGAGAGAGAGAGAGAGAGAGAGATTTCTTACCCTAGAGAGAGAGAGAGAGAGAGAGAGAGATTTCTTACCCTAGAGAGAGAGAGAGAGAGAGAGAGAGAGAGAGAGAGAGAGAGATTCTTACCCTAGAGAGAGAGAGAGAGATTTCTTACCCTAGAGAGAGAGAGAGAGATTTCTTACCCTAGAGAGAGAGAGAGAGAGAGATTTCTTACCCTAGAGAGAGAGAGAGAGAGAGATTTCTTACCCTAGAGAGAGAGAGAGAGAGAGAGAGAGAGAGATTTCTTACCCTAGAGAGAGATTTCTTACCCTAGAGGAGAGAGAGAGAGAGAGAGAGAGAGAGAGAGAGAGAGAGAGAGAGAGAGATTTCTTACCCTAGAGAGAGAGAGAGAGAGAGAGAGAGAGAGAGATTTCTTACCCTAGAGAGAGAGAGAGAGAGAGAGAGATTTCTTACCCTAGAGAGAGAGAGAGAGAGAAGGAGAGAGAGAGAGAGAGATTTCTTACCCTAGAGAGAGAGAGAGAGATTTCTTACCCTAGAGAGAGAGAGAGAGAGATTTCTTACCCTAGAGAGAGAGAGAGAGAGAGATTTCTTACCCTAGAGAGAGAGAGAGAGAGAGAGAGAGATTTCTTACCCTAGAGAGAGATTTCTTACCCTAGAGAGAGAGAGAGAGAGAGAGAGAGAGAGAGAGAGAGAGAGAGAGAGAGAGAGAGATTTCTTACCTAGAGAGAGAGAGAGAGAGAGAGAGAGAGAGAGAGAGAGAGAGAGAGAGAGAGAGAGAGATTTCTTACCCTAGAGAGAGATTTCTTACCCTAGAGAGAGAGAGAGAGAGAGAGAGAGAGAGAGAGAGAGAGAGAGAGAGAGATTTCTTACCCTAGAGAGAGATTTCTTACCCTAGAGAGAGAGAGATAGAGAGAGACTATTACTACTACTAAAAATACTACTAATACTGACATTATCATTCTCACCGAAACATGGTGTCGAAATAATGTTCCTACCTACTGTCCCTCAGGCTACTATGAAATAATCGTGCCCTCAGTTAAATTAAGTTCAGTCCACAGAGGACGAGATTCAGGAGGAATTCTAGTATGGTACAAGGAGAATCTGAGTAAGCACATTTCTGCTGTTAAAATTGGAAAATATCATTGCTGGTTAAAACTATCCCATCAAATTGGCATTTCAAGTACTGACACATATCTCTGTGCCATCTACATTCCTCCTGCAGAATCCCCCTACCATGATGATGAATATCTAAACAACATACACACAGAAATAAGCCATTTCCAGGCCCAGGGAAATGTTCTGATGTGTGGAGATTTTAATGCCAGAACTGGATCTGAACCTGATGACATTGATCCACATGGCAATAAACATGTATTTGGCCAAAACCCCATAAATATCTCAAAAAATCTCCCTCTAAGAAATAGTCTTGACCAGACTGTTAACAAAAGTGGTACAGAATTATTACAGCTTTGTCGAGCATCAGGTCTTTATATACTGAACGGCAGAATCAGAGGAGATTCATTAGGGAGGTTCACATGTTGTTCTGGTCAGGGAGCAAGTGTAGTTGACTATACCATCTCTGATATGGATTTGTCTTCCTTTAGTGCATTTACTGTCAAACAACAGACTCCCCTTTCTGACCATAACCAAACCAAC
>CM065654.1:2733878-2736378 GCA_033220385.1 Triplophysa yarkandensis
AGTAAAGGGCAGATGCTAATTTAAGCCGCTCTTATCTGGACAGGAATTCCAGCGGTCATGATCGTTTATTCTGTCGGTGTGTGACAGCAGGATGTGGTTTCGCCCCTTCCTCTTCATTTCTCTAATGCTCATGTTTAACATTATTCATTAACATTATAGAGTTTTATATCCATTCACTAATTAAAGACTCAGATAAGATCAGAATTCAAGCTTTGCGGTTTATTGACAGACAGGCAGACTGAATCAATAAATCAAGAAGTCTGTCTGTCTGTCTAGACATTTCTTATACAAGCAATTATTTTGTTATTAATGTTATCAGAACAGAGGATAGCATGTGGAGACAGAAATATCAGAAATATCATTTGCTTGTTCTGATCGCTGTGATTTAGATTTGTTTGATGTTTTTTATTTTTTATTTGTATGTATGTAATGAAATTACATCTAGAAATATGCCTGAAATTTAAAAGCTGTTTTCAAAAGGAAAATGAAAGCCATGTGTTTAAAACACACTTGTCTCATTCTTGTCTTTGCTCGGACCCTCCCGTTGTACAGCGGATAACACATGAACAGTGTATGAATAAGATGTTCTACAGAGAGACTTCTCGAGATAAGAAGATGTGTGAGCTGAGATGTGTGAGATGTGTGAGCTGAATGTTTATTGTTTCATTTTTTAACTCGTGTCTGAATGTCTGAAAGCTCACTGGATCTTCGGGATCATTAGAACCAGAGCACACTGGCATGTTTCTTAGAAATCTTTGAAATAAAATGAACGTCTGCTTCTCGAACTCAGAAGACAGAAACCCTTTGACCTCAGAAGATGTTGTTGTTGCGTTCAGTGTTCTGTGGAAATATTTGAGCACAATTGATGCTGGGAATGTAATGATGCGTGTGTACACTTTAATACTCTGTTTATTTTAGTGTGTGTGTGTGTGTGTGTGTGTGTGTGTGTGTGTGTGTGTGTGTGTGTGTGTGTGTGTGTGTGTGTGTGTGTGTGTGTGTGTGTGTGTGTGTGTGTGTGTGTGTGTGTGTGTGTGTGTGTGTGTGTGTGTGTGTGTGTGTGTGTGTGTGTGTGTGTGTGTGTGTGTGTGTGTGTGTGTGTGTGTGTGTGTGTGTGTGTGGCACAGCATTATTAGAGTCGGCCATGTGTTTAAATACCTTTACAGCAACACACTTGTTTTGAACTCAGTTAATGATGTGTGCCAAACACACACACACACACACACACATCTCAACTTGTGTGATTTGATGAGAAATGTTTGAGATCACATGCAGATGTAAGCAAGTTTCTATTAGTTCTGTTTGATCTCTCTGTGGATGAATAATTGCGATAATATAGAGATCTCATCTGTGATTTTTCTTGCTCATCTTGTACTGTGTAACACTGTCCTCTCCTGCACTCTCGAGACATCAACACACACCATCAGGCTCGTGTCATATAGACAGTTTGTCCACTTTCTTCAATCCATCTTGTCTTTAATAAAAGCAGAGAGCTGAGATGAATCTCTAGGTATATGTTAGTCATTGATACTCTCTGTGGTGTCAGTAAAGAAGGAATAGTTACACATGAGATCTGACGTCCTCCAGGAAGAAATCTGTGTCATGCTGTAAATGGAAGCACCTTGACAGGTTATCTCCACAATGTTAGAATACAAAAATACTGATACAACAGACACCACAATGTGTTAAAACAGAACATGAATTTAATTTCAACTAAACATGACATGAACAATCTGTCCTAAAACCCTGTTAGTGAGAGATATCTAAGAATCTTTACTAGGTAGAAAAAATGTGTCTTCTCTTCATGTAATCAGGACAAATGAAATTAAATGGTAAAATATTTGGCTAAATGGTAACCACTATTTTCTTTATTTACAATAACTATTGAAGCTTTTCTTTAAGTGAAATAAAAGTAAATATAAGCAATCCTTTAAATCCGCAGGCCTTTTATTATTTGAAAAAAACATTTGTAGACAAACTGAAATTACGCACATAATGTTATTCGGTTAAATAAATAAAAAATAAAGTACAACTTTAGCTGAAGAAAAACTGTAAAATAAATAATTAACAAAAATACTAATATTCCAAAAGTGCTTTGTAAAATAGCTTGAAATTATTCCTGAAATTTTCATGACAACTAAAACTATAAAAATTAAAGACTACTATGACAACTTGTAAGACAATTATCTAACTAATATCCTATATTCCTATATATATGTCCATGTTCTACAGACACCTGTACTTAAAGTAAAGACTTAACTTAAGTTCTTAAATTGGTTGATTAAGGAAAACAGCATTTTAATTTTATTTATTCAGTGAATGAAGAAAAATGACTTTTGTAACCTGAATTAACTCGAGACTGAATTTTATAATACAGAATATCACATAAGATCATCAGTTGCCCACATAATTCACTTTTCTACATTTTACAGTGAGAAACTTTCTGACCGACACTGGATATGACTTTAATGGAGCTTTCATTTCCGTTTGCTGCGTTTATGTT
>CM065654.1:2743878-2831378 GCA_033220385.1 Triplophysa yarkandensis
TAATACTTTTGCATTTTATGTTTAACTCTTATCCAAATGTTTAAACGCTTCATTATTTAGTTATCTAGATTTAGTTATCAATAGGGCGAAAATATTCTTTGGGGTTACGTTTGACTGTTATGAACCCTAATATCTCATGAACTACTAAAAAAAGAAACCCACTTCTGTGATTTGTGATGCAGACAGGGTCACCTCTGTGATTGTGTTTTGGTGTAACCTCCAGTCACAGTGTCAGTAAAGTGTGCAGACGTTCCGTGTGGTTTAGCTTTCACGGTGAAACTCTGCGATCCAGGATCAATGTGCTTTGAATAATTGATATGTTGGGGGTGCATGGGCCGTGTGATTGAAGTTTAATCTCGGCAGTGTTTCTCTATGGCCTCCGATGTGTCCAGACACAGTCTGGGGATTCATTTTCTGGGCTGAATTTAGGGAAATACATGGAATGAATGAACACACAAGAGAAAAGAGATGTGGTCAACACGATGAATGTGTGCTCAAATTCTGCCGATGTTAATGTGAACCGAAAAAATTTGACCCGAAAAATCTGTGCAGGATGTTAGAATAGCAACACAAGCCACAACACTATATGACATATATAACAAATAATAACATATATCTACTGGATAAACTGGTATCAGTTCAAATCATTCAAACTCTTAAGGTCTTTACAATATTCAGGGATAGCACTTTAATGGGGTATGTAGGGTTCTATCTGAGGCTGTCTGTCATGATCCTTCATGCTGATAAAGATGCTGACGCTGTTGTTTGCGGATTCTGATGAATGTAGTCTTATATCGCAAGCACAGAAAAATGCTTGCTAAGACAAACTTTACGATTAGTTCACACTGAGAGAGTCAGAGAACCCCGCAAACCCACAAAACATTAAGTGCTACACTTTAGAAACCACCAGGAACATCAGAGACTTTTATTCTTCTGAACCTTCGGAAACTGTTCGCCATATCTAAAACAGGACTCATCAAGTTTCGAAAGTTCGTTTCTGAATCTACAAGAAAGAAAAGTAGCAGATGAGATGTCTTTAATATCTCAATTATTTCCCCTTTGACAATGATGAGCTTTGACAGTAATAACTTAAACTCGGATAAGAATCAAGAACAGAGCTTTAAGAAGTTTAAGAACAGAGCTCAGATTTGTCAATGTTATTGAAGATCTCAATATGAACCCAAATATTTCTCATCAAACGTCCTCAAATCTAGATCTCTTCAATCTACATTTATTTTACACCCTCGTTTGATTCTGTTCTATTCTTTCAAATGAAATTAAAGAGGACCATGTGATAGTGAAACAACTGAGAACTCCATCAAATCTCCTGAGCTATGAAGGTGAGAGCAACAAGATTTCTTCTGGGATCAGACATCTTACAATATCAATACGCCCTAAAAAATATCTGTTTATCCAATTTATCACTCAATGCAAACTGAAATGAATAATAGTAATACATATAGCCATTTGATTCTCACAAAAAGCTGGCCATTTCATTTACTTCGTAATAGAACGTTTTTCCTAGAATCGAGCATAATGATGTCTTTAATTCATCTGATTTAAAGGAAATGCTCATGAGTCATGACATGTAAATACTCAGAGATGTTGCGTTCTGGTGATTTCTCATTCACTGATGGTGTTTATGGATTTACATTTACATTTAGTCATTTAGCAGACGCTTTTATCCAAATTTGACATCGGTTTAATGTGTTACCCATGAGTGTCATTGTGTTCCGCTGTGAACGTCTGCTAAAAGAGTCACAGGTGCTAAAGGAACACATGAGAAGTTCACTGAGAGTCCGTCATGATTCCTCACAAACACCAGACATCAGAGATGCCGGCTCGATGTATTTCTACCTCCTGAGCCGACTGAGACATTCTTTCGGTGCTGAAACATGAATATATGCCTGTGCTCGGAGACCTGAGGCGTCTCCTGGATGCCTAACAGCATCACAGATGGGAGATGCTCTCTGAAATGACACTCAGCTGTTGCCACAGCAACCAAAGGGTTGGAAGATGGGGTCCTCGAACCCATGAGATGTCACATAAGGAAATCTAATGTCAGCATTATATCATCTTTAGTTTTGCTGAATGTAGTTGGATGAGGCTTGATTTTATTGGTATGTTTTCCGTAAATCCGAAATATAAATGTATCTTTTCTTTAATATAAAGAACACAAATCTCTTCAAGTATGCTGTACCTTGTGTCATCATTATTTACAATTAAAAGTGAGTATATGTTGACGTATATTGTTTAATTGATTTTATTATAGAAAACGAATTAATAATGATATAAATTGTGATTAACATGCATTGTTTATGCTTAAGAAATGGTTTCTGTGTCCATGATGTCAGCCCTGAATTAGACAGGGTGGGGCCGTAACCAAGACAACCTTGCCTCTATGGGGATGGTTCCAGTAGGTTGAAGTGAGGTGGGGGTGGAGAACAGGATTAGACAATGAAGATGGAGGGAACGAGAGAGATGTTTATTAAAAGTGTCTTTTTTGAAATGTCAATGGATGTTTCTTTGAATCCAGATTTAAGAGTAGATCAAGTCCACCGACCCTTTGAGTACAGCCTGTGAAGAAGAGCTCTTTTGTGCGAGAAGAAAGAAGAAAATGAGACAGGAAACATCGAAATAATTACAAGCCATCCATTAACATGACATATGATGCAAGCATAAATAATCAGAATAAAAATACACATATTTGTTGAGATTCGTCACTGGGGATGGTGCTATAACAGATATCAAGAGATGACGACTCAATAATTCCATTATTATAGAAATCCTTTAATGTTTTATACTTCAGCATGAAATATGAACGGAATTAGTAAATATTTAAACTTTTCAAATTGTGCACACAAAGGAAATATTTTTGCATTCAAAATGGAAACCTGCTTGAAAAAGCATTCCCAAAATCTGACACATGCATTATTAATCCAGCTGTTCCTTTATGAATGAGACGTTAGGGTAAAGAGCACAGTGGGGACGTCAGATGGATGTTAATCAATTGTGATTTTGTTCGGCTCCATCAGAGCAATTCAATGTCAATTCTACATATATTCTATCATTAATATCTCTGGCCTTATGGTGCCTGATGCGTATGCTCTTTTTGTTTGTGAGTATTCATAACTTATACTGAGACCATCTGAGCGAATGACACACAACACAAGATGTGTACAATGTTTTTATTTAATTTCACAAAAGAACTTTGTGGATTATATATATATATATATATATATATATATATATATATATATATATATATAAGTTTCCACTCCATCTCTTGTGTGTCCCTTTGAAATAAGTCATTTTAATTGTAAGTATTGTTGACTGTTTTTTGTCATCTGAAAAATGATGATAAAGATACCTTATGTGAATGCTTTCTTAAATATCCAGTTTTTTTTCGAATTCATTTTCTTTTTTACCGATTTTACAGATTTTAACGTTTACTTCTGTTATGGCCAACTTTCACTGTCATCTTAATTCTCAAATTGTCGACTCGATAAGAAATGTGTTGTGACTTGATTAAAATCAAACAAAACCAGATTCGTACATGACTTTCAATATTAATGAAGATATGAGATAACAGCAATCACATGGCTACCACCCAAAAAAGCAGACCTCGCAGAGCACCTTAGCAACCACAAGGCAATACCCTGGCAACTGTGGGGTTTTTCAGAAAGTATAAAAACCAAGCTGTTTTCAATTTCACTGTAACATGATCAGCTTTAAGTCATTTTAAACCCAACCCACACAAGCTTAAGCAAGTGATAATAAAACTGTCTCTGTAATGACTGTGATTTGTGCCTAATGGCTTGTAAAGTTGTTGGTTTCTTCAGGCTGAACACATCCTTACTCTAAGACTGGTTTTGTCATCTCTGGGTGTTACACACAGCCAAACACAATGTCAGATGGGGTTACAAATGGTGACAATGTGAAGCTGTTGGGTCACTTTGTGTGTATGAAGATATGAATGACCAACCTGGCTCACAGTAAGTTGAAAAGATGAAATAAAGAGGAACTTTTCTATCTCTCCACTGGTTATTTTATATTATTTTTTAAAGAAGAGTGTTAAAATGAGTCACAATGAATTTCAAGGATAATGAAATTCAGAAAAGGCATCTTGTGTCAAACAAGAAACCAAAGGTTGTTTTAAGTGTTAAAGAAGGCCTGACTCCTACCACAACATGCGACACAAACAAAGCTTTAAAGAAGTTTTTCTTCTACCAACATTTTTCTGTTAGCTCTCATGAAATTGTGCGTTTGAAACTTCTTATTCAACTTTGAAAATGAAGTTGTCGTGTTAATATTCCATGTTATTCATACATAACAAGATATCACAGGTACATCTGTAAGAAGTCTGAAAAAGATCTTGAAGAATCTGCTTTTAAAGTCGTCTGATAAACATCTAGGAAACAGCTGTTGTACATCCATTCTAAATCATCTTCTAGAGGTCTGAATGACATCAGAGAGAAGACATCTCAAAGATGTATTGCAGATGAGCAAATAATGTTTTGAAAAATTCACATATTTTACATATATTCAAAATTAGACTCAAAATTAGATTTGCAAAAAAGCATGATCACATCATCTTTCTAGGACATTTTTAATGTGTGAGGACAATGTTTTAATAGACCACAATAAGTTAACGCTATATTAATAAATTATATGCACATGAAGCATTAAGATTTGGAAATGTGAGAGCAGAATGAATTGCTTTTTAAGATGACCTGTTAACATCTTCATGGACACAGAACCATGTCTTTAAGTTCTTATTGCTTCTAAACTGATGTATACATTACATCAGTGTGCAAATGTTAACTTTTTGTAATCTGTACATTCCTTTTTATTTGAAGAAAATGATTGAAAAAGTTTTTTTTTTTGAGTGAATGATTTTATTTGGATACACATTTAAGGAATATTTGTAGGTACACAGACACGTGTACATTTTCACCTTCACATGTCACTTTCACACCCAGCAGTTTATTAAAAGTTTTGTACGAATGAATGGAATCGTATCTGCGTATGCCTGCCGAATAACAAGCGCATATTCATGTTGTGATGGGGTCGTGCTTTACAATAAATATGGAAATGCCATTAATTCATGTAAACATGATGATTAATTCTGAAATGAGAAAGAGAATGAGACGTAAGAAGCTCAGAACATGACATGTTTGAGGGGAAAATACGGCAGTAATGTCTGGGCATGATGTAAAAGTCGAGTAATCCACAGGTAACACGCATGCGTTAACCTTACTGGAGCATCTGATGAGACAGTATTTACATTATTTATTTAATGCTTTATACTCGAATATTGTTACGTTTGTACAAAAGGCAGCCGCACAGAATCTGCAAAGATACTGAGAAAACTTATTGATATTTTGTTGACATGACTCCAATAAAATTTTTCCTGTAAAAGTAAAGTATGAAATGTTTTATTAACACAGGTTAAAAGATGTAGTGATTAAAAGAGCAACTTTAAAAGAGTTTTGTTGGACGGGATGTAATTCGTTGGATGTTTAATGAAATGCTCTATTAAATATTACACAGATGTCCTCTTTCAGTGGTGACAACCATATTAAAATGTGGCTTTTTTACCTTCTCTTTACATCTTTTTTTAGATTCTTCTGTCAGGACTTTTAATTCTTATCACTTAGTCTCTGGCATTAATATGTTTGGTTAGGTTGTCATGCCTCAAAAAACTGAATCACATTGTGACCAACTCTTAACTGTGGATGTCATTCTGGACTGGAGAGAAAGATTTGAGATAAACTGTTTTTAGGGATATATATTAATAGATCGAAGAAAAACGGGTTATGTTTATGTCTGTGTACTGTATAATTCTGTATTAATAGCACATGGTAGTACACGTGTTAATTTAATTTAGGAATTATTAACATTTGTTTATTTAGATTTACCAATAAGATAATTAATATATAAAATATTTTTAGAAAATATTTAGATGTGTAATTAATACAACATTTTTATGCAGAGTGCACATTTGTTTATTATAGTAACACAATTCTTCCCTTATTTAAAAACATAACTTATTGAATTCATTGTGTGGCCCATTGTATACGTTCATTTTAAACACATCCTTTCATTTATTTCTTCTCAATCTTGATTTTTTCCTTTACTGGTAAACATTGTCCTGCCGACAAACACAGCGCAATCTACATCATCCATCACACAATGTTTATTGTGTAGTGTTAAATCGACTTACACATCAAACCCTGCTGTTCCTCACACTGTTCCTAACAAACCTTTTGTTCTCTTAATCCGATTGTTGAAGTTTTCTTTTGTATACTAAAAAAGTCATTTTCTCTTTACCAGCCAACACAACTCAACAAAACAGACACTATAAAACAACATACTGGGAAATGTTTCATATCAGGCAGTTTAAGGCTATTACATGTGTATTTAGATATTTAAAATAATCACAAGTGTACTGTCAAGAACACAGCTATCTTTTCTTTTGTATTAATAACATTTGCACTACAAATTCTAAAAGAAAACATGTTATATCTGATTACTTTTCGACCATCGTTTTCAGAAATGTTTTCTTGTCATTTTCTCAAGCAAGTCTCACCCTGAGACGTTTTTAAAAATTTTTAAAGGAGCTCCTTTAAATTATTTATATTAAACAAAAATTTGCATAATTTTGCTCTATTATTTGCAATATTATTTATTATATGTTTTAATAAATAAATAGTCATTTTTGTCATAAACAAGCATGAATGTTTGCTGAATTATATTTTGTCTATTTTAATTTCAGACAATGAGGCTTACACCTTCAGATAGAAGTTTTTTTCAAGTGTTCGAACACTTTTCACCAGTAGTATAGATATTTTACTATGTATCGCATTGATGCAATCGATGCAAATAATTTACGATGATAAACATCCAAGGCAATATTTTCCAGCCAACACATTAATCGCATTGTGTAAACTAATGAGAGGAGATTTGCATCATACACTTCTCATCATGTTGTGCTATTAAAACACACATGCACTATTCATAAATTAAAATACAGATTATACGGACCCACAGTTTGTTTGGTTTCTTGCCATGCTATTCTTGATCATGTCTGTAATGTGTAGGTGTGAGATTATATGAGAGCAAATAATAGATTGTGTGATTATGCAGGTAACGAGAAAATAAGAACAATGTTTGATTGTTTCAGATATAATGCGACATTGTTCAAGTAAGATTAATGACAATATCTGTAATATGACAGTGAACTGAACTGTATGAATGGATGAATGAATGTTCGAGTGTTGGTGTGAGATTCATTTTTCAGTGGATCTAGGAAAGAGAAATCCATTGTGAGAACAAAAGTTAGATGTAAAGTTCATGATAAACAGACGCTCTATTCACTGGGAAATAATGGATGGATTATGAGATCCCTGTTCTCTGTGAATGGGCTGTTGAAGTTGAAATCCTGACGGGAACATGCTGGAAACATTCTCCCAATGTTTTGGGAAACTCATTTCTTTACTCACATCTTTCTCAATTACTGTCAAGATTTTTGTTCAAACTCTGTCTCGTAATTTGCCCTGACATTTGTTGTGAAGATCTTGACATTTCCAGTCGCCACACCCCGTTAAGAACCTTAGAGAGATACAAGATGTTCTCAAGAATGTTGGAGACATTTTTCCTTTGAGAGATTTTGTTCTATTCCTATGACGTAAAACATTTCTCAAGTAACCCATTGTAATTTATAACCTTTTAATGTGTATGACTTTCTTTTGTCTGCAGAACAAAAAGAAGATATTTTGAAGAATGTTGGTAACTGACGACATTGTCCATTCAATAGGAAGTAAATGGGTGCCACTCCGGGTTCAGTAACCAACTTTCTTGAAAATATTTTTGCTGAAGGAAGAACGTTTTGAAATGACATAAGTGTAAATAAATGATTCTCACTTCAAACCCATGTTATATTTTACAACAATGAATACTCTTTTATCCGCACATTGCTTCTGTTTTCTTTTATTCATGTGTTCTTCCGTCATTAGCTCCAATAGGAAAATCCTGAAATGAGGCGTTGCGAACCACTTCACCTCAGGCTAGAATGTTAATGAGTATTGAATTATGCACAACGCTGTGTTTTCAAAGCCATCCGCCCCTCGCGTCACATTTATCTGCTTTACATCCATGCAGCTGGCCGGTAATATATACTTGCAATATCTCGTTTGTTCTCGATCTCAAGTCTTCGAGGAAGATTTATCTCTGTGTATCTTCTCATGCCTTTACGCCTCAATAAAGAACCTGATAGAGAGAGTCCCACGACTATATCGACCCAAAATATGAAAATATTTACTGATCTTTTAATGAGGCTTGTCTCGGTGCGCTTCAGATTGTGTTGAATAATAAAGCAATCGTCCCCTCTGGTGTTGATCTATTATTCATCTGAAGAACATGCACGGTTGGTTTATTTGAATGAAATGGCGAGGGTTAGGAGATGACCGGCATGCATCAGCAAATGACTTTCTAATGTTTGTATTACATCAGATGGATACGATGCTTCTTTAAGTAATTTAACACGCTCATTTGTTAAAGTGATTACTTTAATTATTATGAGACGTTTCATTAAAAGAACATTTTAGGAAGCAGGGTTGATATGACTCACGTTTGATGACGTGTGATCATGATTCGGGCGTATGAATTTGTAAAATCAATCTGTATGAATCAGTGTACCTTCTGTACGATATACACACATGTGTTTGTTAAATGGGAACCTGTGGATGTAAAACATTGCTTTGTATTTTTTTTCCCATGAAGATGATAACCTTGTTAATGTTGTCTTTGGTTGACTAGGACCACGATTGTGACATTTATGAATGGGGATGCGCCGAATATGCGGCCTTCGAAAAATGCCCCAAAGTGCATTTTCAGTTTTCGTCCAAAAGACTTTTACCACGAAACAACACGGCCGAAACTGCGGCCTTCAAACATGCCGATCTCTATGAGAGACAAGTCTTTATTTCTGGCCTCTCCGCATCCATCGTGGTCTGGATTATTTCTTATGCACACGGCTTTATTTCTGCTTTCAAATAAAGATCTTTACATGGATCAAATACAGTCGCAATAAAGTGCAGTGGATCTGATGTGTGCAAGACTCGCTGTTGCAACCTTTCAGCAGGCCAGTACATTGTTATTTAATGTACACATTAGTGGGGTCAAGTTAAACATTTGAGTTTTATTTCATACTGTGCATTGTTGCAGTGTTTCTCAATTAAAATTTTCGATTTATTTAATAAAATAATTTATTTCGGTGTTTTGGTTCTCTTGCATGGTTTCCTCTTTTTTGGTTTCGGCCAAGAATTTTCCTCTCAATGCATCACTACTTATGAAGGCTTTGTTGCCTTATGTTGGCCTTATTGCTTCTTTTGTTCACCTCATTTGTAAGTCCCTTTGGATAAAAGCATCGGAACGTGATGGATGTGACATACAAACCTTTTAGAGAATATATTTGTAACCAAAGGATGTCATGCTTTAAATCCTTAGCATTTAAAATATAAATGCTTTACATTTTTTGTATAAAGGATCTTGTATGAGTATTTAAACCACCAAATAATATTCTGTGATATTTTTTATAGTATTGCACCCAAACCACAGATTTGTGACGGAATGGCCTTTTAAAGTTTTCGGTGTTTAGATGAAAACAATCTCGATTAAACACAAACATTTCTAAATCGACTCACAGTTATTGCATGAATTTCATCTTATTACATACATAAATAACTTGTATTATTTTACTTATTAATAAAGGAGTGTTTGTGAGTGATGGTCTGAGTCATTGTTAAGGTTTATATAGTGTTATATGGTGTTGCTATAAGAAGAACCCACAACCAATCCCCATAATATTCCATTCACTCTTGAGATCCTCCTTCAATTCAAATCTTTCTTTTCCATGTTTCATTGTCACTTGATAAACACTGTCTGGAAGAAGTCTGTTCTCTCGTTTGCTTCAAGCACAACTAGATGTACGATACAGCCGAGCATCTATTGTACAGCATCCCTGTTGAGTTGATCCACCATAAAGCCATGTGTATAGTGACATAGTGACATAAGGCTCTGCTGTGGTGTTCGCCTCACACTGGTCCCCGAGGCTGTTATCGATTTCCTTCCAAGTTTGCAAAGCGACACCAGCTAATAGAATCTGTGGGATCTCTATGTAGCAATTCAATGCCTTTGCCCTGTAGGGCTTTGAAATTGACTCTCTTGTAGACCTTGATAAATGTACACGACTTGACTCTGCAGTATAGAACTTTACCATAGTACCCATCTTTATTCTTTATAACGACGAACAAAATGAAGATTTGTTTGAGATGCAGTGTGTTTATTGTACAGGAAACCCTACTGTTTGTTAGTATATGTGTTGATGTTAGATATGGATTTATTTTATTATTTTTCTTTTTTGGATTTTCTTATTTTGTATAGCTTGACGTTTGTGTTGTAGAACTCTGACCGATCTCAAAAATGAAAACCGTGTCATCATTTTCTCCCCCTGTTATTTTTTGAAACCTGTATGACTTTCTTCTGCAGAACACAAAAATAAGATATTTCTAAGAATGTTGTTAATTGAGCACCGATGTCGCACAGTCACAGAGAGAGTGAGAAAATGAGGACTAAGATGTCATTGTTTAAACTAATTTTTGATGGTTTTGTCTTGCTCTCGATTATAAATTTTGACATCTAATTCTGCTGATTTGTATTATCATTTAAAGGAGAAGTATCACTTCCGCTCCTATGTTAACCTATAGTGTGATACCTCTCCTTTAATGTTTAAGGTTCATTAAGGAGTGCTAGTTTTGCTCTCGACACTGTCCCGGTCTGCTTCAGTCTTGTCTTGTTCTCAACTCTTTAGTCTTGGTCTTGACATGCTCTCGAAACACTCTGGTCCGGGTCTCAATTCAGGAGGTCAGGCCTGCAACACCAGCTGCTGCAATAGTGGTCAAATATTATTTCAGATTTATAAATAAATATAAAATATTAATGATGGTTTGAGGAGATGACTGTATAGATTGTTGTGTGGTCTTAAGTTTGACTTGAAACCACCTTATGAACACAACAGGGTTGTCGTCTACATCTATCGATACTATACTAACTAAATATCTCGGTACCAAGTAGTATCAAGGTGTTGTGTCATATTTAAACAACCAAATTAAACCACATTAAACTGTGCAGTATTATGTATATTTAAATATACTTTTATAGTGATTACTTTAACAAAAGATTAAATTGCAGCAAGTAAAATAGTCAATAGTTCAATATGTACTTACACTGAAATTATTAGTGTCTATAAAAATTGTAAATTGGTACTGTAATAAATACTAAAGTACACTTAAATATTAACATGGGAAATAATTTAAAGGAAAACGACAAATTTCATCTACAAGCAATAATTGTAAAAGCTCAATTCAAAGGCAGGGTCTTTGATTTTTCATAAACGCTTTAGAAAACTGAGTTGCGTCAGTGTCAAAAAACATTCAGGAGAGAGACCCCAAGAAGTGGCACATAAGTGTTTAGACAAGTATAAATGTGCACATGTAACATTATTTATGGTGCCATGATCATTAAGAAAGAGCATCATCACTTGTATTTTAAATCTTTAGCGTCTCGGTGTTACCGTAGTCCCGGTATACTGTGCAAGCCTAGTATATGATCGAAAGAATCAATCTGATTTATACATGCCCAGTGTTTTTTATTATTATTTATTTATTTATTTGTAATCTTACTATTGTTTCATAACAGCCCACAATATCACAGACAGAGATTCAGACGCTGGATGATAGATTAAACTCCGCACAGACCCAGTGTTGTGGATTTGTGTTTTTTTTTTTAAACAGGTTTATGTCAATTTAATCCGCGCAGGTTATAGACGTGACGGCTCAAACATCCTTTAACTCTGCTGGATGTTTTTCTTCTTGTTCTTCACTTGAAGAGAGCTTAAGATAAGATCTATCGCCCTGCGTGTGTGTGCGAATATGTTTGGCTTTGATCTGTATATTGGCGTTTGTCTCCCTGTGGGCTTTTCCATGCTATAACCGTGTTCAAATCTGACTCTGGGTCAGTGGAAGACACCACTATTTCTAGCCACGTAATCCTCTAAGCATTTTTGCCCGCAAGCATCTCATGTTTGTGTGTGTGCACTAATACCTCCAGCCGGCCGTTCGGTAATCCATCCACACTGAACACACATCCTCCTCTTCCCTGTCCCTTCTTCCCTAGTTCTCTTTGATTTTCCCTTCATGTTTTTATGGGAGATATTTCCTTGAAACGCTCATGACGTCAGGAATGATCAGAGGAACGGCTCAGGTAAGACTTCACCTTTAGGCCCAGCGAGTATCACCTTTGTATTTGATGTAGTCTCTGTACAGTGTGTCTTTCCATGACACTTGTCTTTGAGATGTCTCTTGAGATGTCTGTGACGTCTCAGATGAGACTCATATTAAATTGGACATTGACTCTGTATTAGGGTTATTGCAACACGACTGAATCCTCATGAGCGTATTTTTGATGTCATCATGTATGTTGTGTTCATCAGAAGTTGAGAACATGAATAAGTGACGCTGTGCTTGTGAGATTCGAGCCTAAAGTTTGTTATCATCCCTTAATCTGATATTTTGGTGTTTGTTAGAATGAATTTTAAATATATGTTTTCCAAAGATTAGAAGTTAATGGACTGAGATGGACAGACTAGAGACGGTTTTATCCTATATTAGATTTATTTGTTCACATCTTTTCATTGATGCTATAGACCCACTTGAGAAGATGTGCTCAGCATCTTGATGTTGTTGTCCTGACAGCAGATTCCCATCTAGTGGTTTAGGATTGTAGGTACAGGGTGTAATTATGATATAGTATGAGGATGTTTTCTGTTTTTTATATTGAAGTGAACAAAGTTTGTCTAACTGCTTCTTTATTTTAATTAAAAAAAGAATTTGTACATTTTTCAGAATGGCAGATGTTTGAATTTACATTTATTCATTTGGCAAATGCTTTTATACACAGCAACTTAAATGTACCCTTTAACTTTTGGACTGTATCGCTTCAGTCTTTAAGGATCTCAGTTTTATCTGACAGTTGTGCTTTATGACATTTGATATACATTTAGTTAGTAAAAGAAACTTTTGGCTTTCATCAATTATGAAACTTTATCAAGATAAAATTATTATTTTGAGGTTTAGTTTAGCAAGGATCATTTCTTTTTATATCATTTCTTTTTTTAATAAATTAATTTATAGTACATTTTTGTGCATTTGAATCCAGTGTAAATGTGGCACATCATGTATCTAGTTAGTTTGTGAAATTGTATTTCTTCACATGATATTATATCTTTAATACATATAGGACATGGCATTATAAAAATGGATGTGAATGTTGAATTGCTCTGTTGAATGTCATAGTGACTTTCTTGCTAGTGTCTTCTTTCTCTCTCTCTTGCATGCACACACATTGTGTTTTATTGTCAAGCAGCTTATCTGAGATTTTTATTGATCTCTGAATAATTGGCCTCAGGAGGACAGGGTGTGTGTGTGTGTGTGTGTGTGTGTGTGTGTGTGTGTGCGTGCGTGTGCGTGTGCGTGTCTGTGTGTGTGTGTGTGTGTGTGTGTGTGTGTGTGTGTGTGTGTGTGTGTGTGTGTGTGTTCGTGCGTGTGTGCGTGTGTGTGTGTATCCACCAGGGCCTGGTTATCATCTGTTGGTGACACCCATACCTCTGTAAGTTGTTGTTATCAGTGTATCGGTGTATCTTCATTCTGTGACAGTGGAAGATGTTGAATCGTATTGAATAAATGTACACTACATGTCATGAAGAGACATTACATGGTGTTGCATCATATGCTTCGTGATGTGTACACATGCACATGAAAAACCATTAGTATAAAGTCAAAGGTTTCTAACTATGTTAAAGCATTTGATCAAGAAAGCCATTCTTTTATTCTATACATATGTAAAAGCATTTATTTGGAAATGTGGCCAGGTTTTTGTGAGATGACAGTTCGCTGTGTGTAGGATTTCCTCATGTGTGCATGTGTGTGTACTTGTGTGTGCGTGTTTAGTGCACGTGTGTTAGGACCCGACAGATGGCTGTGCCAGTGTAATCTGTGAGTCACTTCTGTCATCCTGCTGATGCACACACACGGTTTGGCTTCTTGTCAATGTGTTTTCTTTATTTTGATATTTTCTGTGCAAACTGCAGTTTTTTATGTATCATGTGCTGTGTTCACCATGTGACGTTCTATAACGTCATGTTTTTTACTATTACTATACACAGCATTTCACCAGTGGGCACTTGTGAAACCATAGTAAACCTTCGTACAATGTCTCTCTACTTTGCGTTTTATTAAATATTGCATTTTGCTCTATAGGTAAAATATGAACAAAAGAGATATAATTGGTCTACAGATCTGTATGAAATCTCTGCAGTGTACATTAGTTCTCTTCTTCATGTCATGTCATGTCATATAAAATAGTGTAGTTTACTGCTTTGACATGTATGAAGTAGACAACAGCATGGAACCAGCAGATGGCGTCATGATTAAACATTAATCAGAAAGCTTCATGCATTGACTTTGTTTTTAGTGAAAACTGTTTAAACTGAGGACGCTCTTTTATAACTCCATGGTAGGGCCCTGGACGGTCATCAGATCCGAGCCCAGCCCTGGTCTAAGATGCTCAAACACTAATCCGGCCCATGTCCAACAGCCCAACAGAAGTCTATGCTCCACATGACAGACATGAGTGTGGTTTTATCCCTCTTTTAGCTTCAGATGTCATCATCAGAACAACTACTGAGACCTACACCGATACTACATGCAGCCCTGTGTTACCAAATCCCAAACTGATCCAAATATAAGTTTCAGCTAAACGACTAAATGTAAATGCAAATATGCGGATGTGCAGTTGTGTGCAAGGACTGGATGAAATCACGCACCTAACAATACTCTACTGTTTTATGAGACTGTGCCTTTCATACTGTTCAGATTTAAACCATTTAAACCAAATCACAACACTAACGTTTAAGCATGGCACCGTTCATAAAGCCCTAGTCCTGCCCGATGTTTTCACTAGTGCCATAGCCCAGCCCGGGCATAAGGAGTGTACATTTGTTTCGGTTGTGTTCTCAATCTCTGTGTCTCTTCTCTTCAGATTGCTTTGGTTTTGCATAGTTACAAGATTTGTTGTGGACATCGAGTTCTGTTTCTACTGTATAATGTTGTACATTATATCGATTTATAATTGTATTATTATAATCTGTAGTGGAGACAACTGAGTTCTCCAGATCTTTATCTTGGGAGAAATATCTAAGATACGGGACGTTTCAACAAGTCCATGTGTTCTATTTCTTTACCGTGTTAAGATTATAATCGAAATGTATTATACTGGCGTTGTTCAGTGTGGAAATAAGATAACTTATATTAGCTTTTATCTGAAGAATGGTAATTTTCTGACCAAGTCTGGCTTTCTGTCTCAGGTTTGCAAAAAAGAAAATATCCATATAATTATTTATAGGAATAATTTACCCATTACTAGTTCATTTATTCTACTCTTTTTCATGTTATCTCAGGTGTTTAGCCTTTACAGTTATTATTTTTCCCTTTTACATAAACGAATAATCATCAATTGAAATGTGTCATCTTATCTCAATGCATGAGGTCAACATGTATTTTTCTGAAATAACACTGCTCGTTCCAAACTTGTATACATTTCTCTGTTCTGTTGAACATAAGGAAAGATATTTAGAAGAATGTTAGAAAATGAGATTTCTGATGCATCATTGACTACCATAGTAGAAAAATTAAATGGTATTGAAAGGTTCCCCAGAACCTTTGCTTTCCTAAGATTTCAAAATACTTTTTTGGTGTAAAACAGAACAATTAAAATAAAATCATTCATTTTTCTTTTGGTTATTCATTCTAAGTTGCTAAAAATGTTCTCGATCATCTATCTCTCTGTTCAATCAAACAAAGAAATTAATGCAGTTTTGGAACAACCTGGTGAGGAAATTATGACAGTTTTCAATTGTATTGTTTGTGTCCTCAATTATACATAAATGCCATTAAATATAACATAAATGCATTATAAGTTTCATTAATTATCTTGTTGCTTCCCGTCACATCACTGAAGTACCAGAATGACTTTTGATGTTTACTGTAGTCAAACACATCTCAACACATCTTTTCTGTTAGATATATAAGATAATAACTCACTTTATGATGAAATTCATTTATAACCTCACAGATCACTTTTACAGGTCCTGGAGGGACTGGTTCCATAGACACAAATAGATCCTTTTGGGTGGTTTTATAAAATGATTATTATTAATCTGAATTCAGTTCCTTCAGTACAAACACAAACACAAACACACAACAGAAATGTAAATGAGATTGAGAATCTAAGGGTCACTTTCAATCAATGAAAGAGCGCCAAATTCAGATCTTCATGATGAGAACTGCAATCATTCATTCTTATTAGCAGACACAGAAAATACATTCTATATTTCTATTAAGCAGGTTATGGATTTCAGTTTTGTTAAACATATTTTGGGACCCGAATAAAGTTACAGGTGTCTTACAAAGTAAAAATAAATACCAAAAACTGTGTTCAACTAAAGAAATAAATACATCTGGGTTGGCATAAGAAGGAGAAAATAATGAGAGGAGGTTTATTTCTGGTGCTCTGGAAATGAGAAAGAAGGAATTTGTTATCATCATGAAAGCATATCAAGAAGAAATGCCTTATAATCAATGTAGAGTAACACACACACACTCACATGCACACGCGCATGCAGACACACACACACACACACACGTACACACACAGACACACACACACACATACACACTCGTACAGACACACACACACACGCACACAAACACACACGTACACACACACACACACGTACACACACACACACGTACGCACACACACACACACGTACACACACGCACACACGTACACACACGCACACACACACACGCACACACACACACACACACACACACACACACACACACACACACACACACACACACACACACACAGACAGACAGACAGACACACACACACACACACACACAGACAGACAGACAGACACACACACACACACACACACACACACACACACACATACACACTCGTACACACACACACACACACACACACACACACACGCACACACACACACATGTACACACACATAGACACACACACACACACACACACACACACACACACACACGTACACACACACACACACACACACACACACACACACACACACACACACACACACACACACACACACACACACACACACACACACACACACAGGCTGAGTCAGACTGCACCAATCTCTCCTCCAGTGTGTCAGAGGGGGTTTGGGATTGCCGAGGGGCGGAAGAGAGGTGTCTTTAATCTTTCATCTCCCCCTTTCTGTTTTTCTCGCATGGCTGAATCCATTTTCCTCTCTTAAGCAACAGTGAGCGTTACAGTACAGAAACCACACCCTTGAATCCCCCTCCATCCTTCCCAGAGACCCCAGAACAAACCTGATTGGTCAGTCAGTCGTGTTTCCAATGACAGTCGGCGTGACATGATCTAAAGCTAAACAGCCATCAGCAGCTCGAGGACACATTTCAGAGGGGGATGGGTTCGTCCCGTTGGCCTCTTACTGTTTACATCTGATTATTTCATCCAAGCTTATGTACCAGCGCCTCCCCACCTCTCTCTCTCTCTCACTCACTCGCTCTCTCTCTCTCATGAAAATGCTGCTCGGGTCTATTTCGACCTGCCGTGGGAGGAGTTGAGCATCACTGTTGGTTCTCTCCTCTATTTTCTCGTGCCGAGCCGTGACAGCCAGTGTGTCTCGCCCGCCCTTGGGCCTTGAAAGTCACCTAAGGTACTGAGGGAGCGTCGCCATGGCGCACGCCGCAGCCAGCATCAAAAAAGCCCGGGTGGAGATGGAGCAGGCTCCAGACCTGAAGGCGCTGGAGAAAGCCCGCGAGAAAAGGAGGCGCTCACGGGAGAGAGCAGAGCGGAGGCGTAAGGTAATGCAGACGGCTGGAGCCTCGGAGACGCCGGTCCTTCTGCATCCTCTCTCACATCTGTCATCATCCATCATCTACCTGTGCGAGGAGCGCTCATTAGCTTATCACTTTCTATTCTGTGTACTCTTATTTATTTATTTTAGGGTGTCAGGATCATCTCGTTCTGTCCTCGAGTGTTTGCTCATGCCAGCCTTTCCAGGTGTGATGTCGCATCCAAACCGTCACGGATGATTTCATTTCACTCTCACTCATAATTGTGTGTGATCATCTTTAAATGTCATTGTGTGTCTCATTCATGGCGACGTAAATATGCCGGGCAATAGCTTCTAGAATATTTACTCTGGTAGCGTCTTTGCAGTGGGCATGAGACGCACACGCTTAAAACAGGATTGTGGTCGCTTGTTGTAAGGTCTAAGGAAATCTCTCATTTCATGAAATAAATCATTCTGTATTTTTTGTTTGGTCTTTACATCATTGTCATGCACACCAGCTCTCTTCACGTATTTATGCGGCACATCTTCACAAATCCTCAGTCTTTACTGTCTGGATAGGCCAGTCTTGGCATTTGACCGCCGTCAGTTGTGTTGTTGTGTAAGAGAATCAAAAGCTCTTCAGCTTCGTGCAGCGAACAACTACATAGGCCAACATTCTGATGTGTGTTTGACAGGATCATACTGAATCTGTGTGTTTGTGTACGTGTTTGTGTGTACGTGTGTGTGTGCGTGTGTGCGTGTGTGTGTGCGTGTGTGTGTGTGTGTGTGTGTGTGTGTGTGTGTTTGTGTGTGCGTGTGCGTGTGTGTGTGCGTGTGTGTGTGTGTGTGTGTGTGTGTGTGTTCTTGTGTGTGTGTGTGTTTTACATATTCTATAAATACTTGTCTGTAAAACAAAGAAACTCTGTTTCCAAGGTGATTTTCAATCTTTAATGCTGATTTCAACAATAAAACATTTCTAGATGAATTTAGAAGCTCATAGCTTTATTTCCTGTTAAGCTGATCTCTGATATGTGTTTTCTGATATCAGCGGTCTTGTTGAAATGCTTATCGCATTGGTAATGTGTTTGCAAACTGCATTAATGTCTCATGAAGGGAAGATTTAGGAAGGATGTTTGAATGTCTTCCAAACCCGAAGCAGCATTTCCTGTAAAACTGTTGCATGCCAACAAATCATGTGTTTCTAAATCTTTGTGTAATTATTTTGGCTGTTGCATTGATCATTGACCCAAAGACATAAGAGAACACATCAGAGTTTATGAACAGAGAGCTCTCCATCATTTATAATGAAGATTTGTGTGAGGTCGTGTGGGTCAGTCAGCTTTCTTCTTCTTACTTCAGTTTATACTAAAACTGTAACGTGTTAAAGTTAACTTTAAGTGATAAAATGTTGTATCTCATGTATATTTTTTTCTTCATTATCCTTTAAGATGAAGTTGATGTGACTAGTGTTGCCAGGATACCAACATTTTGACTTCAATACAATGTCTACATGAAATATTTCGTACCAATATCAAAACCATACTTTGGGATATGTATTACTACACAAGTGATGGAATGGGTCAAGCCCTTCTATACTTCAGCACACTATTGTGCTGTAAAGGCTAATAATTATGTATTTCAATAAATGTAAGTTTCATATTTACAGTCGATATTTGTGATAAATATTATTCCTTAGTAAAATAACATTTATGTTGCTTTTTCCTTATTCGACACTTTAAGTTTTGTAACACTAAATGTAAAACAGATCCACCAAACCAAACCGAACCTTATCTTTTTTCTGTTTAGTAATTTTAATTTGTCCGGTGATGGTTGGAACATTTTTAAACAAGAGAGATGGTAACAATACAAACATCACAGAGTTTATTTTAGTCTTTTCTAAAATAATCTAACTCACTAACTCACTACTTTTCTAACCTACTCACTCTATCAAAATTTTTTTTTTAAATAAATAAATAAATAAATAAAATGTATATATATACTTTTTGTAACTTCGCTCTCTGTGTAACTTGGTAGCATTGTTGTAGCACTTGTTCATCTATTGTTGTATCGGCTATTTACCGCTTCATTGTCTCCTCGACTATTGTAAGTCGCTTTGGATAAAAGCGTCTGCTAAATGACTAAATGTAAATGTAATGTAAATGTCTTTTCATATTTCAGGAACCTCTTTAAAAAGCATTGACCAAATACAGACATTTACGGGTTAAATGCTTAGAATATTGTGTATGTAGACAGTGTTTGACACTGATGGGAGAGAGGTTTTCCAAGGATAAATATACCGGGTTTAGACTATAGCTTAACCACATCATCCCTAAATGCAGCCATGATAACACCGTAAGCCAGTCCTGACCCCTGACAGCCCTTAACCTCATAAACCATGGTTTTATTAGAGAAAAGTCACAATGATAGTCAGGCAGTTTGATCACTATCTGGATTTCCTGACCTGTGACTGTAGTTAAGATACAACCTAAATATTCCTGTAGTTGAATCGTGATCCTGTGATGATGATTACGGTCAGGAGGGCTTTCAGTTCCGCAGACATGAAGGACTTTCAGGGCTTTAGAGTTGTATTTTTTGCAGAGTTGCTATGGAAACAGACACTTTATTCGATTAGTTTCGTAATGCTGTAGATTAAATGTTTCCGATGTATTGCAGACAGAATTGAGCCCGCAGAATGAAGGTTTGAATGAAAATGTATATTATTGATAATTATTATATCATATGTCAGCAGCTCGTATGAAAGTTCACTGTAAATCATATGGATTAACGTTTGGTCTTTATACTTATGTTATTAAACTATTAAGTACACTGAAATGCTCTGAGATATTTATATTCTGAAATGATACAGTTGACTTCTGTTCAAAGCCAAACAGACGCATAAAAGTTGGGACCCGAGACAGGAATATATGAGATTTAATGATTGACCAAGAAATGGCCTCGTCTCCCCATAGCAACCTCGCAGAACACCTTAGCAACGTCATAGCCATGAGCCATAAAACATTCCAAGAACACATCAGGAAATCTATAAATCTATTAATGTTTGTGTTGTTAAGCATGCGGAATAATTGTGTTTTGGTTGTGAGCTGTGCCCACCCGCCATATGGTTTGCCACAGATTAGATGTTTTTTGTCTGTCCGGTCCACAAGCTTACATCCTTGGGTTTAGAAGCAGCGGGGGAAATTGAAATCAAATCCTCTCTTAGCAAAAGAACATGATGTTTGCTCGGTATAGGGGCGGGGTTTAACGTAAAGGGTGGAGCTATAAATAATCAATTATTTGTTTTTAAGGATTTATTAGTTTTGTCTGCTATTTATTCTTCATATTGTTTGTTAAATGCGGCATAATAAACAGGAGATTTGTTAAGATTTGACAATCTTGCTCTTATTGAAATGAAAATATTAACAGATAGTGTACTATGTCACGAATGTGAGTTTGTGTTGCGCTCAGTGGAGGTCGGATCGGAGGTGAAACCAGGCCATTTACATCCCAACACAGATCTGAACAATAAAACCTGAGGAATGACAGCTCAGTAGACAACGGATAAAATGTAGGACTGATCAATAAATAGATCAATACATTCATTTATTCAAAATCAATACAATCACTAAACTGAATGTTTATGCCTAATGCAATTGTGTTGAAAGTTGAGTTCTCTTATCAACATGATCAAAACTTTTTTATTCAAAATGACGTACAATAAAAAGTCAATTAATGTTGTATAATATAAGCTTTTTTTGTTTCTTGTCTTTTGAAACACAAATGACTTTGAATGATCTCTACACACACACACACACACACACACACACACACACACACACACACACACACACACACACACACACACACACACACGTACACACACGCACACACACGTACACACACACACACACACACACACACACACACACACGTACACACACGTACACGCACGCACACACACACACATACACACACGTACACACACACACACGTACACACACACACACGTACACACACACGCACACACACCTGACATCATAGATACTCATGTTGACACATTCTTTAATGCAAATTTGACAGAAGCACTCTTGTTAACCTGATCCTCTGTAACCGTTGGATCACCGGACCCTCACCAGGGCCGTAAACTCCCACCTTTCCTTCCTTTTTTAGCAATGCCACCCTCAGTGCCCCCACCATTGACATAGCTGGGATAGTGGGTCAAAAATAGCCAGGGATCATATTAGCAATGAAGAAGAAGCATTGGCACTCCGTAAAGATCCACAGGGTATCTGTCAGAAAGAGTGGAAGGGATTTTGGAGTTTTTACCGGGCCCAGGAATGGGGGGCATGAGGAATAGTCTGTTTTGAGTGTTTCAGGATGATTACTTCTCGGTGCACATTTGTTTGTTCATGATGGGCAATGCAGCGATGCGTAAAGCACAACAAGTCGAGGATCCTGCAGATGAAGCTGCTTTGACAGACATCCAATCAGGCCAAAGCGAAAGCATGGAATCAGTGGTGAGATTACAGGAACCATAACTGATGAACATGACCGTGGTTCCGCTTTATAAGATTATGATGTTTAGTTTCTTGTGAAGTTATTCTGTAGGTTTAAGAAGAGGCATTGCTATAGCTGGGAATATTAGATGGTACTGAATGATGAATGCAGTTTATCGAAAAGTAAGGCTCCGGAAATTGGCCCTGTTGACCCGTAGAACCGTTCCCACATGGGACGGCACTGCTGTTTGTTTCAGAAAGGACAGTTAGAGGTGAGCTTGTAGGACTGGGTTTGGACTGGTTTATGAGGAAATTAAAGTGTGTGTCTTGTGTATTAGAAAAGTGTGCCCGAAAAACACAGTTGTATTGTTCACGTATAGTGAAATTCATCTATTGTATTGTGACTTGTATTGTATCTGAATGTGACAATATATCATACAGTTATTTTAGTTTCATAACACTTCTCTGAAGGCCAGGACTGATGATGCAACATCGTTTGGAATGTTATCCGTCGATACATGTGTCTTATAAATTGAAAGGAATTCAAGATTTTCAGATAAAACTAACACTGCGTTTCTTTACAAGTGAATGTGAGTTGTTTTTCATCTTTTGTAGTCGTGTCTCATTGAATTAAGTTTAGATAACCTGCAGACTTGACTTAATAAATAGTTTCTTATTGTCGGTACATTTCTGTGTGCATCTGTTGTAGTAAACCACGTTATGAACTGGCGCAGACGTGCGGCACACATCTCAGGGATTTGGGCTCTTTTATGGCATTAAAAATAAAAAGTCCGTTTCCATGGTAGCTATAATCCTGCCGTGACCTTTATATGAATATGTGGATCAAAATTATGATGTGAAGTTATGGAACATAACATGTACTGATGTACGTGAGGATGAGGTTTGAAAGCGGTTGAAGTGCAAAAAGAAAATTGTACTTTCAATCTGATTATGAAATCAGTATTGAGATGAGAAAGGTGTGTGTGTGTGTGTGTGTGTGTGTGTGTGTGTGTGTGTGTGTGTGTGTGTGTGTGTGTGTGTGTGTGTGTGTCTGTCTGTCTGTCTGTCTGTCTCTCTGTCTGTCTGTGTGTGTGTGTGTGTGTGTCTGTCTGTCTGTCTGTCTGTCTGTCTGTCTGTCTGTCTGTCTGTCTGTCTGTCTGTCTGTCTGTGTGTGTGTGTGTGTGTGTGTGTGTGTGTGTGTGTGTGTGTGTGTGTCTGTGTGTGTGTCTGTCTGTCTGTCTGTCTGTGTGTGTGTGTGTGTGTGTGTGTGTGTGTGTGTGTGTGTGTGTGTGTGTGTGTGTGTGTGTGTGTGTGTGTGTGTGTGTGTGTGTGTGTGTGTGTGTGTGTGTGTGTGTGTGTTGTTTGATATGCGATGGTTGCTTTCTACTCTATTAAGTATTAACAGTAATAAATGACAGTCAGTCCTCTTGTGTTTAGTTGTGTAGGTCTATGAAGAATCCGAGTTCACAGAATCTTTCACAAACAACCACACAAAACATTTACCTGCTGATAAAAGCAGACGCTTTTGTTCAGGTTGAACATTTCATCATGTCGGTGTTTTGGCATTAATCCCATCCTTATATCGCTCTTGTGAAGTGTGATGTTATGTTCTGCTGCAGTATTCAGAATGTTGTACATCATAACTTCTGTGTCCTTGAGATTTCTGCAGAATATCATCTCATACCATTAAATCCTCCCGAGAACTCAATTCTTACCTTATAAACAGAAATGTTATGTCCGTGCCAATACAAGAAAAATCTAAAGAATAGAGACCTGCGATGGTTTAGCTTTTCTATTCTCTTCATTGTGAAATGATAGGAAATGTTGTTGAATTGTGCTCTCAGTCACATGCCCTCAGCATAGATGATAAAATAATTTTATATAAATCATTATAAATGATAACAATAATCTGTATAACTTAATGTATAACTTTTTGTTTATATAATTGAAATTATGTTTATGAATTAAATGTACAGGATAATTCTAAAGAACACTTAAAATAATTGAATGTTGTTTTGTAATTAAGAAATGGGTTTTTATCTGATTTTATGTGTTTTTTAGTTACATTTTCTCATCTCAAGCACTCGATACACATCTTCAATAATTAAACGTTTAATAGCAAAAACTCTCTAGTTTCACTATTTATTTTTCCTCTTAGAGACATTATGTTTTCAGCAAAAACAGACATTCAACAATTCCTTTTATCCTATTCATTATATCTCTATGTAAAAAAAATATTTATTAAATTCTTAGGAATGGCAGCTTTTTATTTTATTTTTCATTTAAATGCATATAACTTTGTCCAATAAGAGAATGTGGTTTCTGATGTATGGACATATTTGGTATAAATTCTTTTTGGACACAGGCTGAATATTTCAGACATGTAGTTATTTGAAAGACGGACTTGATCGCTGGTCTCTGGGGATGGTGAGCTGGTATGAGAATCTGTCCAAGTAGTTGTCATGCAACACTGAATTATTCATAAATCCTTCATGAAGGAACAGCACAATGAATAAATGCTTTCTTCTGTCTTACTGACTTTTACACTGTGGCAGAATATAGTTAGAAAAAGTAATGGTTTTCACATGCAGAATCATATGCATTTTATTACACTACCGGTAGTGGGAAACTTAATCTATTCCCCATAATGACAATCAAAACTTAAGTTATTTAAGTAAATGAAAATGTCAAATATTGACACTACTGAACTAGATTTGTAAGAGTAACAGATGTCCCCGTGTGGGACCCTGATATCAAGAGTTCTGTCCCTTAATAGGGAGCATTAGTAGAGTCAGAAAGCTGGACGCCTGCGATACTGAGACAGGTTTCATCACACTCACAACAGGACATCTGAGAAAAACACGTGAAACTGCCAACTTACTTCAGTCTTCACTTCACACACTTCTACTACACATATAAAATGTCTACTTTTCCCATTTTCAATATTTTCATTTTGACTTCTTCCACATATAAAAACGTTGTAGTGTACATTTCCAGCATTTCTTCTCCTTCAGTTTACTGTAAAGTATTTCTAGAGACAGAAGTGTTATTTAAACGTACCATAGTAATATTCCCTACATAAAACCACAGACTATATAATGATTTACTACACTACACAACAGTTGATTATAGTAACAACTAAAGTATGTGTGAGAGTTTGGGTAATAGCACAGAATAAAAAATACAGTATTAAAAATACACAAACAAACAATATGCAACAAGAACAACAACAATACAAAGTTGTATAGAGACTGTGTGTGTGTGTGTGTGTGTGTGTGTGTGTGTGTGTGTGTGTGTGTGTGTGTGTGTGTGTGTGTGTGTGTGTGTGTGTGTGTGTGTGTGTGTGTGTGTGTGTGTGTGTGTGTGTGTGTGTTTGTGGTGTGTGGTGTGGGTGTGTGTGTTGTTGTTGTTGTGTGTGTGTTGTGGTGTTGTGGTGTTGTGTGGTGTGTGTGTGTGTGTGTGTGTGTGTGTGTGTGTGTGTGTGTGTGTGTGTGTGTGTGTGTGTGTGTGTGTGTGCGTGCGCGTGCGCGCGCGTGCGCGTGCGCGCGCGTGCGTGCATGTGCGTGCGCGTGCGCGCGCGTGCGCGTGCGTGCGCGTGCGCGCGTGCGTGTGCGCGCGTACGTGTGTGCGTGTGCGCGTGTGCGCGTGTGCGTGTGTGTCGTCTCTCTGCTGAGCTCTGAATGCTGCACTGCAGTTTCATACAGCTTGCAAATCTCTTTTTATGCACTTGACAAACTGCAATGTAGACCTTGTCGGGATCTTGTGAGGCTTTTATTTGCGGTCTCGTTAATAAACAGGATGATTTATGATTTAGAAAATAAAGGTTGCAAATATAAGCACCAATGACACCACACAGGTGTTGTACTGCATTGGCTTAAACTCACACTGTTGCCTGATCATTGGGTGATTGTATATTTGATTTTATAATTTGGTGCTGCTGATCAAAAAATTGTGTTTATAAGAATGTTTGAAACATTTTGTTTTCAAATTTGTCTGATTTAAACACATCGTGTGAAATAAATTTAAGCTATAATAATGACACTTTTTCTTGTTTTTTGCAGTCGGACAGTAACACTAGTTTTCTTCGAGCTGCCCGGGCTGGAAATATCGACAAGGTGCTGGAGTTTCTGAAGGGTGGCATCGACATTGGCACCTCCAATCAGGTGAGTTCTCAGTTTTATTCTGTTATCAATCCTTATGGAATGATATTGAGTAACCTCATGCTTTTACAATCTTAAAGGCTTAGTTTGCTCTTTTCAATCTCGGATATTATGTATTTTTCTTATTTACTTTATGTATGTAACTTTTTTTTATCCAGTATGACCTCAGCCATACATTTAATCTGTTTTTGTCTTTTATGGGTACAAGAACAGCTCTGTCCTATGATCATGTAGATTATCATGGATTTTTCTATGTAATCTTAAGAACCATTGGATTTAAAATGCATCTTGATGGACCTCCCTCTGAAGTCAAGACATGTTTGTTCCAGAAGACATGTTTTATTTCTCATAGCATGATTCTGTGTACGTACCGTGTCCTTCATTGATATGTGGGATTTTAGCCTTTGCGAGGGATCAGATTTTGATATCTCTGATGTCCTGGTGTTTCATCAGATCTCCTGAGACTTTGCTGTTATTTCAGGAGCTCTGTTATCAAATGCCACGCTCGTGTTAGCAGTCTCATGTTATGCCATCTCTGCTATGACAACAGCGCCTGTGTTGTCTGATAAACAACAAGCACATGCTTCATAATCTCAGAGTTATCAGATATCACCTGACTCACTTCTACAGCGCAGTCCACATGAGCATCTAGAGGTTCAGAACATTTACTATAAGAAGGCCGACACACAAAAATGAAGATACCACCTCAATTTTAGATGGACGTTTTGGTCTGTGACAGAGTCAACAGTAATGTGAAGGAATGACAACAAACTTAGAAAGGTCCAGCTATATATGCATATATATATATATATATATATATATACCTTTTGTAGTATATATAATATATATATATATATATATACCTTTTGTAGTATATATAATATATATATATATATATATATATATATATATATATATATACCTTTTGTAGTATATATAATATATATATATATATATATATACCTTTTGTAGTATATATAATATATATATATATATATATATATATATATATACCTTTTGTAGTATATATAATATATATATATATATATATATATATATATATATATATATATATATATATATATACCTTTTGTAGTATATATAATATATATATATATATATATATATATATATACCTTTTGTAGTATATATAATATATATATATATATATATATATATATATATATATATATATATACCTTTTGTAGTATATATAATATATATATATATATATACCTTTTGTAGTATATATAATATATATATATATATATATATATATATATACCTTTTGTAGTATATATAATATATATATATATATATATACCTTTTGTAGTATATATATATATATATATATATATATATATACCTTTTGTAGTATATATAATATATATATATATATACCTTTTGTAGTATATATTATATATATATATATATATATATAATATATATATATATATATTTTTGACATTTAAACGTGTAATATTATGTTCACATAATACATTTTTGAAATGAACATTTTACTGAAAATTCAGAAAAACGAACAAATGAAGCTTTGATTTCCGTGGCTGGAAAGAAAAAGTAAAAGAAATCTTTAAGATTTGAAGTGTAAAGGAATAGAAGATTATAAGATGCTCTCTGTAATGTAGTCTTGGACAGTAAACACTTGTTCTTGAGATTTCTTTGTAAAAGGGTTTCCTTCCAAAAGAAGACTTTCCACAGCTCGTCCAAACCAACCGAAACCCATCAGAGTGTTAACACGATACTGTATGTGTTAGGAAATGATGTGATGTGTCGTTTAGAGTTGTAGAAGAAATCACACGTTGAAACACCCTTTCTAGCTCGCTCATTGAAAGTGATAGGATCGGAGTTGTCCCACATGACAGAGTGACTTTTAAAACCACGTCGTGTTGTAAAGAAGCCAGCAGTGGACATCTTCTAACTCGTGACTCGTTTCTTATTTCATTAACACCCCTCGCACATCAGAGCTTGCCGAATACATCTGCCATTCTACAATATTTAATCAACATTAACATGAGCTTACAGTCGTAATGAATATACAAATCTTGGGATGGATGAGGAGGTATATGCCAGATCTCATTCTTAATGTTAGCTGGATAATGAGTTTCTAACTTCAATCTCTGACCATTGCAGAATGGCCTCAACGCTTTACACCTGGCAGCGAAGGAAGGACATCTGGATTTGGTCCAGGAGCTTATGGACAGAGGATCTTCAGTGGATTCTGCAACAAAGGTAAGGTTTTGAAGGATGTAGTGACTAATCCATGTTGAAATAAGCCGTGTAATTAATTAATATATTTAAACTATTATTGTGCAAACTGTTTTTTTTAATAAAAAAGTATAAAATATGTAATATCAATGGATGACTAAAGAGAAGTTCTCCAGGAATCGATGTAAAAGTAATGACAATTATTATATAGTATTTATTTATTTTGTGGTCACAGTTGATTAGTTTGGATGAGTTTTATTATTCTTCTACAATATGTGAGTATGTGATCTTAATCAAATAATAATTGTAAAAAAAATGGAGTTGTTGTTTTGTTGTTTTTTTATTTTACTTGCATTTGACTTTATAACTGCTTACATATGTGTTGTGCTGTGATGAGTTTACGTTATTCTCTATGGAAATATCAATAATAAACTCATGTAACCTTTGACGTGTTCTTAATAGAGAACTTGATACTCGTGTCACATGAATGGAAAGACAGCAATGCGAATTAACTTTGACCATAGAGTGTGTTCTATATAGATATAGTATTTGAAACAAAAGTATTAAAACAGTTTTTAAAAAGTTTAAATTTTCCAGATGTTTCATCTGAGAAATGCTTCTTATTTTATTTCTTATTTTTTCTTTTTACCGCACAACTTATTTATTATTTTTTCCTGTCATTTGTTTGAGACTAGTTATAGCTTAGAGAACTATAAATAGCATCATAATACCTCACAGTAAAGACATCGGGATCACATGTGGATTGTGTTTGTTGGGCTCACAGAAAGGCAACACAGCTCTTCATATCGCTTCACTAGCAGGACAAGCAGAAGTGGTGAAGATCCTGGTGAAGAGAGGAGCGGACATTAATGCACAGTCTCAGGTACCAACATTTATACTTGAGAAACGCTTTTCCCTTAAAACTGAATGAAATAATAATAATCGGCTTGTGTAGAATGGATTCACACCGCTGTACATGGCTGCTCAAGAGAATCATATAGATGTGGTGAGATATCTTTTAGAGAACGGAGGAAACCAGAGCACGGCTACAGAGGTAAAGTCTCTGATTCTTTGTTCAAGGTTGGCTTTGGAGAACGTGATCATTCGATGTTCCTCTTCTTGCAGGATGGCTTCACACCTTTGGCTATCGCTCTTCAGCAAGGTCACAATCAGGTGGTGTCTATCCTTCTGGAGAACGACACTAAGGGTAAAGTACGTCTGCCAGCTCTGCACATCGCCGCCCGTAAGGATGACACCAAATCTGCTGCCCTGCTGCTACAGAACGACCACAATGCAGATGTGCAGTCGAAGGTAAATCTATGAATCAACAATGAAATGAGAAGAACAATAAGGACTTCTTTTTTTCAGTAATGTAGTTCAGTTTGTGACTTCATTTAAGCTGCAAGCTGTAACTTCTTTAAGATGGAAACAAACAAAATAGTTTGAAAAATGTTCAACCAAGCTTGCGCGAGCCGGGTTTAATTCCGGTCTTGAACATCCTCTCTTGATCCTGCTTCCCTCTCTCTACCCGATCTTCTTTTATCCGGTCCCATTAAAGAGAAAAAATATATTTTGCAAGAAAACAAAGATGTTAAATCACAAATTATAAGAGAGGATTAGTGTTGAGTTGCATGTGTGTAATTATTGTGATTAAGAAAATCAATGTGACGACTCTTTGCATGTTCTAACAGATGAAGCATCTTGTTCTCTGACACGTCTTGTACTTTGGTCCGTGGTGTCACGCGTGTATCTGACCTCATTCATGTTGTTCTCTGTGTTGTTCATTAATGATGGTGTGTGTCTGTGTTTCTCTGCAGTCTAAGTGTGCCTGTGTCCTGTGTATCCATCCAGATGCTATTCGGGTCTCACAAATTTATCTCTTTATATCCATTTCTCTATGTCATCAGCACTTTCTGCTTTAGTCTGTAAATAACGCGCTTCTCGTTTCTGTTAACATACAAGGACAGCATGTGTCTGCAAAATATGCATGACAGGTCAAGTTTTTGAGAGAGAGTGTGTGTGTGTGTGTGTGTGTGTGTGTGTGTGTGTGCGTGTGTGTGTGCGTGTGCGTGTGCGTGTGCGTGTGTGTGTGTGTGTGTGCGTTTGCGTGTGTGCATGTGTGTTTTTATGTTTAGATTCATTTCTTTTAAAAGGTTTGACAATGAAGTTTTAAGACGACTGTTTATTTCTGCGTGCTTGTTCTAGTGAAGCATCAGTTTTATGCTTTTAGCATGATTTAAAATGCATTGAGAAATGAAAATGAATGTGCATGCACACGTTGTCTATATGAATGTGTGTGAAATATATAACAAACACTTTCTTCCTCCCTGTTTTTCTGCGTCAGATGATGGTTAATAGGACCACTGAGGTAGAGATATTTATCCAGTTCCTCATCTTTGACATTAAGAGCTTTTTATTTCCTCACTTTTGGCATGTAGAACTCGCCTGGTCTCTCAGAAGCTATTTTGAGATATGTGCATGGCAGGGGCTTCTCATCTCAGCATCATCCACAGCCCTCTTGCATATGTCACATATCCGTGTGTGTTTGTGAAATGATTTTAATGTGACTGCGGTTTGTAATTGTCTTTTCTGCTTTGATTTATCTTGCTGATAAATGACCTGAAAGGTCAATAGTGCAGACAATGTCTGTAATCTTCTCCATCATAAGATTTCAGTCTCTCTGTCGTTCGTCTATTATCAATGATTGTTATAAGATTTTTACACTAGGGTTTGCTTAAGAACGCTTTTTAAAAAATGTCAGACAGTTTAAAACATCTGTCTCCTGGGTTGACTTTGATACTGAAGATACACATCTGCCCTTCCAAGTTTAAGGTCACTTTTGTATTCATTTTATATTAAAACTTTAACTTTGACACATTTAAAGTTTGGTTGTTTATAAAGGAAAGAAATGGAAACTTTGCTATAGTAGTCTTTACAGAAATGCTGTCTTGGCGTGTTTCTTTATGAGATCTCATCTTGAGATGCTCTCTAAACTGTATTTAAGTTCCTAATTATTTTAAGACGTACGGTAATAGAGACTTACTTTTATCAAGTATCTGTTATCTTGTTTTTACAAGGTACATTTTTGGAAAAAAACATTCTTAAATATTTAAATGTGAAACAACAACATTCATTTACAATACAGATCATTTAAAATAAGTTTTATTTGTAAACAAAAAAAATTGTTTGTAGTTTTTAGCGCCACATTATTCCACACATTCAGACACAAATGTACATCTAAAGCTTAGTACAGTCATAAAAATATTTTGTTGAAGTGACCGTAAACTTTGGCGAGCTGTTGTATTCAGAGATCCTCTCGCTCAGGGCACAGAAACACACTTCAGTGGAATGGACGTTTATTTCATTACTTTTATCCTAAAGGTCAAATTGAGTCCAGCGGCATGAAATGACCTGTTAACATCATCCGAACGATTGCATTAAGCTCTTTAATATAATAACATCTCTAGCCTGCTTTTAAATGTATTATGAACGATAAATCATTCTTTATTTCCATTCATCCGTCCAGCAGAAATGAAGTGACACGTATCGATCTGTTCCTATGTGATGTTTTATGTCTAATTATTCCATTTTGATGATTGTTACCTAATGTCTGGATGTATGAATGAACGAATGAAATACTTTAAATCAAGAGTTTAACATTAGTGTTTGATCAAATGTGATCAGGTATATATTTAAGGACGATGCACAGCATGCTGCATGGCAGACGTGATTTTGATTTGCCTAGCTTTGAACATGTTTCACACAGTCTGTATATTCTTCACACCTTTGTAAATAATGTTTTCACATTAAATCGGACCCTGACTTTCAGAATGGGAAGGTAAGGCAAGAATTTCACGTATTCAAACTCCTCTAGATCTCTACCTTTAAACTCCTGACATTACGACTGATTTGATCCACATACTGCACCTTTGTGTTTGAAATGTTACTTTTGCTTTATATGTTTTCATTTATTTCCCATTCATTCTACTAAAACAGCATCAACTGAGATTTTCTATGTATCGTGCATTGTTATACTTCTTAACATCTTTCTTTTTGTTCTTTCTTCCTCGGTTTTGGCTTCTTTTCGGTTTGCACGCTCATGTGTTGAACTTTGACCTCTCTCACAGTTTATATGCGTGTTTGTGTGTTTGTTAGCAGTCGTGATAAAAAAAGAATTCATATCGTTTTCCTCTAGCTGAGACGCCGGTGCTCTTCATCACTTTTCAGTGATCGTTCACGTTTTCAGTGTGTTTGCTGCATGTGTTTTAAAGAGAATCAGGTACCACTAACTGCAGATGTCAGACCAGCGTTATCATTGGAGGTTTAAATGGGTTCGGGGCGGTCCGCTGGCTCCAGATCAGCATTTATTGGCAGCTTGGCTCTGAAGCATGTTTCGGCAGGGGTGTTGCTTCCCCTCTCATGTGTTTTGGGTGTTGTTTTTTGTCGTTCTCGTAGAGTGGATTCACACCGCTGCACATCTCTGCTCACTATGGCAACGTGAATGTGGCGACCCTGCTGCTCAATCGAGGGGCTGCCGTGGACTTTACAGCCAGGGTGCGTCCTTATGGTCCACGGTTATTTCAAAATGAATTTAGCCAAGTCGGTGTTGAAGAATGTGAAAAATAAGATGTCATTGCATATAGGAATACAGTCATCATTTCACCCATATTTGACATGGTTTTATATCTTAACAGAACGGGATCACTCCTCTACATGTGGCGTCTAAAAGGGGAAACACTAATATGGTCCATTTGCTGTTGGACAGAGGAGCTCTGATTGATGCCAAAACGAGGGTCTGTTTCTTTTCCACTTTGAGTTTGTGACGCACAATTTAATGTTTGAAAAATGGTAGGGCTCTACGAAGCCCACATGCTCCTAGAACTCCATTTAAAGGGATATTTCATCCAGAAATAAAAATTCTTTCTCACATTTTAGTATTAAACCTGTATACAGTTGTCTGTTCTGATGAACATAGAGAAAGAGATTTCGAAGAATGTAGGACGGTGAAAAGGTCGGAAGTTATTTTACCTATCATTGTAATTTAGGTTAGGTTAGTCAATGAGGTCCAAAAACTGTTTGGATAGAAGCATTCTTTCAAATATCTCTTTCTGAGTGCAACCAAACACATTTCTTTACATGTTTAGAAAAACTAGAGGGCGATTAATTCGTGAAAGAATTTTTGTGTAAACTATTCCGTTAAAGATGTTAAATTTATGTAAGGTCCATTTCAAATGTAATACAACATTTAATTAAGTGAAAACAGGTACTTTTACAATTTAATAAACATGAAAGAAATTGATACATTTCATCCAATTCAATTTGATATTAGTTTTGAAAAAACGAAATATATTTTTTTGTCTATAAAATTTAATTTCAAGAAAATGAAGCAAATACCTTTTATGATTATTCAAAACATTTCAAACAAGCTTTTCCATACTTCGGCTTGTGCTGTACTGTATGGTCATTAAAATGTGTGTGTGTGTGTGTGTGTGTGTGTGTGTGTGTGTGTGCGTGCGTGCGTGCGTGCGTGCGTGCGTGCGTGCGTGCGTGCGCGTGCGTGCGTGCGTGCGTGCGTGTGTGTGCGTGTGCGTGTGTGTGTGTGTGTTGTAGGATGGTCTCACACCTCTACATTGTGCTGCGAGGAGTGGGCACGACACAGCTGTGGAGCTCTTATTGGAGCGAGGAGCTCCCATGCTGGCCAGAACTAAGGTACACATGTTACACAACCAATGACACACAGCCATAACCTTAATATCAATATTCGACATTGTGTGTGTATATAGAAAGACATGCATAGAAACTTTAGATTTAACTGGTCATCCGCTCTGTCCTAGAAGTACTGCCACACAACCCAAAGAATAACTTTGTAACATAAGGGATACGTTGATGCTAAAGATATTTTTACTTTTTGTTAGAATGGTTTATCTCCGCTTCACATGGCAGCGCAGGGGGATCATGTTGAGTCTGTCAAACACCTGCTTCAGCACAAGGCTCCTGTCGATGACGTCACACTGGACTATCTGACCGCCCTGCATGTCGCTGCACACTGTGGTCACTACAGAGTTACCAAACTCCTGCTGGACAAAAGAGCCAATCCGAACGCCCGAGCCCTGGTACCCGAACTTCTTCTACTGCATCACCTGTTGATAAGTTCTCATCTCTTATTCTGACCGTTGGTTTCTTTCAGAACGGTTTCACTCCGTTACACATCGCCTGCAAGAAAAACCGAGTGAAGGTGATGGAGCTCTTGGTGAAATATGGCGCGTTCATTCAAGCCATCACTGAGGTACAAGCACACACACACACCGGAAACCAAACCAGCTGATTTGAAAAAGGATTTGACTGATGTGTTTCTCTATAGTCGGGTCTCACACCCATCCACGTGGCAGCGTTCATGGGTCATCTGAACATTGTCCTTCTGCTCCTGCAAAACGGAGCTTCACCTGACGTCAGCAACATTGTGAGTCTATTTTAGAATATAAAAGACCATCCATGCCAGTTCCCTCTTTGCCCATCACATCATAGGGTCGTCAGCGGAGGGCAAAGGTTAAACATGAAATGAACCGTGTTTGTGTGTTTCTGATTCAGCGAGGAGAGACGGCTCTACACATGGCGGCACGGGCTGGGCAGGTGGAAGTGGTTCGCTGTCTGCTGAGGAACGGTGCCATGGTGGATGCAAGAGCGAGGGTGAGATGCACTTCCAAAACTGCTCACTCCTTCCCTACTTAACGTCTTCACTATTCACTATAGTGAATAGAGATTACTATATGATGATGAAGTTAGAGATGTTGTTACTGATGTAAAGGCCATGCATCAAATACTGAGAAGAGTTTTTGTCCTGAATATAATTTGATATAAAACAGCTTAGCTTTATGTTTTCTCCTCACTTTTTTGTATGAGTCGAAAGAAAAAGAAAAAAGCACCATTTTTATTTGCTGTTATGCTTATGTATTATTTTCAATAAATGTATGGGCTGGCAAGAGATTCACAATAAATGTTTGTGTTAACATAATACATGTCTGTGTACTGTGCATACACGTTTATATTTGAATATTTTTAAACAATTATTGAAAATATTAAATATAATCATTTAATAAAATATAATAACATACCATCATATAACAATAAATGTTCAGAATTTAAATGATTGTAACATATACATGTAACTATTTCCTTAATGTATATGTGTATATAGGTATGAGTGCTTAAAATACAAAATGAATACACACAGCAGACAGAGATATGTGAACACATCATTTTATTATGGACTTGACAAATCATTCAATGGCTCTTATGGATATATTTAGTATGAAATGATGTTTTTGAGGTTTTCAAGATTCAGTGACATGTTTCGTGGTCATCAGGAGGATCAGACTCCTCTTCACATCGCCTCTCGTCTGGGTAAGACTGAGATCGTTCAGCTCCTCCTGCAGCACATGGCTCACCCGGATGCGGCCACCTCTAATGGTTACACCCCACTTCACATCGCCGCCCGTGAAGGACATCTGGATGTATCTACAGTGCTGCTGGAGGCTGGCGCCGCACACTCTTTACCTACCAAGGTACAGAGAACACATGAGCGGGCTTTCCTTGCTATCGGAATAAGGTCTACAGACCATTCACATGTAAAACAATAATGGCATCTTGATTTATTCTGCATTCTAAAGACATGAGATTAGTGATGCTATAATTGTTGGCACTGTTTATAGAAGAATCTCAAGTTTCGTGTTCATGTGTATTGTGTATTTAAACATCTACAGAAAGGCTTTACTCCTCTACATGTGGCATCAAAGTATGGCAGTCTGGATGTGGCCAAATTACTTCTGCAGCAGCGGGCTTCTCCAGACTCGGCTGGGAAGGTAAACCAATAATCTCTTCTAACGCTCACCAAACAAAGACGAATAAAGCCTTCACATTATATTAAGATTATGTTGTAAATGTTAAAGAAACACAGCCTAATTCCTAGACTCTTGTTTAAAAGAAATACATTCAGGCTCTGTTGACCGCAACAGTACCGGTAAGCACATCACTTTCTGATACGAATTATTGTCTTATAAGATTAAAAAACAACAACGTTCTTTTCCTTTTCTTTGTTTAATAAGGAGCCGTGTTTAAAACGGCCCCGATGTTGTGTTCTAATATAAAAATAATACAAAACTGACCGACGTTTAACACTTTGTAACAGTCCCCTGTAACATGCTCTTTTCATCATGTGTGGTTGGCTTTAATGCTTATGTGATGCTAACAGTTCCCCTGTAATGATGCTGACCCCTCATCCCCGCAGAACGGTCTCACTCCTCTACATGTCGCTGCTCACTATGATAATCAGAAGGTGGCGCTCCTGCTTTTGGACAAAGGGGCATCTCCTCACGCCACAGCCAAGGTGAGGAGAGGTCATCTGACAAACCATGCCCAAAATACATTTCTTAACATATGTTACTTTAGAAAGCATAAGATATTAGACCTTGTTTTCCAAAAACTGAGTTTATTCCTTAAACAAAATAGAAATCTCCGGGTGGAGAAAAATTACATTATATACAATAATATTTATTTATTGTTAATTCTATACATGAATTACTTGCAGTGAATACACAGATGGTGAAGGTTTCTGTTATTTTTTAGTTTGTCCTTTTAGTTTTTGGTGTTTGATTTATTTTTTATTAAGTGTTTTATCAGTTTTGTATACACTTATTTGATTGTTATTTTAGTATTTATTTAGGGTTAAATTTCTAACACTTATGTTAGAACATAATTGAATATAATTAACAGTAAAGTTTTACGTGATGATAGTAAGAGAATAAATAAAAATATAGAATTCAGAATTTTGGTTTTTTATTATGCATTTTGTAAACACATTTATGAACTTAATAATAATAAAATACTTCTCGTATAATGTTGTCATGTTTTTACTTAAAACATGTAAGATTAGAATTCAGAGGAAGGTTATTTTCTTTCTTTCCTTTTATTCGAATGAAAAAACATCACACCATTATGTTTCAAGTTTGATTGTGAAGAAATGTATATCCTGTTTAAGAATGTTAGGATAAATGTGTCAATAGAACATACAAAGAATTCAACTTGCGCATTATACCAAAGTGATGTGTGTTCACAATATTTAATATTTATAGATTTGTCATTCCGGTTTTCATTTATCGAGCATTGTGTTTTATGCGTCAATTGGAATTCATGACATAACATCACGTGAGTGTGTGTTCGTGCAGAATGGATACACTCCTCTTCACATCGCTGCTAAGAAGAATCAGATGGAAATAGCCACAACACTTCTGCAGTATGGAGCAGAGACCAACATTCAGACCAAACAGGGTGTCACACCTCTTCATCTGGTATCTCAGGAGGGTCACAGTGAGATGGCCGCTCTTCTTCTGCAGAAAGGAGCTCATGTCACCGCTTCAACCAAAGTAAATCACCTAAAACTGTAATGTTATTGATTAAGAAAACCAGTAAATAGACATATTTTAATAGCAGAGGAGCTTTCTTCCCCTTATCAAAATTTCAACCTTGTTTAAATAAACGTCCGTTATAGGAATGTGTCGGTTATATTGTGAAGACCCATTTCAAACCATCTGTGTGGCTCCATCTGTTGTGTGTAATCTCTTTAAACTGGTATTTTTATCACATTGAGATGGCATCCAGGTACGCTGGCACAGAAGAAGATACTGAGACATTATGCAGTAGATGTCATTTCAATCTCTTTTCTTGTTATGGTGTGTTTCAGAGCGGTCTGACGTCCCTTCATCTGGCAGCACAAGAAGATAAAGTTGGTGTTGGTGAGATCTTAGTTAAACACGGCGGAAGCATCGACCAGCAGACTAAAGTGAGATATGTGTGATTGTATCCGGAAACCTTATAGTTCAGAAACCTGAATAACGTTCCTACTTAACAAAACGTCCTGACCTTTCAGTTGGGATACACACCTCTGATCGTGGCCTGTCACTATGGAAACGCTAAGATGGTTAACTTTCTGTTGAAAAGTAATGCCAGTGTCAACGCCAAAACAAAGGTCTCTCATTCACTCCACACACATAAGAATGACCACGCAGTGTTGGCTATTATTGTGACGTATAAATGTCTTTGTTCTTCTCAGAATGGTTACACACCTCTACATCAGGCTGCACAACAAGGCAACACGCACATCATCAATGTTTTACTGCAGTACGGAGCCAAACCCAATGCCATCACTGTGGTGAGTCAAAGATGACACCTGAAGACTTGAAGCTCACACACGTGTTATTTATCTGTCGCTGTCTTGTGTTTTATGAAGAACGGAAACACAGCTCTGGCCATCGCACGCCGTCTCGGCTACATTTCTGTGGTGGACACGCTGAAGGTCGTAACAGAGGAAATTATCACAACGACAACGGCAAGTTTCTTCTAAAACACGGAAATGCAATGATACGGGATGACTTTGACTATAATTTCACGGTTGATATTTTGCGTAGACGGTGACAGAGAAACACAAGCTGAACGTTCCAGAGACCATGACGGAAGTTCTGGATGTGTCAGATGAAGAAGGTGCGTGTGATGACATCACACACTTTAAAATACATGTGCTATGTGATCGTAAACACAGATTTGGTGTATCTCAGAACAAATTGAAAAGTTTCGTTCTCTGAAACACAATTATCGTTTAAATCTAGAATGTATTGTGAGTCAGATTGGATAAAAGCAATTTTGGTATGCATAAATATATTAAATGTAGTAATGTCCTGCACATAACATATCATTAAGGGATGCTGAAGTGTTTTATTGACATTTTGAATACATTATGTTTTATTGCATACTATACAGTATATCTATAGATTGTATATTTTTTATAGATTGTATATAAGTGTTAAATATATTGTTACATGTGAAGAACTGAAATTCATTTGGGATTTAAGATGATGCCATAATAGTAGGAATGTCCTGCAGTTGTTCTGCATGTGGATGATGGAGCGATGTCCGATGACTCCGTCGATTATGAAGGTATCGGTGTGTGAACCGAGTTTGTGTGATATTGCTTCACACTTTGAATGGAGGTTGATTTGAATTAACGCGCTTGTACTCTTCATTCAACACGTGTGTATTGCATGATGGGATGGTTTTTCTTAGTCAGCTCGGAATAACTATTCAACCCTGACGTGCAGACACCTTCTGCTGCCTATGTGTTTAATTAATATTAATATATAGAATATTAGTCTTAAAGGAATAGGGAAGCATTCTTACAAAACATGGCATTTCTTGTGAAATGCAAGGTTTGAAATGTTCTTGTTTTGTTTCTTTAAGATTAAGTTGTTTGCTGTTTCGTCACCGTATTCTCTTGCTGTTGTTATTTTTGTTGTTTTACGCCGCAGGCCAGTACACCCCTGACAGTCAAACCCTTCTGTTATCGTACAGTATGTCTGGATTTATTACTTACAGTCCTGCCTCTTGCTGGCCAGACATGAGAAGTGCAGCCGAACAGCTTCAGTTCTTTATTAGAACTTTATTTTAATGCTGTTCTAGACGCTTCGGTGTAGACTGCTGTGATACTCAAACATAGTGGCCTTGCTGAGATATTTCACTTTTAACTATCATGTTTATGGCAGTCATGTGACTGATGCGTGCATCCAACTGACATGAGAATATTTGACCGTTCAGGTGATGACACGATGACAGGTGATGGTAGTGAGTATCTAAGAGCCGAAGATTTAAGAGAGTTAGGAGATGATTCTCTCCCGGGACAGTTCCTGGACGGAATGGATTACCTGCGCTTCAGTTTAGAAGGTGGACGATCGGACAGGTAGATTTATTTGGATCATTCTGGAAATAATTATGCTATCATTAAGCGATGCTGAAGTGTTTTATTGACATTTTGAATACATTATGTTTTATTGCATACTATACAGTATATCTATAGATTGTATATTTTTTATAGATTGTATAGAAGTGTTAAATATATTGTTACATGTGAAGAACTGAAATTCATTTGGGATTTAAGATGATGCCATAATAAATGTTATTATAAACGAATATGTTTAAGTGTTGGACAGCAACAGTTCTGTATGTATAATGTATATGTATGCACTGGTTCTTCTTTCCATTAATGCATACATTTTGTAGTCGCTTGCAAAGGTACGTAAAGAATACAGCAGTGTCTTTTCATTAATATATTGGGAAATTATTAAATGAATACATTTTTATGATGTATATGTTGCTATATATATATGTATTTTTTTTTTATATTTTCCAGCAGTTTGGACAGATCCTACACACCCACTCACCAGGGTTACTACCCTGGAAAGCATTATGGGATGTTGGAGGAAATGATGTACAGTAACCAGGTATGTTTTAAAGTATTTGCAGATGTTATTTTGTGTCCCCAAATCTTTGTTCATAAAAAATACAAAGGAGTTTACATATTAAATATTACAACAAGTGTAGTTTTAAATGCATTTGATAATGTAATGTATACTGAATATTACGTAAATATAGCATATTTAGTTTCATTTGATTTTATTTCAAATTTTAATATGTAAAATATTTTAAAAAATTGCATTGTACAGAAAATTTTCTTTCAAAAATGTAAGTTTAAATTTGTTTGGACTGTTTATAGTTCTGTTAATATTATGTAAAGTACATGTGTGCACATGTTTTTCTTCTATAAAAATACACATACTATAATACCATACTAATTCACTCATTTTAAGATGGCTTTTGAGTTTGATTCTTCCAGATTCGTGATGTTATTTTCTGTCTTCAGGGTTACGGTAGAGAGAATGAGACAGAATGGGAAACAGAAAATCTGGACAACATCGCTCTGTCTTCAAGCCCGGCTCATTCTGGGTACACAACACACACACACGTCTGCTTTTCAACACCTGCATGTTTATTTCTTTATACAGATAAGAAGTTTACCTTATTTTAAATAAAACAGACTAACTCTTTTCCTAAAAGCATAACTTTATTTTTAATCACTAATGACTTTTTTATCATGAATGATCTTGAACAACAGTTGCCAGATGCTTCTTAATTTTTCAAGCTTTTCTCTCTCGCCCTCTTGTTTCTGTCTCACTTTCTCTCTCTCTCTCTTTGATGGATGGTATTTTTGGTCTTCAGTCATTCTTCTCCATGTCGTGACCATGACAACAGCAGGTGACGTGCTGCAGCGTGTCATTTGACCTTTGACCACCTCATCCTATAGTGCACACACCCATTCTGATATAACTTTAATTCATTTAATTGTATTTAAAAATCTGGGACTAAACACACTTTCAAGATTTTTCACGCGACTTCTGTGTCACACTAGTCAAGTCAAGTCACCTTTATTTATATAGCGTTTAAAACCAAATTCATTGCGTCAAAGCAGCTTAACAACATTGATCAGTAAAACAGTGTGTCCATCCATAATACAACATCACTTTTGTATCATTAAAACACATTTATATTTCAAAATAGAATATGTAAAGATAGAATATGAATTAAGAACATGAAGACACAGACACATACTGTACACATGTGTGATGTTCATCATGCATGTTGTCATGCCTTCAGACCGTGTGTGTTGATGTTTTATGTGTTTGCATAATTTAATGTTTCTGAGATTCAGTAAAATTATTGCTATTAATCATGGTAATATTTCTATGTGGACATTAAACCATGTGTGTTTGAGTGCAGTTATGAACACACAGGTGGTTGTGTGTATGTAACATTATTATTGCAGTGCCTTTATAAAAGATGTTGTGTCTGTCTGCAGTTTTCTGGTCAGTTTCATGGTGGACGCTCGTGGAGGAGCCATGCGAGGCTGTCGACACAACGGTCTGCGGATCATCATTCCTCCGCGGAAGTGCAGCGCCCCGACCCGTGTCACCTGTAGACTGGTGAAAAGACACCGTCTGGCCTCCATGCCTCCTATGATGGAGGGAGACAGTCTGGCCAGCCGGGTGATCGAGGTCGGACCCGCGGCAGCTCAGTTCCTCGGGTAAGAAACTGTTCCGTTCATTTGACAGTCGGACTAAATAAGGGTTTATCCATCTTTAACCGAGACAGATTTGAAATAAATTTAATTTAGTAAAATGTTTCCTTATAATGTCATGTTCATGAATAAATCGTAGTATTGCTTCGCTGTATTTCATTATACACTTTCTGTCAAAATGATCAACACTGCTTCTGTGTTTGTGTGTTTAACACAGCTTTAAGTGTTTAGTTGGCTCTATGACATTTGAAGTTCTAACAATTTTCAATGAAGTTTCATCGCTTCTGATTTAATATTCCCCCACATTGACTAACAGTTGGACGGATGGATGATGTCGACAGCAAAAATACAGTATAAATGCAAAATTAGAAGATGCTCATAACTCGCTCGTGTAGACTTTAATCCCATTGTGCTCACACTGGAGATATTACACATAATATCTGTCATGTATTTGGCCTTTTGGAAAGCAATACATTGTGCTTTACATGCATTTATATCTAAAGTCATTTTGTGATAAAATGCTTTAGAAGTCCCAACAATTGAGCACGTTGTTTTAGATCTGTTATTTGAAAACCGAAAGCATAATAATAAACAATAATATATGATCAAATATTGTAAAAAATGTATCGTAGCGATTGTGTGATTTGTGTAGTTTTGGTCAAGGTAGCACACTAGTTGTGAACGAATGACCAGATTTACTCTATAGCTCATACTCCTTAAAAGTGGACAGAAGTATATACAGAAGAAAACACGCCTATACATCACCTGTGCTCTCTTTTCTCACTGCTGCTATTGGATGACAGTAAGCTCCACCTCCCTCATGCCCCGCCCCCTCTGAACGAGGGCGAGAGTTTGGTTAGCCGTATTCTTCAGCTGGGGCCGCCAGGGACAAAATTCCTGGGGTAGGAGAGACTCAACGAAACCATGAGTGGATGACAGACCCACACCTCATGTCCACCTGTTCGTCTCTTTTGGTTGTGTTGTTTTTGTAGTGGATTGTACCAACGTTCCTTTTGAGTTCTCATTTGACCCTTGATCGTTTCTAAACTTGTAAAAATGATTTGTGATTCATTTTTACAGGTTTGAGACATGCTTTAGTTATAGTGTGATGTTAGATATAATATATTTTCCCATATCTTATTTACCTTTCATAGTTCCTTTATTTGACCGTTTGTGATCTGTTTGTCAGTGGTTGTGTCCTGAACATCAGTTTTGCTTGTTTTCTTTTGTAAATTTGTTTGTAAACTATTTTCATTATTGATGTCTTGAAGAATTTGTTTGTTTCTTCGGTTCTATTAAGACTGATAAAATCTACTCACATGTCCAGTTCATTTTTATTAACGTCACTGTAATAAAGGTTTGGTGTATCACACTTTTCCCTGGTGAACCCATCAGGCCTGTGATTGTGGAGATTCCTCATTTTGCGGCTCTGAGAGGGAAAGAGAGAGAGCTGGTGATCCTGCGGAGTGAGACGGGCGAGAGCTGGAAAGAACATCACTGTGAATACACCGAAGAAGAACTCAATCAGGTCCTCAACGGAACCGATGAAGGTGAGCCATGAAAATAAAACCTTTTATAAAATAAAAATCTTCTTACAGCTGATGTTACACTTAAGAAAATATTTAAGAACCTCTGAAGAAAGAATCATTTGATGAATCTCATTAATTTTACATGCATGCGTGCCTTATAAATGACGGTCCTGCATTTATTTCAGGACTGGATCCGCCCGAGGAGCTGGAGAGAAAGCGCATCTGTCGTATCATCACCAAAGATTTCCCACAGTACTTTGCGGTGGTGTCCCGTATAAAGCAGGATAGCAATCTCATTGGTCCAGAAGGCGGAGTTCTGAGCAGTACGGTGGTTCCTCAGGTCCAGGCCGTGTTTCCGGAAGGAGCGCTTACCAAACGCATCCGTGTTGGCCTGCAGGTAAATGCATGTCTGTACATTATCCGCGGGTATTTCATTTAAATCCATGAAATATATCACAGCCACCCAACAATGCTGACAACGTACTGTACTGTACAAAAGCAATAAGCCTGGGAATAAGACTGTGAATGTGGATGATTGTTGATCATTGGCTTATGTGGTTTTGTCCAGACTCAACCCATGTGTGTGGATGTTGTGAGGAAGAATCTGGGTAATAAAGCCATGTTCAGTCCGATAGTAACCCTGGAGCCGCGGAGGAGAAAGTTTCACAAGCCCATCACCATGACGATCCCTGTCCCGAAGAGCTCTTCTGATCCCATCCTCAGCGGTTTTGGAGGAGGAGGAGATACACTATCCTTACGTTTACTATGCAGCATCACAGGTGAGGCGGCGCATGAACGCATGCTGTTCAAGGTTTCACCCATGCTTGAGGTTTTCAATTACCGCTTTGTGTTTTTACACATGAAGGTGGGACTACTCCAGCTCAATGGGAGGATATCACCGGAACAACACCATTAACATTTACCAATGACTGTGTGTCCTTCACCACAAATGTATCAGCCAGGTACATACTTCTCTACTATACTCACAAAGAAAGATATTTCCCGTGTTAGCTAATGTTTATATGATATGTAAGATATCACAGAACTCTTGGGCTTAATAACACGCAGCCTATCAAAAGCAATCAAGAGATCCATGCATGTACAGTGTTTGTCATCCGTCATTTTCCAGGACTCTAAAAGTTTTAGAAATACAAATAAACCCTAAAAGTTTCAGAACAGTGCAAGAAATTTGTTTTATAAACTACATAGATTTTCTCTTCATTAATTTAAGATGTGTATTTGTCTTCTTGTTTAACATGTACGTTTACATTTTATAAAGCACCAGGTCATGGATACTAACAATAAAGTTATGGAATTTTACTGGTTTACTCTGCTTGTAGCATGTGCTAAAAATTAGATCGATTTCTTCTTCTAATGTTCTAATAATTCACATTTAATATATTCATTTTAGGGTTTGATGTTAAAAAACATCAAAGCTTCAATAATATGAAAACTGTAAGGTTTTATTAAATGCCATGATAAGTATTTGTATTTTGCTTTTTAAGTTTAAATCTTTCTGCTGTTTAAAATCTATAATATGTCTTTTCTGGAAAAATGCATTTCAAGCTACAAAAAAGCACAAAAGAAAGATCTTGTTTTAATATTATCGAACAGACCTTGAGAGATAGTTCATTTCAAAATGTGAATTATGTGTGCCATGATTTAATCACTCTCTTGTTCTCTAAAATCTGGATAAATATATTGTTTTTCTATTAAGGTAGTAAATGGGGTCCAAGAACCATTTGGTTATACACATTTGACCAGATATCTTCTCTGTGTTCATCAAAACAACGACACATGTATAGAGTTGAAACGACTCATACGTTTAAATGAGAACAGGTTTTTTAGTTCTAGTTGAATTATCACACCGTATAATGGAATCTTAGGTTTGAGCTGAATAATTGCACATCTTTTCCTCCATCAGATTCTGGCTGATTGACTGCAGGCAGGTGCAAGAGTCGGTGAACTTCGCCACTCTAGTGTATCGTGAAATCATCTGTGTACCTTACATGGCCAAATTTGTCATCTTTGCCAAAACACACGACCCTATCGAGGCACGCCTGCGCTGTTTCTGTATGACAGATGATAAAATGGACAAAACGCTGGAACAGCAGGAGAACTTCACAGAGGTTGCACGCAGCCGTGATGTTGAGGTCAGTGATGATATATCTCTCTGATTCATCTAAAACATAGATATCTGTAATGCACAACCTGGGATCTCTTCTACTTTTACATTTTTTATCATTTTAAATATCCGAGGCATCTGTCTTGCGGAGAGTTTCTCTTTCCTGTTATCTGACTTGTGTGAATGTTCTGTCATTATGTTGTGTTTTAGGTGCTAGAGGGAAAGCCTATCTATGTCGATTGTTTTGGAAACCTGGTTCCTCTGACCAAAAGCGGTCATCATCACGTCTTTAGCTTCTATGCCTTCAAAGAAAACCGTTTGGCTCTTTTTATTAAAGTGAGTGTGTTATTATAGTCTCATTTGATTTGAGAGGTTCAAGACACAAAAATGTAATGTTTTGCTTCCGGTTTACCTTAGATACGAGACAACACTCAAGAGCCGTGCGGACGTTTGTCCTTCACGAAGGATCCGAGATCTTACAGGAGCTTGACCCACAGCGCTATTTGTAATCTGAACATCACCCTGCCTGCTTACTCAAAGGTAAGAGAATACAGATATTAATGTGGAGAAATAAACCACACTGCAAAGTGCAGTGAAGGTTTTCTCTTTTTTTGCATTTATTTCATCATTCTTTGGCAAGTTTGCACGAGTTATGTTCATTTTGTCGCCATGTCATTCTTGCCCAGCATATTATCTTCATAATTATGTCGCAAACTTGTGTTATTTTGTCTGATGAATTTGTCATTAGCTCTGTTTTTGTTGTCTTAAGCAATGACCTTACAAATTCATAAACGATAAAAATAAATTCACCTTTTATTGTTGGTTTGCACTAACCCCCTTCACGCCACGCCTCATTGGCTGGCTTCAGTGATGCTTTGTTGCTATGGTAACTGCTTTGCCTGCTCTCTTTCTCCCTCTGTCCTGTATCTGTGCATCTCTCTGTCATCTCCGCTGTCTCTTCTTCCGTTGCTGCTTCTTGCTCCTCAAAGGAATCAGATTCAGAACAAGAACCTGATGAGGAGGTAACTGCTTTTTTGCACTTTGTCTAACACAAAGTCTTCTGCTTTGAGCCTTGTTTCAGTTCAATATCTGCCCAACTGGATGTCATTAGCAGAACTTAGAAGATAACACAAATATCTCAGGACAGATCTGGGCTTTGTGACACATCTTATGGGTTTGAACACTTGTTCATGACGGTGTGGATTGAGTTAAGCACTGAAGATTTTTTTTGAGGAGATTTAACTCATGTAGTGTATTTAGATTAAAATAAACACAAAATCTTGGATCATTGCGGACAGCTGCCATTGGTTTCATGATACTACTGTAAATGATGCTCATGAAAAGGCAGTTTGAAGTAGAAATAAACTGAAATATGAGCACATAATGGATATTGGCGGATAAAAGCTTTCTAAGATTTCAGCAGAGGGCTTAAAGTCATATTTGTGTGTATAAAATATTTAATATGTCATTATATTAATTTAATAACATTTAATTTACATTTACATTTACATTTAGTCATTTAGCAGACGCTTTTATCCAAAGCGACTTACAATAGTCGAGGAGACAATGAAGCGGTAAATAGCCGATACAACAATAGGTGAACAAGTGCTACCAAGTTACACAGAGAGAGAAGTTACAAAATATATATATATATATTTTTTTATTTTTTTATTTTTATTTGATAGAGTGAGTAGTTAGAAAAGAAATGAGTTAGTGAGTTAGGTGTAGCCTAAATTAATTAATTTAATAAATAAACATCACACAAAGATTTAAAACGATGCTATAAACAATGGGTATCGGTAGATGAATAACCAGTATCCTTGAAATTTAGTATCAGTGCATCTTGAATTTGTAGGGTCGAACAATACCATTAGCTATACAGAATTTTAGGGTTTTTTGTCTTGTTTAATGGGATAGTACAGTCAGAGAAGAGAAAGGAAGAGGATAGAGACAGGGAGTTGGACCAAAGGATGCTTGAGATGGAAATCGAACCTTGGTGTCCGGTCACAAATGCAAAGTCAACACATGTCAGCACATTGGTATATAGTCCCTATATAAATACCTAGAGAAGTGTGTGTGTGTGTGTGTGTGTGTGTGTGTGTGTGTGTGTGTGTGTGTGTGTGTGTGTGTGTGTGTGTGTGTGTGTGTGTGTGTGTGTGTGTGTGTGTGTGTTGTGCGCGTGCGTGCGTGCGTGCGTGTGTTTATTATTTAATGTATGAATATGTTATAATGAACAGAATTAAATGTTGTTTACTTGTTTTCTTTGCAGACATGCCGAACACTTGAAAAATGTAAGATATTTAGTTTTAGCATTAAACTACTGAAACTCAGACCACTAACTGAGGACGTCACCGCTTTCACATGACTCACATACTGTAGCATGACTTCCTGTAAAATGATTATAATTTATGATGTCATGTCTGAGTGAGTTAAAACAATTCAGTTATAACAAAAAGGTCATTTTATAAAACTGCCTTTTCACATTTTTATTACAATTGATTTTTTGTAGTTCCTACAATCTTTTGAAGATGGGTTGTTTTTTTTTTGTATTGTCTAATCTTAATTTGACACTTCAGCATGAATCTCTATTAATGAAAGAAACATGAGGCTTTGGTTTTATAGAATGGCCTTCGCATGTATCGACCTTCTTAACTGTACTGTATAGATTCTGTATGTTGGCAAATACATTTCATTCATACTGTGGTTTTTTTTCTTCAATCCTTATTCCCATTACAGCCATAACAACCTGCAAAGCAAATTATTCCCATCCACATAAGTAGTTTTCCCTTTCGTGTCATTTAGAGATTGTGAAATCTCATTTTTAAGCCGTATAAAATCTTTTTTTCTTTAATTGTTTATGGTTTTAGTTTTTGATCTCAATTGAGACCCAACGGTACTGAATGTTGCTTCTTTATGTCCGTTCGATGTAAAGAGGAAATAGATAATTAACTATGTCTCTTAAGAATATTTGAATCACCACACTTTGGCCAAAAATCCGTGCACATCTTTTTTTTAAATAAACACGTTTTACTTTTCTTGTAAACCTAAAAACATTATAAAAACATTTTAATTCAAAACTATACAATGACATTTTCAGGGATTAGAATTTTGTTATTACACTTAGGAGAGCCTTTCTGTGTTTAAAATTGATTTAGGGATTTTGGCACGGGAGAATATGACTGTCCTGCTTGAAGCCTTAACATTTTGGGATGAATTGTAACATCCTAACAGAACCCTGTACATCCATTTGCTTCTTTTTGGATATTCAGAGAGCATTCGGGATGATCAGCTGTGATGTGGGATAAGGAGGTCTGGCTCATGCCCAAGAGGATCTTGGGTTTTTCCATGTTCCATTGTCATGTTTGAATAGAAATAGGCTCTTTTACTCATCACAGAAATCATTGGAATAGCCAAACCTGTTCAGGCAATGTCCACATAACACACAAAATGTTAACATGCAAAATCACTTTACAATGACAATAACACTGCATGTGTGCATGAATAGTTTTGTGCACTTGTTTAACAATCTAACACTTGAAGGATTTTCTTTTATTTTTCACGTATAACTTAATGCAGTTCATGCATAACATAATATTTCTTTTATTTGGTCAGTTTTATTTACTTACACATTCACAAACCATCATGTTTATGATAGTATGATTAGATTTAATTTCAAAAATAAATTTGGTTTTAGTTTTCCATCACTGGCTTTCTTTGAACTCTTTAGAACATGTTTCAATGGGTTTGGTTTTTGGTCTGTCCCTTCTGTCTCCTCAGTAGACATGAGTTCCATATCTTAATATGTGTACTTCGTGTTTAGGTTTCCATTTTATCTTTCTTTTTTTCATGTTAGTCTGCCATACTTTCTGTTCAAGTGTGAGTGTGCTGTGGATAAGCAAGTTTTTTCCTGTTTATTCTTCTTATCTTTGAGATTTGCTTAGTATTTGCTTTGCAGTTGTTATTCTCCCATAGTCCAGTAGACCGTCCCGTCACCTACCTCACTCCATTCAGCATTCTTGTCATGATTATGCCTTTTGATCCCTGAAGTTTTCTGAACTTATCCCTTATCTCCTTTTTCAATCTCTGTCCCTTTCATTTAAATTTTGGTTAATTTGCTCCTTTAATGTGCCTTGTCACAATGGAAGATGACGAAGACACAGAGACAACGGAAACAAGCTTCCTGAAAACACACTTAATCCGAGATTCGCCTGCTCTTGCCAGCCCAGATTTACTATCTGAAGTGTCAGAGATGAAGCAAGATCTTATCAAAATGACTGCTATTCTGACAACCGATTCCTCAGAGAAAGCCAGTTCCATGCATGGGGATTATTTAGATAAGGGGGCCGAGGAGGTGTCAGCAGAGCCTTTCGAGATAATGGAAAAAGTCAAAGAGGATCTCGAGAAAGTTAGTGAAATTCTTAGGAGTGGAACTTGTGTGAAGGAGGAGTCTGCAAACCCAGAGAGACGTTCATATCGAAAGGATGAGGGCTGGGTTCTTCTAACAGACAGTGAAATTGAAGAGGCCAAAATGATGGCAGCTTTTGAATCTCAAGAATCACTTCTTAAGGAAGTAAGAGTCAATAGAGGGTCTCAGAGAACGAAAGGTTCTAGAGGTGCCACTGGAAAGGAGTATTTACTGGATCCACCTGAAACATTCAGAGCTTCATCCCAAGACACAACATCGCAGCAAAAGTTCACTGAGGTTGTTCTGCGCAGAGGTGGTAAAAAAATTGTCCCTACAGTGGTCAAAGACACTAAAACAGAAGTAAAAAAGCCAGTCAGAAAGAAAGGACCTCACATGCAAACCGATGAAACACAGTTATCAAGCAAAAAAGAAGTCAGTAAAACCCATGGTAAGTCTTCAGAAGAGGATGCCTACCTGGCTGTCCCTGGAGACCAGAAAAAATCTCCAGTGTCCCCAGTTGTTGAGGAGACACCAATAGGTTCTATTAAAGACAAAGTTAAGGCTCTTCAAAAGAAAGTCGAGGAAGAGCAAAAAGGTATTAAAAAACAGATAGACCAAAAGACCACATATAAAGCAGCAGAAAGTAAAGCATCCACTATTGTCAAAGAGCAGAAAACATCAGGCTTAAAAAAGCAGTCTTCTACACCCCAGAAACAGACTCGTCCCAAAACAACCAACACAGAGTCTGAGAAACTAGAAGAAACTATGTCTGTAAGAGAGCTCATGAGAGCATTTCAAACTGGTCAAGACCCCTCCAAAAGAAAGTCTGGTCTTTTTGAGCACAAAGGACCTTCCAAAATAGAGCCTGTAACAGGGAGTCAACCAGAGGCTGTACTCTCAAAGTCACAACTCCCTCCCCTAGCAACCTCACATAAAGTGCCTGACGTCTCCAAAGACACTGCAGACGGTCAAATGGGACCAGATCAGTATAAAGGTGGTGACAGTGTGGCATCTAGAATAGACTCGAGAATGACAACAAAAAATTCAAAACCAGATCTTTTGCTTGATAGCGGTACAGAAAACGACAGCTCAGACAGCCTTAAACATGAAGGATTAATTGACTCGCCCAATGCAAGCCTTGGTTTAGTGGAAGCAAATGTAAGTTCTGAGGACAGTTACAAACATGAGGGTATGGCTGAAACTCCAGAAACAAGCCCTGAGAGCCTCTCGTCCCCCAAAAAGACAACAATGGCTATACCTTTAAAGACATCAAAAACTCTAACTGTCACCCCCAAAGTTAAGGCAAGTAAAGTATCGGTCTCCTTTTCAACCGAAGTGAAGACTGCTAGTGAATCGATATCTGAAGAGACAACTTACCATCCATCATCGAGCAAAACAGTGGGCGAGCCTACAGAACGTGAGTCCATATGTAGTCCTGATAGCAATGTAGTTACATTTGGGGATGAGCAAACTTCTGTTGACATTATTTGTGTATCACCCAAACCACCTAAATCTCGAAAACTGACTAAAAGGCCATCTGAAACATTAGAGAGCTTTTTAAGTGATGAGGAATCCTTTGATGGTCAGCCTTCACCAACCTCTACTGACTCCTTGGCCGCAAGGGTACTAACACAGGATCATGGTGGTTTAGTGCTGCCTCTTAGACATCAAGATTCAGAAACCCTTAGTCCAGTTGCTGATGACTCTTTTACTATTAGCCACAGGGACTCTTTAGAGGGTAGTCCCTTGATGGAAGACAACTCTTCCCATAAATCCCCAGACTCAATTGAGCCTAGCCCAACAAAAGAATCCCCATGTCGTGACTCCTTAGAAAGCAGCCCTGTAGAGCAGAAAACCACCATGGCTTTCCCACCTGTAGTAGAACAACCCAGTGCAACTGAAGGTCAACTGACATCCTCCAGAGCCCCTGAAATCCCCCCAGACAGTTTGCGTAGTAGAATTTTCAAAGAACAGGAGGGTAATGCTGACGAGGACAGTGGTGAGCAGACTTCCCTGATGACAAGTTCGGGTAAGAGTCTTCTCTCACCTGACACACCTAGTTCTGAAGAGGTAAGTTATGAGGTCAGTTCTAAAACCCCAGATCCCATGGTCCTGAATGTTCCCTTTAAGCCATCAGTAATTCCTGAGGAGGCAGTAGAAGATGAGGAGTTGAAGTGTGTAGTGACACAGAGGAAAATTACACCAGAGGAAGAGATGTTTAAAATGGCTGCCAAAATAAAAACATTTGATGAAATGGACCAAGACGCAAAAGACAAAAAGGACAATAAAAAAGATAGTGAGTCCTCTCAGACTTTGCTAGTGTCTGATGCAGGAGACGACAGCATCAAGCTGTGTGCACTTGCATCTGAACATGAAACCTCCTCGGTCGATGACGTTGGGTTTATTAGGTCCAAACAAGCTTCAGAGGTAGTACGGTCTGTTGAACCAATCATTAAAGTACAACCTCCCTCTCCTTTTCCAGCAGGTAAACATAAGAGCCCCCAAACAGCTGAGGATGTTCGCCAAACCATGACCCAGAGTACATCTTCTCCATATGAAACAACACTGGAAAGACCTCGGTCTGTCTCAGAAAAGCACAACGTAACTCCTCAAGGCCTTCAGAGTGAGAAACATAAGGACAAGGCGTATGATAATTCAGAGTTTGCTACTGCCTATAACAAAAACAAAGTTGCTGCTAATATAACTGATGAACAAAAAGAGGAAAGCTTAAAAATGTCAAGGGAAAGTCAAGAGATCCTTGAAAAGCAGAGTGAGGCAGCCAGTCAAAAAAAAGATGAAATGAAACCCTGTAGCCAGGAAGACCGCAATGTAACAGATGAGATTAAAGGTGATTTCATGAAGCATGCAGGGACATCTGATAAAGATATTTGTAGTGGCAGTAGAGAGATTGATTCTATACCAATTGTTATTGGGCAAACCAAGGAAACATTTAAACCAGAAATCTGTATTTATGATGACACAGAGGAAGGTGATGCAGAAGAAGAACCTCCCCGGACTGAATCTAGAGGTGTTACTGCAAAGGCAGAGACTGATGCGTGGAATTCAATGCGGGAGGATGATGATGCATTCGCTGCAAGACTCAAAGAGGAAGAGCAAAAGATTTTGGGCTTGGCTGTCGATTCACACTCCCAAGGTGACACTCCAGACACAACGCGGACACCTACAGAGGAGGGTACGCCGACAAGTGAAAGAAACCCTTTCCTTTTTCAAGAAGGAAAACTTTTTGAGATGACAAGAAGTGGTGCCATAGACATGACAAAAAGAAATTATGAGGAGGAAGGGTTTGCTTTTTATCAAATAGGAGAGCAACCAATGGGAGACCGCATAGCTGAAGGAGCTGAACCTGCAGTAGCTAACAGTGGTGCTGTGAATGAGGTTGGCTGCAACCTCTCCTTGAAGATTATGGTAGAGAAGGATGATCAGCCTGCAGATTTATCTGTCTGTTGTTCAGCTGAGGCTGAAGCATCTGCAGTGTCTGATGCCTCAAAGTCTAAAACCGCTGTTTCAAACAAAACATCAGAAAAGGATGATGTGACAGAAACTCAAGATATAAAATCAGACAAAGTAGTAAAAGAGGGACATTTAGATTCTTATCGTAATTCTTCTGACACTGTCATAACCAATATCCAGACAGCAGTGTCGACAGTTACTAGATCAGTTCATTCCCAACAGGACCAAGAGTCCTCAGATTCCTCACCAGAGGATCAGCAATCGGTTATAGAGCTACCCAAATCCCCAAAAGAAACATCTCCTACTTTGGAGGGTGTATCAAAATCCCAAAATAAAGTGGTCTCTAAAAGTTGCTTTGTAGCTTCTTCATCTTCCAAAACTAGAAAAATCACATCCATCGCTAAAGAGGAGGAGAAACCAAAATCTAGAATCCCTGTTAAAGCTAGCTCTCTGAAATCAGAAACTGATACCTCGGCTAAGTGTCAAGAATCAACTAAAGCCAAGAAGTCAAAGTTGCCAAGGAGAAAGTCTGAGACAGACACCAGTCTATCCACAGGCCCCAACTTAACAAAGTCTTCCAAAGCCAAAAGCTTCTGTGAAAGTGATTCTACAAAGAGAGCAACCAAGAAGGATCAGGGTCGTCCACTGAGCACTGACTTGTCCAACAAAGTGAAAATACTCCCATCAAGACTACCAGTCAGGGGAAAACCTGTTCAGCCAATCCAAACCTCCACACCAGCAAAACCTAAAAAAGCCCCTTCAACTGACTCTAGCAAACAACCTATTACATGTTTTGATGAGATTAGTCAGGAGGCAGCTAAGGTAGTCAAATGTTTGGCTCAGGCAGAGAAAGAAAAAGAAGAGGCTGCTGCTCTGTCTGATGATGAAAGCAGCACTATTGATGCCTCTGTAGTAGAAATGGAACCTTTTCCAGACATGCAAATGCCATTTCCTGAGGATCCCTTGGTCATTAGGCCCAGGTGGGACGACCCTGTTGAGACGCAGATGGAACGAATCCCTGCTGATAAAGTCCGAAGTCAAGGTATCCCCCTTCCCTTGGGGCCCATTATCTCTTTCTCATCTGCCTCAGCAACTCAGTGATGAACATGTTGCCTCTCTTTGTTGTAACTAAAGCTTCAACTCTTTGTGGTTCTTCTGTGATGTTTGGGCTGTGTTTGTCTCTTTTCCTACTTTGTGTCTTAATCTTAAGCTTAAAGTAAAGACATTAGGAAAACCTGATCTTGTGGTTTTGACAGTATCGTATTTGATGGTGTTCAGTTTAGAAATAAATATGTTGATATTTTTGCCTACCAATCGTTGGATAATTACTTGTAGTATTTATTCATGATTATCATGTCGTTCAGCTCAAATTAGTAATATATTGTTCATTTCCAATGCAATGTTGAAATGTTAAAGAATTAATTTGATATTTTTAGATAAGAAAGCCAGTGACTGTTTTGCTTAATACTGTAAGAACAGGGAGTGTTTTTGCTCATATGTTTTTTAATGCTTTTGTGGAATTTGCAGCAGATCCACAGGATGAGGTTGACCGGAGAGAAGGTCGCCTGACTTTAATAGCTGATCATCTTGGTTTCAGCTGGTCGGGTAAGTAGATAGAATACTTCTTGCCATGTGATAAAGGTAGAACATTCAAAATTCATTTGTTGTAAAACTGGCCAAAAACATTTTTAACATTTTCTTTTGGGAACAAATAAACTGATTTGCTTTTGTGCCTGTGCTTTGTCTATTCTGTTCAACCAGAATTGGCTCGAGAACTTAAATTAAGTGATGTGCAGATCAATCAGATAAGAAATGAGAATCCCAACTCACTACAAGACCAAAGTCATGCCCTTATAAGGCTGTGGAAAAAAAGAGAGGGCACAAGTGCATCAGGTGAGCGCACTAGGCACGTGATTTGATTCAATGATGTATAGTTGTATGCCATCAAAAACACTAAATGCTTTGTGTGTAAAATAGATTCAGTAGCAATTCTGTGGCATTCTATTAAAATACACAACAAAATATGAAGATGAAAGCAGAAACGGCATACAGCGTCATCCTGGGTCCAGTTTTCTGCTGTTGATTTAGCTCCATGGCTTTCATTTAAAAATTTAATGATTTCGACATCTTATGCTGCGTTCACACCAGACGGGAATAGCGCGTCAGGCGCGAGTGATTCGCGTTTCGCACGAATCGCATGAGTTGAAAAAATTTAACTTTGGTGATATTTTTATTATACTTTAACAAAGACAGAAATAAAAGTGATATTTACTGGAAGAAATTTAGTGAAGAAAAAAAATTACCTGTACCCAATTTGAGCTTTATACACATATTGAGACAATAAATAAAGACATCACATGAAGTTTAATCGCTTTATTTTACAATAAAATGACTTTTCCTCTGATAAATGGATGAGTTCCCCTGACAGAAGCCCCTCCCCCTGATAGAAGCCCCTCCCCCCTGCGTGAATGGCGCGTTGGAAGCAAATGAGGCAAATTGTACACGCGAATGAACTTAAATGTTCAAGTGTCAAACTACACACGTGTGGCGCGTCTGCTGTGAACGCAGCATTAGTCACCTTATTAAAGTTTATTGTTCTGCAGTGGTTTGTGTTTTCATTCTTTAAAAAATGTAACCACATTTGAAAGATGGAATTTATATATCTGTGTTCAGTCTACAACTACTTCTTTTGATATTTAAAATGTCTTCTTCTACAGAGAGCACTTTGATGAAGACGCTTACAAAAATAAACCGCATGGATATTGTGCATCTCATTGAAACCAAGATCGTACAGTCGAGTCAGCAACAGTCATTACAGACCTATGCAGAAATTGAACAAACCATATCACTGGATCATAGTGAAGGTACGGATGTCAATAACTTAATTTTTTAAAAATTTTTATAAAAAGCCTACTAAAAACTTGAATTGAGTTCAAATCTGTTTCCCTTCACTCTTGTTACTCATCTTGCCCTTGCATTAAGAAAAACTATGATTGCTTGTGCAGGTTTCTCAGCCCTGCAGGAGGACATGGACAGTCCCGGGTCAGGTCGGCGATCACAGATCCCTCAACGAGGGTCAGAACCTGGACCATTGGTGGCTTCTGTTGAGGATCTCTCCTTAAATGCATCTTTTCTTCATGAAACCCAGTCAGAGACTTTGCTAAAAGAAAAGAAAAGTGGTTCAGAGTAAGTTTATTCATGACATCTAAAATTAGATATGTGTAAATAAAAAACTAATTTAGTTGTTTTTTATTTGTCAGAGGGGTTGGAGGCTCAACACAAACTGGTTTTGAGTTTGTTGAAATAAAGCAGCAATTTCCAGGCACTACCAAACAAGTAAGTCAATTCTTCACCCTGTACAAAGCTGTTCCCTGGAGGCTTCAGTCTCACGTTAATGATCCAGTTTACAAAGGTGCACCTGTTCTCAAAGGTTCGTCAGAAATCATACCTGAAAAGTTTATTCCAAGCCCAGATAATTCTTTCCAGGAGTTGGGAGCAACTGGGGGTCAAGGTGTCCCAGTGTACACCCAACTGGATGCTAAAGACATTACTCCTCCCATTCATTTAGTAGAAGGGTACAAACTTCAAAGCCAGGGACAAACATCCATGCTAGATATTGATTATGTCCTTTTGGAATCTGAAAAAGCTGAGACTGATTTCAGTGAGTTATCTGTGGAACTCAAGCAAGGTCTGGAAGATTACATTTCCTCAGATGTCTCCAGAACATCACAAACCATTTCAACTTTATCATGTGAAAAGACTCATTCTTTACAGGATGAATATTTACTTGTAAATAAACGAAGCCAAACAGAGGATTATTTAAAGCGCCACGTTGAAGAAATTTCAGACAGATTCTACAGAACACTTTTTGGTGAAGATTATGTTTCTCCTCAGCTGAGAAGAACTACCAATACTTATGAGGATGGGATTTCTACTTTAGATGGAGTTGCACTCCATACTAATCCTGCCCCTGTAGGACAGTCTTTAGATGTATCCACAGATATTGGTGTGGATCAGATCACGGTCAAATTCTCAGAATTGTCTAGTGGAAGTTTTTCTGAAACCGTTTCTAGTGCTCTTCAAAAACCAGACATGTGCGTTATATCTGAAGATAGCAGAGCCTTTAATCAGATGTCACTTGATTCAACAACAGATTTTGCATCACTAGATTTTTTTATTTTTTGCAAAGAGCAGAAACATAAAATAGATAAACCAATTGTTCTAACTTCACCAGCAGAAACTCAGTGCACAACAACTAAACACACCAGCTCAATTTCAGCAGAAGTAGCAGAGTATAGACCTCTTTTCCCTGTTCTGTTAACATCCCAGGTTGAGAACAGATCACTGTCACCAGAGTCAGAGTTGGAGTATGTTGACAACTTTGCAATGACTGTAGCTGAATATAGGTCATCGTCACCAGAATCAGTGGTCTCTGTTCCTTTTGATTCACCAATTCAGTTTGAGTATAGGCCATCTTCACCAGATTCATGTACATTAATGGATTGTTTAAGAACATCTTCACCTGAATCTGTAAGTTCAGTGAATGACTGGATGCGTCTCTCTGTTGATTCTCCATTGCCAGATTTTAGACCAACTACACCTTTGCCAACCGACTATGTAAGATATGTTGAAGAGTACAAAACATTCCATTCACCAAGGGCCAACAAATCTCCAACCTTACAACTGACAAAAGGTGTGTCAGGAACCTCTTATCTAGTGGTGCCTGATGATACAGCAAGACCTGTTTCCCCCAGTTCTGTGATTTCATGGCGATCCTTATCATCTGAAGCGGAGGGATCTTGGTCTCCTCTATCGTTTGTCTCGGAAATTTCAGATATAGAATTATTTGAGAGAAGTTATGAATGCTATACTCCATCCTCAGGTGCATTTTTGCTCGAAACAAGACCGTCATCTCCAGATTCGGCAGCATCCATAAATGAATACAGTCTGCTTTCTCCAGACTCCCCAATACCTTGTTTTACAGTTCACCTTGACACTTTCACACATTCTGGGTATAGTTCACCATCACTTCAGTCTGAAATGTCTGATACTGACTGTGAGCTGGTCTCAATAAAATGTCTAGTTGAAAGTCGACCGTCATCCCCTGAATCAATTGTATCTTTTAATGAGCTCAGATGCCTCCCTCCTGATTCGCCCCTTCCTAGCTTTGTTCAAACAGTGATTGAAGGTTTTATACCCACTGATTCTTATAGATCTAAGTCAGCTGAGCTAAGCCTTAAAAGTAGTGAAGACAGCCCAACATCATTTGATCTACCTGTAACTCACCCATCTTCTCCTGAATCAATTGCATCGATAAATGATTGCACAGTGCTATCCACTTATTCTTCAATGCCAGATTTTCCCCATGCCAATGTCATCTCATTAGATAACTGTATAAATCCACCTACTGAATTAGAGACAACTGATATTGAGGATGCACAATGTGTGCTTACATTCAGTGAACAAAGACCAGAATCCCCAGAATCAGATCCGATATTCAATGTTTTGACCTACATAGAGAGTGAACCATCAGAGGACACATTGACTCAGACAGTATTAGTTCTTAAACCCATAGATTCATTATATAACCAAGAACAAAAAGAAATAGACCCCTGCTGTTATAGGGCATTTGATCAAAAATATACCCTAGTTTATAAACCTGATCTTAGTAATCGTATTGCCAAGGTATTTGATCCACAGTACAAGGGGGAGGCATTCGGCAGCAAGCCCGGTGTTTTTGAGTGTATATCAAAGGTAGAAAGGACAGACATGTTATCTACTGGGCAAACAGAAGATTTATCAGGTCCAAAAGAGATAAACAATGATTTTGTAACTCATGTAGAATCATGTTATAAATGCCCAGCAATGTTGCCATATGAACATAAATCTCCTTTATACAGTTTTGAATCAACAATGCAAACAAATTACAGGGCATCTTCCGCTGAATCAATACTATCAGAATTGTATTCAGAGACAGATGTATTTGATGTGATGGGGACTGATGTTAGAAGGTCCTCTCCAGAGTCTATCACATCAGTACATGAAAGTAGAACACTGTCCCCTGATTCACCAGTTCCAGAATTCACATCATCCATATACAGGTTTATAATTTCAGAGACAGGCTCCAGATCAGCATCTCCAGCATCTGTCTGTTTGTCTGATGAAGATCAATGTTGTCTGTCTGACTTTGATCCAGAGAAAAGTTCTGGCTCTCCTGAATCTAGATCGTCAGATGTTAACAGTAGACCACTGTCCCCTGATTCACCTGTACCTCAATTTACTGCATGTTTCTTTGAGAGCACTTTGTCAATAATGGGGAATAGATCATGTTCCCCTCAGTCTCCGTTTTCTGAGACTTCAGACTATGAAAATTCCCCTGAAGACATAATCATGTTAGAAAACAGGCCAGATTCCCCTGATTCAGTCATTTCAGAAACTGACAAGAGACCCCATACCCCAGACTCCGTGCCTGAATGGAGACCTATGTCACCTGAATCTGTTCTGCTATTGCAAGACATTGAAGGGTGTTCTCCACAGTCATGTGTGTCCATTGATGAATGTATATGTTTATCTCCAGATTCACCTGTGCCCCAGTTTTTCCCAGCACTCTTTGAATCAGTTCCTCTAACGGGTTATAGGTCGTCTTCAGCTGAATCTGAAGGATCAGAGGAGGAACTTGAACTGAATGTTTTTACTTCCACCTCTATAGAATTTATATATGAAGATAGATCTCTGTCGCCAGATTCACCTGCTCCAGCACCAGATTCCCCTATACCCCAGTTTCATTCTGGCCATTTTGAATCAACACTGGTAACACATTATAGGTCCTCGTCCCCTGAATCAATTATGTCTGAGCTAGATTTACAGACAGATGTATTTGATGAGATGGTATTTGATCTTAGAAGGTCCTCCCCAGAGTCTAACACATCAGTACATGAAAGTAGACCACTGTCCCCTGATTCACCAGTTCTAGACTTCACCCCATTGATGTACACATTTATAATGTCAGAAACAGACTCCAGATCAGCATCTCCAGCATCTATCTGTTTGTGTGATGAAGATCAATGTCATCTGTCTGACTTTAATCTAGAGGACAGATTTAACTCTTCTGAAACAAGATTGTCAGATGATGAGAGTGGACTGCTGGCCCCTGATTCACCTGTACCTCAATTTACTTCATGTTTCTATGAGACAACTTTGTCAATAATGGGGAATAGATCGTGTTCACTTCAGTCACTCTGTTCTGAGACTTCAGACTATGAAAAGTCCCCTGAAGACCTGCTCACGTTAGAAAATAGGCCAGATTCCCCCGATTCAGTTATTTCAGAAACTGACAAGAGACCCCATTCCCCAGACTCTGTGCCTGAATGGAGACCTATGTCACCTGAATCTGTTCTTCTATTGCAAGACATTAAAGGGTGTTCTCCACAGTCATATGTGTCCATTGATGAATGTAGATGTTTATCTCCAGATTCACCTGTTTCACAGTTTTTCCCAGCACTCTTTGAATCAGTTCCTCTAAAAGCTTATAGGTCGTCTTCACCTGAATCTGAAGGATCAGAGGAGGAACTTGAACTGAATCTTTTTACTTCCACCTCTATAGAATTTATATATGAAGATAGATCTCTGTCACCAGATTCACCTGCCCCAGCACCAGATTCCCCTATACCCCAGTTTCATTCTGGCCATTTTGAATCAACAATGGTAACACATTATAGGTCCTCATCCCCTGAATCAATTATGTCTGAGCTAGATTTACAGACAGATGTATTTGATGAGATGGTATTTGATCTTAGAAGGTCCTCCCCAGAGTCTAACACATCAGTACATGAAAGTAGACCACTGTCCCCCGATTCACCAGTTCTAGACTTCACCCCATTGATGTACAAATTTATAATGTCAGAGACAGGCTCCAGATCAGCATCTCCAGCATCTATCTGTTTGTCTGATGAAGATCAATGTCATCTGTCTGACTTTAATCTAGAGGACAGATTTAACTCTTCTGAAACAAGATTGTCAGATGATGAGAGTGGACTGCTGGCCCCTGATTCACCTGTACCTCAATTTACTTCATGTTTCTATGAGACAACTTTGTCAATAATGGGGAATAGGTCATGTTCACTTCAGTCACTCTGTTCTGAGACTTCAGACTATGAGAAGTCCCCTGAAGACCTGCTCACGTTAGAAAATAGGCCAGATTCCCCAGACTCAGTTATTTCAGAAACTGACAAGAGACCCCATTCCCCAGACTCTGTGCCTGAATGGAGACCTATGTCACCTGAATCTGTTCTTCTATTGCAAGACATTAAAGGGTGTTCTCCACAGTCATATGTGTCCATTGATGAATGTAGATGTTTATCTCCAGATTCACCTGTGTCACAGTTTTTCCCAGCTCTCTTTGAATCAGTTCCTCTAACGGGTTATAGGTCGTCTTCAGCTGAATCTGAAGGATCAGAGGAGGAACTTGAACTGAATGTTTTTACTTCCACCTCTATAGAATTTATATATGAAGATAGATCTCTGTCGCCAGATTCACCTGCTCCAGCACCAGATTCCCCTATACCCCAGTTTCATTCTGGCCATTTTGAATCAACACTGGTAACACATTATAGGTCCTCGTCCCCTGAATCAATTATGTCTGAGCTAGATTTACAGACAGATGTATTTGATGAGATGGTATTTGATCTTAGAAGGTCCTCCCCAGAGTCTAACACATCAGTACATGAAAGTAGACCACTGTCCCCTGATTCACCAGTTCTAGACTTCACCCCATTGATGTACACATTTATAATGTCAGAAACAGACTCCAGATCAGCATCTCCAGCATCTATCTGTTTGTGGGATGAAGATCAATGTCATCTGTCTGACTTTAATCTAGAGGACAGATTTAACTCTTCTGAAACAAGATTGTCAGATGATGAGAGTGGACTGCTGGCCCCTGATTCACCTGTACCTCAATTTACTTCATGTTTCTATGAGACAACTTTGTCAATAATGGGGAATAGATCGTGTTCACTTCAGTCACTCTGTTCTGAGACTTCAGACTATGAGAAGTCCCCTGAAGACCTTCTCACGTTAGAAAATAGGCCAGATTCCCCCGATTCAGTTATTTCAGAAACTGACAAGAGACCCCATTCCCCAGACTCTGTGCCTGAATGGAGACCTATGTCACCTGAATCTGTTCTTCTATTGCAAGACATTAAAGGGTGTTCTCCACAGTCATATGTGTCCATTGATGAATGTAGATGTTTATCTCCAGATTCACCTGTGTCACAGTTTTTCCCAGCTCTCTTTGAATCAGTTCCTCTAAAAGTTTATAGGTCGTCTTCACCTGAATCTGAAGGATCAGAGGAGGAACTTGAACTGAATGTTTTTACTTCCACCTCTATAGAATTTATATATGAAGATAGATCTCTGTCACCAGATTCACCTGTTCCAGCACCAGATTCCCCTATACCCCAGTTTCATTCTGGCCATTTTGAATCAACAATGGTAACACATTATAGGTCCTCATCCCCTGAATCAATTATGTCTGAGCTAGATTTACAGACAGATGTATTTGATGAGATGGTATTTGATCTTAGAAGGTCCTCCCCAGAGTCTAACACATCAGTACATGAAAGTAGACCACTGTCCCCCGATTCACCAGTTCTAGACTTCACCCCATTGATGTACAAATTTATAATGTCAGAGACAGGCTCCAGATCAGCATCTCCAGCATCTATCTGTTTGTCTGATGAAGATCAATGTCATCTGTCTGACTTTAATCTAGAGGACAGATTTAACTCTTCTGAAACAAGATTGTCAGATGATGGGAGTTGTCTGCTGGCCCCTGATTCACCTGTACCTCAATTTACTTCATGTTTCTATGAGACAACTTTGTCAATAATGGGGAATAGATCGTGTTCGGTTCAGTCACTCTGTTCTGAGACTTCAGACTATGAAAAGTCCCCTGAAGACCTGCTCACGTTAGAAAATAGGCCAGATTCCCCCGATTCAGTTATTTCAGAAACTGACAAGAGACCCCATTCCCCAGACTCTGTGCCTGAATGGAGACCTATGTCACCTGAATCTGTTCTTCTATTGCAAGACATTAAAGGGTGTTCTCCACAGTCATATGTGTCCATTGATGAATGTAGATGTTTATCTCCAGATTCACCTGTGTCACAGTTTTTCCCAGCACTCTTTGAATCAGTTCCTCTAAAAGCTTATAGGTCGTCTTCACCTGAATCTGAAGGATCAGAGGAGGAACTTGAACTGAATGTTTTTACTTCCACCTCTATAGAATTTATATATGAAGATAGATCTCTGTCACCAGATTCACCTGCCCCAGCACCAGATTCCCCTATACCCCAGTTTCATTCTGGCCATTTTGAATCAACCATGGTGACACATTATAGGTCCTCGTCCCCTGAATCAATTATGTCTGAGTTAGATTTACAGACAGATGTATGTGATGAGATGGTATTTGACTTTAGAAGGTCCTCCCCAGAGTCTATCCCATCAGTTCACGAAAATGGACCACTGTCCCCTGATTCTCCTGTTCCAGAATTCACATCATCCATATACAGGTTTACAGTGTCAGAGACACACTCTAGATCAGCATCTCCAGAATCTGTCTGTTTGTCTGATGAAGATCCATGTTGTCTGTCTGACTTTAATCTAGAGGACAGATTTAACTCTTCTGAAACAAGATTGTCAGATGATGAGAGTAGACCACTGTCCCCTGATTCGCCTGTACCTCAATTTACTTCATGTTTCTTTGAGACAACTTTGTCAATAATGGGGAAAAGATCGTGTTCACTTCATTCACTCTGTTCTGAGACTTCAGACTATGAAAAGTCCCCTGAAGACCTGCTCACGTTAGAAAATAGGCCAGGTTCCCCCGATTCAGTTATTTCAGAAACTGATAAGAGACCCGATTCCCCAGACTCTGTGCCTGAATGGAGACCTATGTCACCTGAATCTGTTCTTCTATTGCAAGACATTAAAGGGTGTTCTCCACAGTCATATGTGTCCATTGATGAATGTAGATGTTTATCTCCAGATTCACCTGTGTCACAGTTTTTCCCAGCACTCTTAGAATCAGTTGCTCTAACAGGTTATAGGTCTTCACCTGAATCTGAAGGATCAGAGGAGGAACTTGAACTGAATGTTTTTACTTCAACCTCTGTAGAACTTATAAATGAAGATAAATCTTTGTACCCTGATTTACCAGCATCAGATGCTGAGCTTTTGTTTTTTGGATCTCAAGCTACTGACCACAGGCCCTTGTCACCTGAATCAGTAATTTCATTGAATGAAAGGAGGCCATTATCACCAGACTCTCCAATTTCTGACTTCACACCTGGGTTTTGTTTAAATCTTGCTCAGGTAAACAGATCATATTCACTTGAATCTATTGCAGCTGACTTAGAGTTTGACATGGCGAGCTTTGCCTCCCAGGACATTGCTTGGACTGAAATTAGACCTTCATCCCCAAAGTCAGGTGAAGTGTCTCCTGTTGATGAATATTGTTTGAAAGCCAACAAGATGTTCAGACAGATGCCTGAGTATAAGCTTTTGTGCAAAGCTGTTCCATCAGTGTTAATGTCACATTTATATGATCCTCATTATAAAGGTGAAGGTTTCAGTCCCAAGTCAGCTGTGTTTGAGGATGCTGGTTATACATTGAAGACCCATTCTGACATAGAACAAGCATATTTGTCTCTTAACATTATGCAAAGGCCAGTGCAGCAACATCTGCCAGAATCAACTGACGATTTATATGAAAATGAAGCACTTTCCCCTGATTCTGTGTCTGAATGTGCACATTTATATGATTTTCTTATAGATGTCGTAGATAGGTCGTCCTCCCCTGAATCTTATTCATCTGTGAATGAGAACAGGCTACTTTCCCCTGAATCTCCTGTTCTAGAGCACAGACCGTCATCATCATACACTGGAGAGTTTTTAGCAGAAAGTCGAAACTCATCTCCTGAGACAACATTCTCAGTAAATGAATTTCAAAGACTTTCTCCTGACTCTCCAGTTCCTGTGTATTTTACCTCATCACCTGTTCCAAATGAATACACATTTGATTCATGTGTAGTGCAGGAATCTGTTTTCAGTCCATCTTCCTATGCAGTGTGTGAAGTTTCGACATCTGATTTGAGTTCAGTGTTTTCTCCTTGGACCATAGGTGAATTTAGACCTCTATCACCCATCTCTGATAGGATCCAATGTGACTCCAGATCTTTATCACCTCAATCCTCTACTTTTGAATTAGAAATTAGGTACCTGTCTCCTGAAGCAGCAACTTCAGAACTACAAGAAACTGTTACTCCAGAACCTTTTGTTTTTGAGACATTTGATCAAGCCGAATCTCCTGATTCAGTTTCTGATTTTGAAAGTAAGCATATTGATAGTGTAAGTCAGTTACCAAGTCATGACACTGAAGGCATTCAGACAGATGATTTATCACCATCAAAATCTGATTCTAATTTGTTGAATCTGGTGACATTTGAACAGTACAAAATACAATCTGAATCTCTACCTGAAACACAAGATCAGTCATTTTCTGAAACTGAGTATACATCTAGTGAAATTCTCAAACCCTCATGTAATTACATGACCTCCGATCCAAAAGCTGAGCATTCAGAGAGTCAAACCAAGACATCTATATCCTTTGAAGACAAGATTGTATTCACAGAAACAAGCCCATCTGCAAGTAAAGAGATTGTGGAGGGCTTTATAATTCCTCAAAGAAATGAGAGGTGCCCTGAAAGTCCATGTGAAGAAAAACTAGGACTTCAGTCAAGTGATGTATCTCCTCAAGAATCCAAGGAAAGGGTAAGAGATTGAGCATGCTGTGGTGGCTCTTCAGCTTGAGTTACAGATAGTCAGCCTGAAGGACATATGGACTAATTTACACCCTCTACTTACAAATATTGCATAAATAACAAGAGTGACGCTTGTGTATTAAAAAAAAACAATAATATAATTTTCTCTAAAGGTCTGTTTTAAAGACTGCATGGTTTGAATTGAGATCTTAGATGTAGACCAGGGGTGTCTAAATTTGGTCCTGGAGAATCAATATCCTGCAGGGTTTAGCTTAAATGCCTAAGCAGCTAATCAAGGTCTCAGTCTAGAAACTTCCAGCCATGTGTGTTGAGCCAAGTAGAAGATATAATCTGCAAAGCCCTCAAGAATCAACGTTGGACACCTCTGTTGTAGACGCAACAGGTGTTAATGCATGTCAAATATTCTTTTGGTGTGAAAAATTGACTGTATTGCTGTTGTGAAGTCATATATATTGTACAGCTTGTTCCATTACATTTCGTTTTGTACAGGACAATGTCCCAGTGAAGGGAATTGTAGAGCTTCAAGAGATAGACTTAGATCTGATGCAAGATGTAAACCATCAAGTACAGCTCATAGCCTCCTCAGAGACCGCTGAATCCCATCAATATGTCTCCATGTGTTTCCCCAATAAAACTGAGCAGATCCATTCTGAACCGGACTCTGTTGCAGTTCCTGACAAACCCACCATATCACATTTACCATCATCTGAAGAGCATCAAATATCAATTGGATTGCAAGAATTGAATCCATTTCAATTTAATCTTTATGACTCCCACAGAAGAATTACACCAAATTTAATTGATATCTCTCATCTCAGCTTAAGTCTCAAATCACCAGATCACAAAAACTCAACATCTGTGAAGACCATATCAACAAGCATTCAGACATTTCCACCATCTAGTGAATCAAGTTTAGACTTACCTAGAACGGATCCATTAGGACATTCTGAAACTTCCTGTAGTCCAAAAGAGACTCAAGAGCTAAAAGCCTCTGAGATGTCCACGGTTTTAGAGGTTGACTCTCAGCTTTACGGTCTGGAGCTTAATCCCAAAGCAAAACCAGTTCACACAGACAGTGTTGAGTCCGAAGCTGAGTTTTATGACTGCATACAGACGTTTTCTGACAATTCTGAGCCAGACACTGAAACAGCTGCGCTTTTTAATGTTTCTCCAGCATTTTACCAAGTTGAGGAACCTTTATCATGCTGCCCAAATTTTCTTTCAAGCTTCCCTAAACTTAAAGATTATGAGGTAAGAACGGACGGTCGGCCCTTGTCCTGGTCAAGTGAGGATCTTCCTATAGTTCTTGAGCCGGAGGATGAGGAGAAGGATTTTCCATATGGTTATACGGGAGAACAGTCATATGCTGAAGAGCTTCCACCAAGAGTTGGAGCTCAATACGATGATGATGATGATGATGACTCTATAGGGAGGGTAAGACACTTGGCACGTGTGGTGTGTGCTCTTACGGTGTTGTGAGATAGTTGGGTGACCACTGCTAACAAACTAGTTATTTAAAATTTGACTTTAATTGTAAAATGCCTTGTGTTTAATCATCAAATGTATTTCATTTGGTTTGCTTAAAAGCAATAGGAACACACTGTAGCCAATCACATTTTTTCATTTAACGAGAACAGATGATGCTTGGTTTGGAGTGCACTGACTCTGCATGGTGTGACATGCAAGTGTATCAGATGTGCACCCATAATGCATTTCTGCTGGCTCTTAGGAGATATCTGAGGAACTAGGTTTGCTGTCTGATAGCTCAGAGGAGGAGGTGTTGACCACCCGCGTGGTGCGACGCAGAGTTATAATTCAGGTACCTGTGGGTGAACGTCAGGGCTAAACGTCTCTGTTTTCATGTGATGTTGGACAACATAGAGATTCTTGAAATATTTCATTAGTGCTGCAACAAGTCCTTTCCATCACCAACTCTGTTTGAAAAATAAAATTGCAGGTAACTTTTTATTTGACAAATTCACACGAGCAGAAACTGTCAGATGCTGTCAAATTATACCTGACAATAAGACGTGGCGACGGTTTTCTTGTTCAAGCAATAACTGATTTTTGGTCATGTTTTACCAAAAAAGTAATGGATTGCAGGCTAAATGATGTAGTTTACGCATGTTTTTCCAGTATTACACACTGGTTGCTGATGGAAAGTGTTGATCTTTTCATAGGGGGATGACATACCAGAAATCTCTCCTCAATCGGTGACGGAAGAACAGTACACGGATGAACATGGAAACCTGGTGATTAAAAAGGTAAATAAAATACCTCTGTAACTTCTTTTAAGAAAATGAATCCTTTTGGCAGAAACTTTTATCCCTAATACATTATTGCTATAAATAATACACAAAGGGATATGTAGATAGATCATGTTGTGTGTTTTATCTCTGCACAGATAACAAGGAAAGTGATTCGTAAGTTTGTATCAGCTGATGGTGTAGAGAGAGAGGACGTGTTGATGATGGAGGGACCCCAGCAGGAGTCGGTTCATGTGGAGGAAGCGGATGGTTTTTCTAAAGTTCTGAAGAGAACTGTAGTGCGCAGTTCTGGAGATCAGACTCAGGTCTGTGTGCTCATGGGATATGGTGCAGAGTTTTGAAACATATTCCCGCCTGGTTGTCTATTGTGTTTGTTCTCAATGTAATCTGGACTGATGCTAAGTTTACAACGTGCAAAAAAAAATGCATTCCCTTTTTTATTACTCATGGAAAGAGTATGAAGCAAAAAAAACATAATGCATTCGCACCCTTTAAACATGAATGAGCTCTAAGACTTTTCTCGCTCGACTGCTGAACTGTTTTACATCTGTGACTTTGCATTAACTTTTTATTTAATTTAGTTTGTTTGGTGTCTATAGCATAAGTTTTTGACAAAACCACACATTTCTCAACAGTTGCAATCTTTTATTTTAATATAAGTTTAACATAAACGTTTTGATAAGAAAATCATAACAGATGTACTTCCTTTTATCCAAATTCTTGCATATTAATACGTTGAAATAATCTCATTAATATGCCAAAAGCAACAGTTTTAACAATTTATTCCTTTAGGGTAAGTTTGACAGTATTGCTGAATTTGTCGAAATGACTCTCACGAAATTTACATTTACATTTTACGTTTACATTAATTCATTTTTCAGATGCTATATTCCATTCTGCTGGGAATCAAACCAACAACCTTTTGCTTACGAGTCGAAATTTCTAACATCAGACTACATTATAAAAATGTAGTTAAAACTTAAAAGATTACCTCACTGTGGATTTCAGGTGACTTTCTCTGAACCTTCTGCTTACGGTGAAGCGACGGCATCTGAGTTTGAGGATGAGCCGGTAAAAGGTCGCAAGGTTAGCAAAGTGGTCAAAACCATGGTGGTGCAAGGAGAACGGCTGGAGAAACACATCGGAGACCCGTCACTGTCATCAGATCTCCCATCCGCCAAAGACGACTTTCAGAAGGTCAGTTTCTAGTCAAGTCTTATGTTTGTCCGTGATTTTGTATATTTGTGTCTCCGTGTCTATAATCTCTCTCATATGTCCAGGCTTTGAGTTTTATAGGAGGCTTTGAGAAAGTCCTCCTGCCTCATTTAGTAGAGAAAGAGTTGGTGAAAGAGGATGGATCTGTGGTCAGAAGGTCTGAAACTGGCATGTCCGTCAGATTTGTGCCTGGTTTGGAGAATGACGTGTTTCAAATGAAAGTTGATTGTTTTTTGACTGTTTGGCATTATTGCACATCTAACGGCGTGCCTCTTAAAGCTTTGTGTGCATAAAGATTTAAAGAGATTCTACTAACAATAATGAACACGCTTATGTCATTCTGAAAGTCTAAATGCTCTTCTTTGGAAATTCTTTTATGCTTGTGTTTTATGAGAAAAACCACAATTGCGTTGATTCTTAACAGAGAATGCAGTTTTTCAGAAGTTATCAAAACATTTGTAAAACTTTTATTCTTATGTTTAAGTGAAACAATTAGAACAATCAGAAATGTATTAATAACTTAAAGGGAATGTTAAAATGATTTTTCTAGTCTGAGTTTTTGCTGGTAAATGGACCTGTCGTTGTCGCATCTTCTAACATGTGACGCTTTTGTTCTATCTTCATGCCTGAACGTCTCTCTTGTTATCTGCAGGGCCCGCATGCATAAGACACGCACTCAAAACCGAACGGTAGTGAGGGACGGCCAGGCCAAGCAAACCCACCTGGAACGACTAGAAGACACTCCAGACACCCTGCGACCCGACGACCTTCAGAAGCATCTCAGTCAACTGCTTGAACGCTACTGCACACCCGAGGTCACCGACACGACCCACGCCGGGCCGCACTCAGATGATGAAGAGCAGGACAAACCAGAATAGATTCTCATCATCTACAGAACTTGTGCCAGGTGTTTATTCAAGACGACTTCGGATGTGTGTGTAGCCTCTGATTTGAAATCCAAACACCAAATTCCGTTTGGTTGTTTTTAAATCTTACATTTTTATTTATTTATTTGTCCCTGACTTCTCGATTTATTCGATCGTTCTGTGACCAAAGATAGATTGAAGTGCTGAGTGAAACTTACGTGTCATATTGCTTGCTGTGCTAGACCTCGCAACTAAATGATGAAAAATTAAATGTGGACGCTGACCTCATTGTTATGACCCTGAAGGTGTCATTTGTAAATAATGGACACTACTGTATGTGTGTGAACTACAGAATCTATAGAAGCATCATATACTCCAGACTCCAGTCAATATCATGAAATATCAGACTGTATTTGGGCATGTAAGTTAAAGTGAGGTCATTTCTGGCTATTTATACAAGATGTCATGCTGTAGTCCTTCATAATCCCAGAATGCTTTTGAATGGTTTTTGTTTCTCAAAATGAGAAGTTATCATCATGGAGGAAATTGTTTGACTGAGATCGCCGATATAGCATTTAGAAATTCATAGCGAGAAATATTTCCAAACGTTCATCAGATCCACGCGAGTGATGTTGTCTGCCTAATATACAGTATGTACAGTGTGTGTGTGTGTTCTCAGATGTTTTATTTCAATCTCGCTATGAATGTTTTTGTTTATGAACATTTCATCTGGTTTTAACTGAAGTATGACTGAAGTGAAGGATTATTTTAACCTCAGAGATTGTGTGCCTGTGGCTTTGACGTGTATCTCTTCCCGGTTTGTGATGGTCCTCAAGGCACTTATAATAAACCTCCGAAGAATGAGGGCCACGCCGCTGAACATGTGTGCAGTTCTGTTTTTAATTTATCTCCTGCAATGATGTAAAATAAAAAATAAGTTAATCTCACCTCGACCCATTTCTGACTTACTGATTAAGATTTACATGAATAAAGACAACAAATGTGGATGATAATTAGTTGTACCCCAGTTTCATTTGCAATTCAAACAGAAAAATTCCGCTGTATAGAATGGCATCTATAATCCTAACGCTATTAAAAATGATCCAGATCAATATCATCAATTCTGGATGCTTGAAACTGTAAGCACAATTTTCTATAAAGCATTGAGCAGTTAGTGGTAGCAATAAAGCCTGTCCGCGTGGGATCTATTCGGTTTATTCTGATATCTGCTCATATTGTGACGCATGTTAAAGGTGTGCAAGTGTATTCATGTCTGTAATGTTGTGCCCAGTTTTCATCCTGAAAAGAAAGATTTCTTTTTGATGGACAATAGCATGCACACTTTCAAGCGTTTTAGATACAGTTTGGATAACTGGATTATTCAACTTCATCTGAGCTGCACAGTCGAGCTTCACTATCCCATCCAAAGTGAAAGAAAACCTAATAAAGAATAAAAACAGACTTTGGAAATGAGCATGTTTCTTCAGTGAAATTAACAGCACTTACATGTGTTCAGTAGGATTATATTGATATTAACTACTTACATTATACAGATATTCACAAGTCTGTCGACTAATATTTGGATACAGTAAATGTCACCTTGTGTTTTATAAAGGTTCACTGAAATAAAATCAACATCAAGCATTTTGCAGAAATCACACATTTTATTTCACACTCTAATATGTTTTGAAATGTATCATCATATCCTTATGTCATTTCCCATGTTATACAATTATAACCTTTATTACCTAATCCACATAACTAATAAATGACAAATCATTGATCAACCAGTTGGTTACCGTATGTGCTGCATTATGGTACATAAAAGTCAAAGTCACTTTTCTTGTCACATTGTTTTTTATGCATGTAGAAATGAACAGGTAAAGAGGATATAGAAAATACAAATGGTAGTCAAAATGACCCCAGAACTTGAGTAGTCATACATTCTTCAAAGTATCTAGTTATGAAATATAGTTTTAAAACAATTTAAAAGTGATTTTTTAAATCTTAAGATGTGGTTTGGCTGTAAGATATAGTGATTCATGTTTAGATCTTAAAGTGAGTCTATAATGATTGAGAACAGTAAGTCATGCACTAATAATAATATTAATAATAGTTATTAATTCTAAAAACTAAATCAATCACAGTTTCTTCTCAACTGCAGATATCATGTAAGCTGAAATACACAGATTCTTAGGTGTAAACAAGAAAATATACATTCCACACAGTTTACTGCCGACAAAAATAAAAACTTAGTCTGGATTTTTCCAGCCATGTGTTTCACCGAGTCTGGTATAAAGTTATGATTCATACCATACAGTATGAGATGTTACATTATTTTTAATAAACTTTTTTTAAATTGCAGTTATCTAAACGTGTATGTTTATTGATAAGCGAACATCATTTTAAAATAATAAAACTCTAGATAAGATTTTTCCCTGCTAAGGATTAGGCGATAAAACATCACAATGTTTCCTAAACGCTAACATTAAACCATTAATACTCCAATGTGTAAAGCGTGGACGGCACTTCACGTAACTTCACAAAATGTTGTACATCACTGAAACCATAAGCAAGCTCATTTCTGACACTTAAAGTCTTTGTTGTATAAGATTTATCATTCAATTTAGAAAAGCACAAAAACTACATTATCCTGTAAACTTTAAAGATTGATAAACAATGGACGTCAACTCAGATTCTGTGTTATCATGAAAACTATCAGATTATACGCACAGATATTTTTGGCCTTTCATTAATTTACAATAACTTGGCATCTCTCGGACTAAATGTCACACAAAACTCATGTTAATTCCTTGTACCCAAACACCACGGATTACAAATAAACGGCTCCATATATAGAATTATGTTATACAAAAATTGAACCCTTTAAAAAAGATTAAAGTTGTTGGTAAGAACATGCTTTCCACTTAATGAGTAGAGTGTGTAAACATCATTCTCAATGCACACACACACACTCACGCACACATGCACAGACACACACACACAAACACACACATACAAACAGAGCGCATCCTCCTCTGAAAGAAATCGCTCTAAATAAAAGTCTTCTATAAGTCCAGCAGTAAATGTAAACAGGACTCTGATAGAGCAGACATTGAAGATCATGATTGTGTTGAAGCTCAGCTGACAGGAGATAATGTGTTCTTAACTGCAAAACAAAGATGACATATCAATATGGACGTTGTGTATAAATACATATACATTTATATTTATTGACATCAGGTTTGGAAAAATTAAATGAACAGATGATGCATAAACAAACAGGGACTAGACTGAACTGCTAGTGTTGATCAAGGGTTTAAGATTCAGACCATTAATGCATCATGTCACATTTAATGTCATATATATATATATATATATATATATATATATATAAAATGTTATTGTTCATTGTAACATAATTCCCATGTTTTCGTTTGTTTTATTTCATATTCTCATTTAGTTATTATCATTTAAAAATTTAAAAAACATGAATGCTTAAGTTACATTTAAAACACATTACAGAAGGTATTATTATTGATTTATATTTTGCACAGTGCTGAGTTTTCATTTTAAATAACGTTTTTATATTAGAGTATTAAATAACCGGTCTTGTTCAAAAGATCACGTTCGCAGAAAACAGCTGAACATTCCATTACTAGGAATAGTCGCAAATTTCTGTTTTCTCCGTGTTTGTGTATTCGTGTTTAAATAATGGGTGGCAGAATAATACGAACAGTTTGGCAGTTCCTTTTATGACTCTGGTCAAATATTGCATGTCTGTCAGCTAATCAGAATTGAAAACCAGAAAGACCTGTTGTATAAACTGTAATAAACTAAACGGTGACTATGGGGTAAATTTGTCGCGAATTGAATTTAGGAATAAGCAAAACACTAACAACTACACAATGAGTACATTAATTTAAGTTTACATATTACAGTGCAGTATACTTAAGTATATTTCAAGAAGACTTTTAAGTTTACAACTAAGTTTACTTGACAAGATGAACTTAAAGTAAGTGTCACTCTTGGGTCGGGGGATGCCATATGTCTATAAGGTTTTATGGGCTATAACAGTTACAACATTAAGAACACATTTCTCAAACCTCATTTGGTGGGTACAGTCGGAGAGCCCGAGCGATGGAAGTGAACGTTCTGCCATTTTCCATCTCTGCGGTGCCAGACGCGGGTTTCTTCAGACTGCATGGTGCAAGGCATGTTATTCACATCGATGTACTGTGTGAGTCTGATGTAGGCCACACAGGCGGCGTCTTCACCGATCAGATGCACGTGGGGATTCAGAAGAATAGTGTGGATGGGTTTCTGTCCTTTAGAGAGAGCTACAAGAAAACAGAAGTAATGTTAAAAGACTTTCTTATGGTCTTCTTTCTGACTGTGTCCAAGAAGAGAAATTGTGCATATTTATTATAATATAATTAAAACAGCATCTGTGCAAATTGTTAAAGATGTCTTACCATTTTCAAAGTAGAATCTGTGGAAATCTGTCCCTTCAACAAGGTTTCCCAAAGCTTCAGGTTCAAAAGAGGTGAGACCCGGATCACAGATCTTTCTGTGGATCCCAAAAACACACAAAAAACTCAAAGACATGATCAAACATAAACTGAATCATGTAAAGAAATGTAAGACACTCACGTATATGCTTCAAAATCTCCATTATTAATGGCTTCAATCAGCAGCTCGGTGACTTTAATAATCTCCTGTTTTCTGGCTAAAACACAGAGAAATAGGGAATAAAGCTCTTAGCACACTACTAAACAACTGTTTGAGATTCATTATATCTTTTTAATAATAAATTAAAACACAAACAAATTTATTTTAAGACTAAATTAAAAAGCTAAAATTGACCTCAAAGAAACTTGCACGTAAACATGATGTAAAACTGTTGATAAACCAATCAAATTGACCCTGTACATAGCATTACAAAATCACCAATGACTTCCACAACCATAAGATGTTTTTCCACAAAATTAAACACAAAATAACAATAGATGTTTACTTAATAATACCTGGATAGTGCACATATGCAACATGATAATTCATAGCATTTAGCAAATATGTAAATTAATATTGTTGTTGTATATATAAATATTAAATGTTGTGTTTTTTGTGCTATCATGTATGTTCTATAAAGTTTTACTTGTGTTAGGTAACTGCAATTGTTTGATTTATCATTACAATAAAAGAAACCCAACAGCACTTTGATATTACTTGAAATGCTAAATAAAACACGATTTCTTGATCATTACAGTATTTCTTTACACACCAAATGTACACCATGCTATAGTGAAAACTGTAGTAATGAGTCTTGTGGTAGTATACAGTTTCTAGAGTGATTACATTAAGCTATTAAGTGTCGTACACATGTTCGTTAGCATCTTTAAAATCACACAAATATCCTTGTGTGTGTGTGTGTGTGTGTGTGCGTGTGTGTGTGTGTGTGTGTGCGTGTGTGCGTGTGTGTGTGTGTGTGTCTGTGCGTGTGTGTGTGTGTGTGTGTGTGTGTGTGTGTGTGTGTGTGTGTGTGTGTGTCTGTGTGTGTGTGTGTGTGTGTGTGTGTGTGTGTGTGTGTGTGTGTGTGTGTGTGTGTGTGTGTCTGTCTGTCTGTCTGTCTGTCTGTGTGTGTGTGTGTGTGTGTGTGTGTGTGTGTGTGTGTGTGTGTGTCTGTCTGTCTGTCTGTCTGTCTGTCTGTCTGTCTGTCTGTCTGTCTGTCTGTCTGTCTGTCTGTCTGTCTGTCTGTCTGTCTGTGTGTGTGTGTGTGTGTGTGTCTGTCGCTGTGTGTGTGTCTGTCGCTGTGTGTGTGTGTGTCTGTCGCTGTGTGTGTGTGTGTCTGTCGCTGTGTGTGTGTGTGTCTGTCGCTGTGTGTGTGTGTGTGTCTGTCGCTGTGTGTGTGTCTGTCGCTGTGTGTGTGTCTGTCGCTGTGTGTGTGTGTGTGTGTGTGTGTGTGTGTGTGTGTGTGTGTGTGTGTGTGTGTGTGTGTGTGTGTGTGTGTGTGTGTGTGTGTGTGTGTGTGTGTGTGTGTGTGTGTGTGTGTGTGTGTGTGTGTGTGTGTGTGTGTGTGTGTGTGTGTGTGATTTTTTTCTGCCATCAGATGGCACTAACACATCAATACAACTCTACTAGTCTTCACGAACAGAAGATTGTCAAGAGACAGGTTACAGTCACAGAATCCAGATGTTTACTGTGATGCTTCAGTGATCAAGATGACAAGCGCTCTTCATCAATCTCATGAACATTCATAAGAGCATGAAGAGCTGGAGAGAAACGCCTCAGATGGGAGGAAACCATTTAAACTATACAATAACCCAGAATATTATACAGGTCAGGCAATCTCATGATCCTAGACCGATCCCAACGACACACGATTAAAAATAAAAAACTGATCTGAAAACCATCTCAAGTTTTTATAAAATATTGTAGACAACAATAATAAAGTTTAAATAAACTTATAGAGGTTTTTCTAAACTCAACATAAATTTGACAAAACTTTGATTGACATGTTTTCTGTGTCTCTCCATGACACTTACACTGAATGATGAGGTGGCTCAGGATTGGCCGAGACGGTTTGAGGGCGGGTTTATGATTAATGCATTCGGCTGTGGAGTTGACGTATAGGAACGCAGAAAGAGAAGTGAGGAAAACAAGCAGATAGAGAACGAGCAGGATTTTCAGAATGAGATTACAGCATGCTTCTTCAGGATATAAGATTGAGAAATGCCAACATGAGGAATCAGATGAAGAAGAGTGACGGGAATCAGAGCGTTCAAATGTGTGTGGTTTAGAAGGAGTTTGAGGGAGCCGATCCACTGCGACCACCAAGGGACGAAGGGATGGAGGAGTAAAGAACAGAGGGATGAAAAACAGAGGGATGAAGGATGAAGGGATGAAGAATACAGGGATGAAGAATAGAGGGATAAAGGATGGAGGAATAAAGAATAGAGGGTTGAAGAATAGAGGGATGAAGGATGGAGGGATGAAGGATGGAGGGATGAAGAATAGAGGGATGAAGGATGGAGGGATGAAGGATGGAGGGATGAAGAATAGAGGGATGAAGGATGGAGGGATGAAGAATAGAGGGATGAAGGATGGAGGGATGAAGGATGGAGGGATGAAGAATAGAGGGATGAAAGATAAAGGGATGAAGGATGGAGGGATGAAGGATGGAGGGATGAAGAATAGAGGGATGAAGGATGGAGGGATGAAGGATGGAGGGATGAAGAATATAGGGTTGAAGAATACAGGGTTGAAGAATAGAGGGATGAAGGATGGAGGGATGAAGAATAGAGGGATGAAGGATGGAGGGATGAAGGATGGAGGGATGAAGAATAGAGGGTTGAAGAATACAGGGTTGAAGAATAGAGGGATGAAGGATGGAGGGTTGAAGAAAAGAGGGATGAAGGATGGAGGGATGAAGGATGGAGGGGTGAAGAATACAGGGTTGAAGAATAGAGGGATGAAGGATGGAGGGATGAAGGATGGAGGGATGAAGAATAGAGGGATGATGGGTGGAGGGATGAAGGATGGAAAGATGAAGAATGAAGAATATGGGAATGAAGGGATGAAGAATAGAGGGATAAAGAATAAAGAGATGAAGGATGGAGGGATGAAGAATAGAGGGATGAAGGATAAAGGATGGAGGGATGAAGAATAGAGGGATGATGGATAAAGGATGGAGGGATGAAGAATACAGGGATGAAGAATAGAGGGATGAAGGATGGAGGGATAAAGAATAGAGGGATGAAGGATACAGAATAAAGGGATAAAGAATAGAAGGATTAAGAATAAAGGGATACAGAATTAAAGGATGAAGAATAGAGGGATGAAGCATAGAGGGATGAAGAATAGAGGGATGAAGGATGGAGGGATGAAAGATGGAGGGATGAATAATATAGAGATGAAGGAGGGAGGGATGAAGGATAGAAAGATGAAGAGTGAAGAAAAGAGGAATGAAGGGATGAAGAATAAAGAGATGAAGAATAAAGGGATGATGAATAGATGGATGAAGGATGGAGGGATGAAGAATACAGGGATGAAGGTTAAAGTATGGAGGGATAAAGAATAAAGGGATGAAGAATGGAGGGAGGAAGGATGGAGGGATGAAGAGTAAAGGGATGAAGGATGGAGAGATGAATAATAGAGGAATGGAGAGATGTAAAAAAGGGATGAAGAATAAAGGGAAGAAGAATAGAGGGGTGAAGGGTGGAGGGATGAAGAAAAGAGGAATGAATAATAGAAGGATGAAGAATTCAGGGATGAAGAAAAGAGGAATGAAGAATAGAGGGATGAAAAAAAGGGATGAAGAATAAAGGGAAGAAGAATAGAGGGGTGAAGGGTGGAGGGATGAAGAAAAGAGGAATGAATAATAGAAGGATGAAGAATTCAGGGATGAAGAAAAGAGGAATGAAGAATAGAGGGATGAAGAATAGAGGGATGAAGTATAGAGGGATGAAGAATACAGGGATGAAGAATAGAGGGATGAAGAATAGAGGGATGAAGAATAGAGGGATGAAGTATAGAGGGATGAAGTATAGACGGATGAAGAATACAGGGATGAAGAATAGAGGGTTGAAGAATAGAAAGATAAAGAATGAAGAATAGAGGGTTGAAGAATAGAAAGATAAAGAATGAAGAATAGAGGGTTGAAGAATGGAGGGATGAATAATAGAGGAACGAAGGATGGAAAGATTAAGGATGAAGAAAAGAGGGATGAAGAATAAAGGGATGAAGGATAAAGGGATGAAGAATAGAGGGATGAAGAAAAAGGGGATGAAGGATCGAGGGAATGAAGAATCGAGGGATGAAGAAAAAAGGGATAAAGAATCGAGGGATGAAGAATCGAGGGATGAAGGATGAAGGGATCAAGAATGGAGGAATAGAGGGATGAAGAAAAAAGGGATAAAGAATAAAGGGATGAAGAATAGAGGGATGAAGGATGGAGGGATCAAGAATAGAGGAATGAAGAATAAAGAGATGAAGGATGGAGAGATGAAAAATAGAGGGATGAAGAATAAAGGGATGAAGAATAGAGGGATTAAGAAAAAAGGGATAAAGAATAAAGGGATGAAGAATAGAGTGATGAAGGATGGAGAGATGAAAAATAGAGGAATGAAGAATAAAGGGATGAAGGATGGAGGGATCGAGAATAGAGGAATGAAGAATAAAGGGATGAAGGATGGAGGGAAGTGTTTGGCACAGATAAGAGGGAGGATGATAGATTGAGATTAAAGATGCAAACAAAAGAGGAGAAAAAATGATAAAATGAGTAGAATAACAGAAAAGATGTCTTGAAGAAAAAGACATGAATGAGAAGACAGTTTATGATTCTGGGCTGTGTTGTGATTTAAACTAGATTTAAAGAGCCAGAAGAATCTCCAGCAGTTTCCTTTATATTTTGTTTTATATTTTCAGAAATATTATAGAAATATATTAGAAGAAAAACCCAAACTGATATTAAATTACACATTATTCATGTGAAATAGTAGATGCATTTGTTTAATCAAAAAACCTTTGTTAAGCTGTAAAAATTCAATTATTTTCATAAAATTTACATAAATAAGAAATTGATAGTACCATGAAAGAACATGATAGTAAACACATTTATCTTTTTTTAAACTTTCAAAAACTCTTTTTTTTAAATGTTAAAGTCTCTATATTTCTAATTAGTCCCTGGAATACTTCTAGCAAATTTCTTTTTTATTTCTGTCTTTTTCGATACCCATCAATGAAGTTAATATTAACTTTTTACTAACACTAAATATTTCCTGTGAGATCAGGCAGAATATTGTGAACATTTACAGTCTCATTATGTATCACACTTTCTTTACTTCAGATCTGGAGACGCTTCAAAGTTTGGTCTAAAATAACAATAAAGAGTAAGATAACCTTCACAGACATGTGTCATATAGTCAATAACAGTTCTGTTAACACACGACTGATCAGAGAATATTAAAATAAACGCTCATTTCTATTATATTCTACAGCATGACCCTCATAAAAAACCATCTGAAGGGTCAGAGAGGAATCTTTTATTTAATAAAGACACACAAAGCTGAATCTCACCGCAAAAAGCATATGTCCTGACAACAAAACCCCAGATTAAAGCAGACATTAGAAATAAAATGTAAGGACGTTATACTTTACCTTTAATATCTTCATCTTCAATAGTTGTGTTGACGCTCTCAGATGATTCCTGAATGAAACACACAAACATTTCAATAAATTATGATCTACATTCACAACAATGAGAAACAACACACAATCCAATAAAGTACTTTTTAAGCACGGTTTGTAACCTTTTTGTGTTACATTTGGATGCAGATTCATTCAGTTTAAAGCCATGCTTAACACCCAGTATGCACACCAAATTACCAAAATTGATCAGACCGAGAGTATTAGTTAAATGAGAGAGAATGGACGGTTGATATGACACAGACAGAAGCCCTGACCCACACCATCTCTGATACCTTGTTTCCATCAGCAGGATTGTGGATAACAGTAGTCTGAGGCTCCTGATGTACGCGTGAAGAGAAAGACAAGAATAATAAACTAAACGACAGTTAAAAGAAGACATCAAGCACACCAAGCACTTATTGCTTTAAGGGTTTGTGAAATCTAATATTACACCTCAATGTGGGTGAAGAGATTTATGTTATTTCTTAAAGGCCAAATTACTCTCATTCTAATGTGTATACATTTCTTTATGTAGTTGAACACAGAGAAAGATTTTTGGACCAAACTGTTTGTGAAAAATAAAACATAGGTCAAAAGTTTCTCGGTTTGTTGTCCTTCATTCTTCACAATATCTCATCTGAACAGAACAAAAATCTAAACGATTTAAAGGTCCAATGACGTTTTGGTTACAAGATTTCTAAAATCATTCTCTGTGTTAAGAAAAAAACATGTTATTTTTGGTTGAGCTATCCTTTAAAAGCGTTTATTTCCATTAATGTGTTGAAGCTTGGTGCACTTTAGGAGGAGGACAGTGGTTAAGTGATCGTGTGATCGTGGGATGGGAATGTTGGGAATCACATCAGACATTTTCAGTTAAGCAAACTACAGCCAAAGTGAGAAGAAAAGACAGAACATCTCAGAGAATTCAAGATCATCCATTTAAACATGTAGTGTAGATTGACTCAGATGTTGGTGTGTTTGTGTGCGTTTATGTGTGTGTGAAGTTTGTGGGGTATATTGAGAATTTCTGCCATTATAAAAAAACAGCAAAACACCCTGAACAAGCACTTTTTTACAAAAAGTGGCTACACAATTTATCTTTAAATGTCAGTTCTGGTAGGAAAGGTTCCAGAAAAGAATTGGAAAGGAGGAACAATCCCATAATGAACCTGTGATGATTGCTAATGAAGGAAGAAATCAAATAAAATACTGGGCTTGCATTCAAATTATAGCTAAAATAAAAGAACAATAAATTATTAATATATAAAAAATAAAAAGAAAGTGTAAAATATTAATAAAAGTTAAAAAAAAAATACAAAAGTAACTGCCAAAAAATACATTGCTATTTTAGTATTTTACAAAATGTTAAAGAGTATCGTGTCTCCAAACTTTTGACTGGTAATGTATAAAACCATAGATCATGTCTTATGTTTAAAGATGATTTATAAGCATGGTCAGTTCATATATGTTCAGTAAAACAACAGACAGCTTGAGAACAGATCAAAGTTCATGTGAAGAATCCTCAAACATTATATATTAGGCTTTATAAAACCTTTGCAAGGTACGTCTGGACAAGAATAAACTATTATAAACTGTATTAAACCCTGTGAATGAGTTTACATGACGTGACAAGTTTTTAACACATCTCTGTATACATAGACAATATTTGACTTTTCAAATATTAAAAAGTCAAATGGTTTTCAAAAACAGAACACAACACGACTGAAGTTAACAACAAGATGAAAAAGAATAATACATGTTTTCATGTGTCTTGTCATGTTCTCAGTTTTTCATATTGACGTTGGATGACTTTATGTTACTTCTGAGGTTTGATTTTGTGGGATTCGGTCTATTCTGAACTTCTTACTTTAGTCTTTAGACAATCTTTAAGTGATGCATTTTAACATGATGATTTCAGAGAGAAGACAGAGAGGAAATGAATGTAAGAATGATAGAAAGAGACAGAGAGAGGGATCTTTAGATCATCTAAACATGATGAGGAGGTTAATGTTAACTAGACGTTAAAAGAACCGCTATCCTTATCCTGACATACTTCTCATTGGAAAATGTCATTTTCTGAAGCTCTAACAATAAACCTTAGATCAAACAAAATAACTAGGGATCTTGCCGTTAACTTATAAAATGTTCAAAACGTCAAACATGTCTGTTAGCAAACACAAGTATAAATCAGTACTGTACTATCATAGTCAAATAACATGACATGTTTGTTATCAGATGAATTCATCTTTGAACGGTTGCAAAACATGTTTGAAGGTCTGTACTATTAAAGAAAACATGCAACATGTGATAACTTGATAAATAATGTGATAATGTCAATAACACAGTCCTAACTGACCTCAGAACAGCAGTAATCCACATTAAAGCAGAATACAACACATCTATAAATACTGATCTATGTACAGCCGCACACAACTCTAAAGACTAAAACAACAAGAACACTGAAAACTGCACATCTCACCAGAGCAAGTTCTGTTGAGTTAGATCTCCTTTTCTGCAGTTTGATGTTGTGAAACATATACAAGTATTTTATTACCCTACTAACAAATAACCCAAGTTCTGGTCCTTCTAATGTCATGTGCTGACATACATCAGCATGCAGAAGATATGATCATTTTTAAAGGATGATAATACACTGCCATTTAGTAGTATATAAAGTAGAATACATTAAAGGATGATAATTCTATGCCATTTAGTAGTATATAAAGTAGAATACATTAAAGGATGATAATTCTATGCCATTTAGTAGTATATAAAGTAGAATACATTATATTGAGGAATGCTGGACATTTGGGACGCATGATTTAAAAATCCAAACACAATACACCATCAGCAGTTGACGCTGATGCATAGACAAATATTATATTTATGTTACTTAATGTATTTATTAAAATCAGACACCACAGGAATACTGACTGTAAATGATGTGATTTCTATGGACCTTGTGTATTGTTGCTCTGACCTCCAATCTGAATCCCGGGGAAATGTTTCACATGTTCATGCATCTGAAGTCATCATCCACATGCACATGCTCACTCAATGCAGCCAAGCTTCACAAGTGTTGTGTGTTCATTTACACACACAATCTAAAGGGAAGTCAACTCACCTTAACTCCGTCCGGCTTCTTGTACGGATTCTTGTCTGTAGAGTGAAATAAAAACATTCATGTGAACATTTAAACAGAAAAAGGCAGAGAGGGTTAAACAGATATCATAAGTGTCTAGAAATGCATATCTGCAATCATTGTGTTTTACATATTCATGGTCCAATGGCCTTAAAACCCCAAATCTCTGAATAAACATGATTCATAATCAAAGATTTACATAATGAAATATGATTTGAGAGGCATGTCATCCAATATTCATTTGTCTCTGAGATCGAGGTTAAAAGCATGAGTTTGTGAAGTGAAATGAAATGAAATGAACTGTTCTCTGTAAAAGGTTTGAAGAATTCATCATAAATGTTGTGTTTAACAATACAAGAAAAGATAATCTGGGTAAGAAATCTCTCTCTCGAACGTTCTCTGCTTCAGTTCCTCGATGGTGGAACGATCTGCCTCTGACTTCACGCTTGTCAGTCTCGGTCTCTATCTTCAAAAAACTCCTAAAAACTCATCTTTTCCTGCTACATCTAACTCACTAACTCACTTCTTTTCTAACTACTCACTCTATCAAAAAAAAAAAAAAAAAAATTCTTTTGTAACTTCGCTCTCTGTGTAACTCGGTAACATTGTTGTAGCACTTGTTCATCTATTGTTGTATCGGCTATTTACCGCTTCATTGTCTCCTCGACTATTGTAAGTCGCTTTGGATAAAAGCGTCTGCTAAATGACTAAATGTAAATGTAAATGTAAAAGAAAAGATCAAAATGTCTCAAACTGCTAGTTAGTCATCAGAACAAAACCAGATGAAACAGTTTTACAGTGTTTCGAAATGACTGAAAATATGAATTTGAAATAAGTGAAAAATAATGATATGATATTGTCAGGTGAACAGTGTGAATAAAATCTTCCATTTCACCATTTTGATTTTATTGCATCCTGTAAACTTATTCTTTAATAAAGAACTAAATTGGGTCATTTTTCTACTTCTATACTCAAAATACCGTAGTTGTCCTTGTTAGGATGTTCTTAAGTTCTTCAACAGTACTAAAAACCTTTTGTATATCGAATGCAAAATGAAAATGAGGTCAAGAACATTTAAGTTTATTGTAGTATAAAGTTCTGTATGCAAATAAGCTGAACAATAACGATTATTTTAACTTCTTCATAAACGTTTCAGAAGAAAAAACTAATCAAAAAGACAATGTCTTACTTGAGAAGTTTCGTGTAGCCAGCATGGTGGTGAGGATAGCACCCTAAAACCAGTCCAGAAACAGAGAGACTCAGACACTGTGTCAAATATTAATACTGCTAACCATTTAATCATGATACTGGAAACCTTTCACTTGTGTCAGAGTTTAAAGTGAATGAAAAACAGAGAATCTTCATGTGCTTCTACATTTTACTATGTGTCATATGTGCTTCTTACTTTTAGCTTCCTCCTGGCGTTGAACTTCTTCAGACATTCCACAGTCTCCTGTCTGTGCATCATGGAGGCAACGGTGGAGCGTTGCTATGACAACACAGAATTAAAGGATAAATCGTAAATCCAATTATTTCAATCTGATTGGATAATGTGTTGTAAAAGGACTATAAAACACGTGTGATCTCATATTTTATATGTCTGCATTACGTCTCTCGGCAACAATAAAATATAATACACTTTATTACACAGAGGAGAAAGTGTTCACTCCCCTCATTATAAATAAACATATGTTTACTAAACATCATTGATACAATTTGTTCTGATGTGAGATCTGTATTTTTACTTTTATTTAAATTAGTATGTTAGGGGAATGGATATATTTTTAGACCGCATTGTATCTGTGTTTGAGTATGTTAAATGTGTGTGTGTGTGTGTGTGTGTGTGTGTGTGTGTGTGTGTGTGTGTGTGTGTGTGTGTGTGTGTGCGTGTACGTGTGCGCGTGAATGAGCGTGCAAGAGCGTGCGTGTGTTTAAGTGTGTGTGTGTGTGCATTCGCATCAGTGCCTGCATGTGTGTGTGCTTGCATGTCCAGAATATTTCTGTGTGTGATTTCGCTTTAGTGTTTGCATGTGTGTCTATTCTTGTGTGTGTATTCTAGTGTGTGTGTGTGTGTGTGTGTGTGTGTGTGTGTGCATTCGCATCAGTGCCTGCATGTGTGTGTGTGTGTGTGTGTGTGTGTGTGTGTGTGTGCTTGCATGTGTGGGTGTTTTTATGTATTACATGTATGTGTAAGACTCTATGTGCATGTGAGTGTGCTAGCGAGCGTGTTTGCATGCATGTTCATTATATTTATGTGTATGTGTTACTATGCTAGTTACTATCTGTGTGGGTGTATTCAATGTATGTGTGCATCTATGAGTATGTGTGTGTGCATGACATGCTACAGGAATGTGTGTGCTTGCATGTTCAGAAATAGAATATTTCTGTGTGTGATTTCGCTTTAGTGTTTGCATGTGTGTGTATTCTAGTGTGTGTGTGTGTGTGTGTGTGTGTGTGTGTGTGTGTGTGTGTGTGTGTGTGTGTGTGTGTGTGTGTGTGTGCGTGTGTGTAGACATACACAGATCCATGGGTGCTTCAGGGCCTCAGAGGCTGTGATGCGTTTGGCCGGGTTTATGGTCAGCATCT